>JBCNJP010000027.1:15365106-15393528 GCA_039602395.1 Deinandra increscens subsp. villosa
AGTCCATTAATACCAAAAAAAAAAATGAATGAAATGGGCATGTGGATTATATTAATATAAATAAATTAATCTCCCACCTAAAAAGGCGTGGCTAACTATTTTCTTTTGAACATTGAACGGTGGTTAATTATCAATTAATTTTTTACTACTTCATAAAAGTTCCTAAATAACATTGATATTTTTAACGGCCTATTGAAAAATCAAAGAGTATTTATATAATTTGAAACTTTTTTTTAACGGTCAACAATAAAACTTTTATTTACAAGAGACTATCAAAGTGATAGCAAAACGGTTACACCCAGCAAGTAATTACAAGACACCAAACCAAGAAATTAAACATTTAAACTAAAACTAATCCAAGAGATTATAATTTGAACCTAATTTAGGAAAAATCCATCTTTATGAGTGGTTTATTGATAACATTAATAGTAATTTATATTTTAGACATTGATTGTAAATGGTTTTAAATGTTTAATACCAAAAAATCTAAGAAAGAAAAAACAAATATAAGGATTCTAAATGATACGCACCAGAAAAAGAAAAGGGATTATAACCATATTATACATTAGTTTCTCATGCTCTATACCTACATAATATAATAAACTAGATTTCGCAAACCGAGTGTTGTCATTAAAATAATACGAACAAACAAAACCATCATACTTTTATAACGCTACGTAAAAAACAAAAATAAAAAAACATGTAACGATCAAAATGCTTAAAAAATGTTAGAAAACTGTACTTAAGAAAAATCTATGTGCAAATATTACACCATTAATAAAACATAAACTATTTTGTTAAACTTAAACGACTATATCAATCGTATAAAAAAAATTAGTACTCTCCGTCCCCTAATGTTATCACGTAACATAACACTATACAAGTTGCTTTCAAATGAAATTAACCAGATCATCTTCCCTTATGATGTCTTGAGTCCTATCTTTGTAAACCATAATTGAATTAAATATAACATCTTTATTTAAGGCCAGATCATATCATAAAAGGTGCTTTAGTTACGAATCAATTGTACCTTATACAGTTCTACATCTCGTACAAATTAAATACACAAGTAATTGTCTTTTTGTTTGTTTTTATTAGTAATAATAAAAAGAAACTCAAATAATTATAACTACTAGTTTTAAATAATTTTATATTTACCATGACACCAAAGGCGAAGAGTTGGACGCCATTGTTGCGGAGGGAGGCCGCCGCCAGCTCAAGGTTGCCGAGGTGGCCGGAGAAGATTTGGGTCGACATGGAAGTGACGTTGTTTAAGACATACACTATGATCACCGGAGCTGCTAGCCGGAACAAACTGTAGAGTTCTATAGGCGTCGCCTTCTGGAGTCGGCGGACGGATGATAAGCTTGTGTTGGAGAGTATCTTCTCGAGTTCCGAGGTCACCGGTGGATTAATGGACAAAATGGGTTGTGTTAGCTCACCATGTTGCTGTTGGGTGGAGCTGGAATCTGTTGCCATTGGTTTGTAGTTGGGAGATCGAAACTAGCTAGGCGACGCCTTTATATATATAACTAGAGATCGACCGCGCGTTGCTGCGGTTACTCAAAAAAGTATTACAAATGTGTTAATAAAACAAAGAAGATATCAGTTTCTTAAGAATATCTTCAACCATGCTGATTTAATTAACAGTATATCTACCACAAATTTTAATCAGAAATTTCAAACAAATGCATGATAAAACACTTGAATATCAGAATGTAATTGTACTTGAGCGGAATGTTTTGGTGGTTCTAAACGACAACTAACCTACTATAGTTAAATATAATGACGATATATTCTACTGCAATTGTCTGCAAGGATCCTAGATCCAATAGTATGTCATTTTCATGTATCTACAAAAGAAACCACAACTAATAACTTATAAATAAACATATTCTTATTTAAGTGAATGTTAAAAGTAGGTTTATAGGCAATGAATATTTAGGCTGCAACAAATTAAAAAAAACTAAGTGAGGCAAGATAAAAAAATATACATATTAGTCGTAAACATCATTAAAGATTCTATATTCAACTAACTCAACTAACTTAGTCAGGATTATCTTCTTTCGAGCAGAAATAACACGATTACAAACCCTCTGATGTGTAAATTAAAACCAAAACCAAACCAAACTCAAAAAACAGAAATCCGGACCAAAATTAAAACCCACGTACCCGCGCGTTGCGACGATGGAAATGTTTTTACAAACTTATGTTTCAAATTTAAATGCAAGGTTGATAGAGATAGTACTAAGACAGTTTAGGTTACGTAAGTTTAGTTTGTTTGTTACAAACCACCATACATACAAAGTACCAAAGTTACTCAAGAGAGCTTAAAACATTTAACAACAACTCAAAAGAACTTGTTCCATTCCTTGAAGATTACGTGAGCATGATAACGACCAATTGATCCAATATAGACCTGCTAAAATCCACACATACAAACATAAATGAGTGTATCTATAATAATATATAGGAAACACACCTGATATGAAAGTAAAAGATAGGTAAATTATATTCATAAAAAAAGTTTCTAAAACTGAAGTTGCATGTGGTGTTTGTTAACGGAAATGGCAAACGACGCTTAACGTGTGTAAGTTACCGGCAGTGACGAAGGGGTCAGTACGACCATATTATGGTGCCTGGAATTGCCAGACACTTAATCATTGATGTTTTTATTATTAGAAAGGATAACCATAGGAAGCGGTGTGAGTAAGGATGAAATTACTAAACCATTCGGTTACGCAAGGATAACCGAATTTGAGCGTTTAATTGTTTAGGATGAGTTTAACGATCTTGTGGAGTTATAGACATTTTTATAGTTGTTCACTTAGAATTACAGTCATGAAGGTATGTCGGTTCGCGAAACGAAGTTGAACGGTATACGCGTCGTATACACGCTTTATACCACGCGTTTAACCGAATGTTTACCGATTATGTATAATCTGACGTTTTAAACATACCGAGACTGTTTATGAGGTTTTAATAGTATTATAGTCACCCTGGAATTATTATGGATAATTTACGTGACGTTAAAACATTTAACGTTTTAGAAAACGCGATATATGACTGATCGTTTGGTTATGAACCATTCAAAATAAAACATTTTCAAATGTTTCACCACAATCGTTTATAGTATTTTTTGTCTTCTAAAGTCACCCAACTTTCATTAAGTGTTTCAATTTAGGATAACTTTTTATAAATGATTAAGTTTTCTAAAATTAACTTTGTCAAATAAAACATATATAAATGTTGGTTAATAATTTAATACTGGTTATTAGTTTCTTTAAATGTGATTTGAATTAATTCATTTTTAAATTTGGTTGTTATTTAATGATTTTCCTTTATTACGATTTAATTACTACATACCGGGAATATTTGTGTATCTACTTGATAGTAGTTATAAATTAGTAAAATCTTGAGATGGAAACAAAAAATATTTTATATGTTTTGTTGTCAATATATAGCTTAAAAATGCGAATGTATGGGGCCGATGCTTACCACGTGGCAGACAAATGTGTGTATTCGAGAAGTTTCTCTATGTTCTTTTAAAAAAAAATAACACACAAATGTGTGTATTCGAGAGAGATTAGAGAGCAGGGAGCTCTCTCCGTCACAGAAATTCGGCCGATCAGGGCGGACCAGCAGCGGCGGACCACGGCGGCGCTGGGGGTTTTCAACCCGTTCCCCTTCTTTTAGTCTTCTGATCCCGATTTCATGGTCCCTGAGTTCTTTACCGGTTCCGATTGACCATGAGAAGCGGCGGCAGCGGCAAAACCCTCTAGGGTTCCGCCGCAAGAGGCGGCGGCGGCGCCTCCTCCCCCTCTTTTTGCCTCCATATCGACGGTAAGGTTCCGACTTCTCCAATTTCTTTTACGTTTCAGTCTCGTTTCACTCTTATACACCTCAATTTATTCTTGCATGTACGATCGGAGTCCAGATCTGAGCTTTGATAATGATGATGGTGGTTCACGGCGGTGGTAGGCAGACCGGCGGCGGTGATGGCCTCCGGCCGCCGGCCAGTGGGTTTAGATGTTCATGAGTTGACGTGATGATGAAAGAAACTTGATATCCGGTTGAGCCACGTGATGATGACCTTTCCTCCGCCTGAGCAGACCCGAATTTGGAGAGGTCGGTGGCTTTTGTGATGGCCTTCGGGCGTGGATTTTTTTTATGGTAGATCCGGATCCGAATTTGGGCACAAAGTCATAGGTTGAGTTTGTGATTGTATATATATACAATATCAAGATCAAGATATAAATAAACTTCCATATGAAGATGTGTAGTTTCGTAAATTGCAGAAACATCCACAAAAGTTTGTTTCTTTTTATTCTTTTCGTCAATTATATATGTTAATGTAAAATTTCAGCTTATAAACAGTTATGTTACACTCTTTACTCTCGAGGACATGTGGTATGGATGCGTGAGTTTGGGAGCGTTGGTTATTTCACGTTGTGGAGAAGAGGTTGTGTGTTTGTAACGGTCAAAACTGTTACTGTTTGGGGGCTTCAACGGTCAATTTTAAAAAAAAAATTAATTACCAACCAATATATACACATACATTTGACACAATCATTCGCAAATAAAATCAATCAAACTTTCACACCATCTCTACAACTTTTTCTATCAAATCATGGATTTCTCGGGCTCGTTTTCATCATCTGATGATGTCGACGCTATGTTCTTTCATGTCATCGTCTCCGGTGCTTAAAGATGGCTAAACTTACACGCTTAACAAACCATGACCCGAAGAGTCTGTCTCAACTGTGATCGTGTAGCCGCAAACAATCTTCTTATATAAGATTATTTTACAACTGCGTCTCTGAAACGTTTCACCAATGATTTCGTATGAACCGACCATCATTTTAAAAAGAGTTCAAGATCTTAACAGGTAGAAGACGTGGTTCCAACAAAGGGTGGATGATAGGGGTAGGGTTGTTTCACCGCTTTGCAAAAGTACACAGTCGCCATTCATCAAATGGCATACAGTTCGTCAGAAGATTCGTTTGATGAGTATTTAAAGATGTTCGATCGTACGATGAGGGTTTGTATACAATAGTCTTATGATGGTATACCTAATGCCTTCATTTAGGTGTCACGATTTCATGCCTGGCTGGATATCCCTTAACCTAGTACAGTAAACATGTGAGTAGGGATAGCAATTCCAATTGTTATATATATAAATTTCCTTTCTTGATTCTAAAATTTGCACAACCGCGTTCTTAATTTCTGAATGTTTTTGATTTTGAGTTTACGGAGCTGCATGTGTTGATTTAGGTTTTGATTTCGCAACCACGAGTGTTTGTGGGTTCTGGTTTCTAATCTATCACAACCAAAACTTCAGATTTTTTGGGGATTTTGAGAAATTAAGGTTCTTGGACAGAAAGTTCACAATTGCAATTGAAGAAGAACGATTTTTGGGTTCTGTGATCAATCATTCTGACTAGTTCTTTTTAGTGTAGCGAGTAATTAGACCAAAAACTCAATGAGTAACGTGATCGGCGAATTGGTTTGCAGCGATATTCTATGAGAAGTACGAAGAATTGATTCAGTCTTCAATGTATTGGAGTCGATTAGGGTTGGAGATCGGATCCTTTGCCACCGACTGATGATTGCAGCCCCCTCGTTGATTTGCTTCTCACACTGCGTCAAAATTGGTCTTCAATTCAGCGACAGAAAAAAAATGCGGTCCTAGTTTTTTGGCCACGTGTTTTTTTTCCAGCTCAAGCGTGACCAAAGGGCCTGTCATCGTATGTATGATACAACCATATTAAAATATTAGTGGTTGAAGCCACCTAGAATGTTGGCTAGGTGGCTAAATATTACCAATATTTATTATTGTTGTAATCAAACATTTTTCTAATAAGTGTGGCTAAAAGGTCTCATAGATTAAAAAGATAAATTATGAAATAAAGATTGATTGTTAAAAATATAAATTATGAAATAAATATTTATGTTAGAAACTTGTCAAAATTATTGAATTATGTGAAAGTTGAAGAAACTATATATATTTATAAAAAAAAAGATATATTATATTATCATAATAATTGTGAAGAGTTCGTTTAATTTCTTCTTGGCTACACACATAATCAAAGACCGCTTTATTTTTAAAAACAAAATACGCTACCCGACCCTAACATGGGAAGATCATTATATATATTCCCCTTCGAGGAAGTTTAGGATTAAGTTTTTATCGAACTACAATTCACAATTTTAGAATTGAAATAGAAATAATAGTTATCAACTTAGTTCTCACAATCTCACACTTGCTGTTCACAATTTCAGACCAAAATTATAGTGTTTTTTTTTATCGTTTTTAATTTTGTATGAAATGTTCATCTTTTTTCTTCTGTTTCCATTGATTCACTCGATCTCTTGTCTTCTTCACCTGAAAATTTCATGCATACGCTGTCAATATAGTCATATCTTTTTTTAACAGCTAAATCACCACACATACAGTATTTAAAATCATAATATATTAACCGAGAAGTAACCAATTTACTAACTAGAAGCGGCAGTTTGATATTAATATTCAAAATTATATTTGTCATCTTCTTAAAACAGTCCAATATTGAATCCATTATATATCCAGGCCCAGATGTGACCCAACAAGTTGTTTCTAGCCGAACGTCTACTAGGTGTGAGGCCTAATGCTGGTGTATAGCCAAAAAAGTCCACCAGGTGTGGACCTAATGCTGTTGTATACTTGTATAGCTGAAAATCACTTGGGAACTTTAGATCAATTACACTCCTTTATGCACAAAAATAAGTTGTTCCAAAAGTTCTAGCCACTAGATTGAAGCAAATTATTGAAAAATCTTTTGGCATCCACATCCAAAGTTGAGCTTTCTATTTTGCAATAAATGAACTTTTCAGTCAAATGGACTAAATGGATTAAGGGTTATGTGGAATCTTCTAGAACCTCGGTCCTTGTGAACAAACCTCATATCGAAGAATTTCAATTATCAAAGAGGCCTACGACAAGGAGAGCTTTTGTCTCCTTTCATATTTTTCATAGCAATGGAGTCCCTAACTACTATCTTCACAAAGATAGTGTTTGCATTCCAAATAGGGTTTTGAAAATTACCTCGACGTTCCAATCGGTTCGGAAAGTAACCCATAGTAAAATAATTGTTTGCATTGTCATACCGCCTAGCATGCCTGACCATATTCCCTGTGTTTCATTAAAAACATAAATATGAATAATCACAACTTTCACCATAAAGCACTGAACCCAAACTCTTTTAAGTGGAAAACACATTATTTACCAACATGATATCTTATTTGGGACAAATGTTACTAGGTACCAGAAGACACTTAACATTAAAAAAGATAGTTTCAGATAAACTTCATATCTAATATCAAGATTAAAAGATTTGAAAAATAATTAAAAAAGATGTTGTACCTTAACACCAAGGTCAAATTTGAAGGCCAACAAAGAGCCCAGTGGCACTCCTACCACATAATAACATCCAACATTCACATATGCAACAAATGACTGCCATCCACATCCAACAGCAACGCCTATCAAGTCTCAAATTAGTCATAAAAATATGGATTAAATTTTCTAAATATGAAGTTATGAAGTTATCTGGAAGTACAAGTTTGCATGGATTGATTGGGTTCGGTTTTGGGCTAAAACCGAACCTAGAAAACCGTTTGGTTTTGGTGGTTTTCGGCTTTACGACTGGTTCAGTTAGAAATGAAAATATGTGCCTTGATTTATGGTTCGGAACTTCGGATAAATATCCCGATTCGATTTTTTTTTTTGGTTTTTAATCACCCCTACCTGAAAGAACGGGTTGAATGCCATTAAGGATGACAGAAGCCGTAAGCAATGGGGTAAGTTCCGAGACCGCATTTGCGACAGTCTCTCCGCCGGTAAAAGCATAACTTATAATGTGTCGTAGCGCAAATAGAACAATAGCACACATCAAACAGATCACAAACGAGCAGAGAGTCACCACTCCTACAGCAAATGCAGCTGATTTAGGATGTCCAGCACCTAACTCGTTGCTCACTCTCACACTGTCAGTAACAAAATTCATCCGTCACTAAGCACGGATAAATAAACCAATAACTAATTAGTAGAGTCCAATGTCTCATGCATAGTACTGTTATCCAAAAAAGGTTAGTGACGCTATCTATTGCTCGTTTGCCTTCATTTTTCATATAAACGTTTATTACGAATGATTCCTTATCGTATAATAAAATAATAAATAAATAAATAACATTGTCACTAATTAGTATTTTTATTGGAAACAAACCTCGCGGCAGCATTAAACCCAATTGAAATCAGCCTAACCCATCCAACTACCGTAGCACACACAGCCAACGAGTCCAATGCTAATTCAGGATCCTTGAGTAAACCTGTGATCAACACCATTATCTGAAAGTACCACACCTCTAGACACAACATAACCGCAGACGAAATCGACAACTTAAAGAACTCCCAAAGTCCCGAAAACGCTTGTACGCTAAACCCGGTCCATGTCTCCTTAAACCGATCACTCGTCAAAATATACACAAACTGCGCCACAACAATCATCCACCACGAGAAACTCAACACGAGTGAGCCGCCCAATAAGCCCCAACCCCACACAAACAACGCGAGCCATGTCAACGAAAGATGGACCACGAGCATCACAGCCGCAATATAGGCGCTTGGGTTCACAATTCTTTGGGCTTGAAGGAACTTTTGTATCGGGAAGTTGGCGGCATAGGCGAAGATTTGAGGGATGAGGCCGTAGATGAAGAGGGAAGCGGCGGTCGCGGTCTCTCGCGATTGGCCGAGTAAAAGCAATAGCGACTTGGAGAAGATGTAGAGAAACATAAGGGGGATGGCGGTGGCCATTAAAAGAAGGGTGGATCTTTGAAGATAAACACCAAGCATTTCATATTGGTGTGCTCCATATGCTTGCCCACATAGTGTCTCAACTGCACTTCCCATTCCAAGCTACAAAGAGTCGAGGTGTAACAATTAGTATTCTATACTACCTTTTAAACTTATATGCAAAGTAAAATTATTTTTTATTATTTTGATTTTTAGGTTTTTATGGACGTGTTCTTAAAAACCATTAGACCATTACCTAACTTAAATACCCTTTAAGATGGGGCTCACATTATAAAACATAAACAATTTTGAAGAAAATATAAGTTAATTTTTGGCTAAATTTTTCATTAAGCTCGATCCCATCCAGGGTTGCCGTCCCTTGAACCCCGCTCTCTCAACACTAAAACATTTGATAGTACCCTTTAAAAAAAAGTATAGTTTCTCGACCGATCGTAAGATAGTTAAAGTTGAATAAATAAATACATATAAAAAAAATCTTGTTTCTTTCTGGCTTATTATTCCATAAATCATTAAACTTTATGTATATAAGGCTATTTGTAATGGGGCTTGAAAGGGGTTTGAAACTCTCTTTCTCACCTCGATAGCGCCCCCACCCACTACGATGGGGCGCGAAAATGGAAAAAAAGGGAGGAGGCGCTGGAAGTTTCATGCTGCAACCGGGGGGGGGGGGGGGGTTGTGTGGATTGGGTAATGATGCTGGGGCTTTAAAGGGGTTTTATCCCACTACACCTCTTTTGTTTTCAAACCCCGTGCCACATAGGATGCCATATGTCGTGAAATACCCACATGAAGAGGCTTGAAAACCTTTCACCACTACACATTGGCATGAGGTATACCTCTAGCCATGTTAAAGTTTAACACCATCACGTCAGCGATGACTAGACTTCAACACCACAAACACACATGAGGTATACTCCATGTTATGTGGTGTTATGTTAATATTATTTTATTATTATTTTTTCTTTTTGATAGGGAAAAAAATGATATTTTTTTTTAAATCTTGATATCTGATAACACATCAATTGAAGGCGCGGAAGATATGGCGCACAACCATCACACCGCTACATGACGCCATAGAAGGATGGTATTAGCGTCGTTTAACGCCAAGAAAATATAGAATAACGTCACTTACCACCAGTAAACCAAATGCTCTAAGAATTAATTTGAACACTCCCACTCCCACATTTGTAGGACCAATCATCATGTCAATTACTAAACCGATAGTTACAAATTGTTTAAATAAGGCAGAGGGTTGGGTTCTATAGAAAACCAATATTTTATAAAAAACCAAAAAGCCAAGGAAAAAAATTATTTTTTTTTAAACTTTTTTTATATGTTTCTTTCATGATTTTAAGAATATTGGAAAAAGAAAAAACTTTAAAAACGTTTTTGAGTTTTTTTTTAAAATAAAATAAAATTCGAATTTTAGCTTGAAATTAATATTGCACTATGCAACAATAATATAAAATTGGTTTATGAATGTCAATTCTTTGTTTTTTACATTATTCGCATAAACCACATTCATATTTAAGTTAAGTCTCTTGTTTTTAAGTAGTTTTAATTATAATGCATTATGCAATACTATTGGTACTATTGCATGATGCAATAATAAAAAATCACTAAACTTTTTATTTTTTAAATTTTTTTTTCCCATAAATAAAGCTAATAAAATTATAGAATTTTTGGTGAAATTATTTTTAAAAAATATTAATATATGAAGAAGTTATAGAGAAAAAAAGGTTGGTTTTTTGGTTTTCTGGATAATTATTGGTTTTCTATAGATCTTTCCCCCATAAGGCAGAATTCTATTTATATTTCTCTTGGATATTCTTTTAGAGAAAATCATTATCTTGTAAACAAAACTAAGAAAACTTCTCTCAGTCAATTAAAAAAATTTCTTTATTCTTTATATTATTTTAATTAAAATTTTAATTATATAATTTTAATATTATCTTAGTTTTTTTTAATTTCGTTAACTCTCTTCTCATTAATTTGTCTATTTGACTAATAATTCCCTTTATTCTTTCTCTTGTCTCTACAATTAATAAAAAACATGAAGCCTACAAATTAATAAAGGTGTGTGATTTCAATATTTTCACTAGATCATATTTTTTTAATTTCAGTTTGTAGCGGCTCTAATGATCATCACTTTAATTTTATGTGATTACACATGTGTAATCTCAATATGATTATATACATACATGTCAATTAGATCCCTACGTAACATTAGAAGGAATATGAACAAGCTATCACACACCTTTACAAAATATGATTACAGATATATGTAATCAAATAGATATATATAAGGTTAGGTTCATTTGAGAACTTTTTATTTTGAGAACTTTTAAGAAAACCCACCACGTACTTGAAAAAATCCCACTGAGTCAGGTTTTAAACTTAGGATCTTAAGGATCCCAAACCATCAACCATCATCCATATGCCAGTCCCCTCTAGGAGGAATAACTTGCATGCTATATACTTATATAATATAGTAAATAATAAATCATGAGGACTTGTTCCGGTGGTTGGTAACATGTTTGATCCATAAGCTCTCATGTTTTATAACTTAGTTGTTCACAAATCTGAGTTTTTCATGGAATAGGCTCAACTAGTGAGCTTTGATTACTCGCATGGTTGTTGGTAGTTAAAAATAATAATAATAACAAGAAACTCAAATAGTTATACCTTTTAAACAATTTAATTAAAATACTACCAATTTTTTAGTATTTACCATGACACCAAAGGCGAAGAGTTGGATGCCATTGTTGCCGAGGGAGGCCGCCGCCAGCTCAAGGTTGCCGAGGTGGCCAGAGAAGATTTGGGTTGACATGGACGTGACGTTGTTCAAGACGTACACTATGATCACCGGAGCTGCTAGCCGGAACAAACTGTAGAGTTCTATAGGCAACGCTTTCTGGAGTCGGCTGAAGGATGCTAAGCTTGTGTCCGAGAGTATCTTCTCGAGTTCCGAATCACCTGAGGGGGGTACCGATGGATTTGACAAAATGGGTTGTGGTGGTAGCTCATCACCATGTTGCTGTTGGGTGGAGCTTGAATGATCTATTGCCATTGGTTGTAGTACTAGCCTACTAGCTAGGGGATGTTGTGGTGGAGTTTGAATCTATTGGCATGTTGGGCCCTTTTAAGAAACTAGCCGATGGCTTTTGAAGGGGTACCTCATCATTGATTGATAATGATTGAAATATAATATCTAGATATAGATATATTATCTTCCATATGAAGATGTGTAGTTTCGTAAATTGCATAAACATCCACAAAAGTTTGTCTCTTTTTATTGTGTAGTCAATTATATATGGTGTGTAAAATTTCAGCTTTTATCTCGAAGTTGAAAGTACAGTTGGCCCTCGATGGGATTAATGAACTGGGAGTATCTGAGTCGGATGCTTTGGTTTTGCCATTTGCCAAAATAGAAATTAAGGAGCGATTTTAGCATGCAGCGGACAAGTCCACGGGCTCGGATAGCTTTAATTTCACGTTTATTAGAAAATTTTGGAGCATTTTGGAAGGAGACTTTTTGAAGATTATGAACTCTTTTCATAAGGATGATGTTATTGGGCATCGTAGTTGTGGCTCTTCTTTTATTCATCTTATTCCCAAAGTGAATGATCCGTTTTTGTTGGGGGAGTTTCGACCTAAGGCATACGATTCCATCTCTTAGGGTTTCTGGGTTTATGGAGATATGGGTTAGGGGCATTTTGGTGTCGGCCCGGGCTTCCATGTCAATGAGTCCCCCACAAAGAAGTTTAGTTGTAGTAGAGTTATCCGCCAAGGTGATCCGCTATCCCATGTACTGTATCTTCCTTATACGCCTCTCATCGGATGCTTTGCAAAGCTTCTGTGGTGGGGGTTTTCGAGGGATTCAAATTCCCAATACATGGTGGGTGTGCTCACCCATTTATTGTTTGTCAATGATGCGTTGGTGGTTGGGAAGTGGTTGGGGCTCAATTAGGGCTGTTCAAAAAACTCGCAGCTAGTGGCTCGCTCGAAGCTCGCTCGGAAAAAGCTCGAAATTAGCTCGCTCGAAAATCAGCTCGATTATAAACGAGCCGAGCTGGCTCGGCTCGGTTTCTAAACGAGCCGAGCCCGAGCCAAGGTTAGCTCGGCTCGTGGCTCGCTCGTTACTTAGCTCGTTGGCTCGCTCGCTTGGCTCGTTTAAATTTAAGCTCAATTTTTATTATATATACATACATATATATATATATATATATATATATATATATATAACCTAAAATTTTGAGTTTAGTATTTATAATATAAATTTTAAGTTACTTACTAAGTTTCCTATAGTATTTTACTTTAAAAAATATTAAATTAGAATAAAATATTAATTGATATGATACTTTTCAGTAGGAAATATTTGTTTTTATTGAAAAATAAATAAATAAACATTGAATTTTAAAATTTTCATTACGAGTATGTTAAAAATTATGTTTTAGTCACGTTATATATCAATATGTGCAAATAATATAAATTTTAAAAAATAAACTAGTTGGCTCGACGAGCCAGCTCGGCTCGGCTCGATTTTTAACGAGCCGAGCTTGAGCTCAATATTTTAGCTCGTTAAAATAAACGAGCTGACTCGGCTCGGCTCGATTTCTAAACGAGCCGAGCCCGAACTCACCCTGGCTCGGCTCGACTCGGCTCGTTTACAACCCTAGGCTCAATATTGATAACCTTGTAAGAAATTTATGTATGGTGGTGGTTAATTCCTATAGAGGCTGGTGTTGAAAAGTGGGTCACAGAGGCACTTTCTCAGTTGCAAGCCTGAAAACGGTTGTTCTGAATCGGGGAGGGGTGGTGTTTGCTGTGGTGTATATAAAATATTTCAATATTAGTGACACTCTTTTTGCGTTAAGCTTTTAAATTTATAAAACACGATCTACTTAGACGACTACTATTTCACCACATTCATGGGCAAGTGCACCCATCGTGGGGTAGTATAGTAGTGGTAAGTTGAATCAAGATCGTTCAAAGACTCGATAGAAAATGAGGGAATCTGATACTTCATCATTAATGACGTATAACCCAATCATTCTTCAAGTGAAGAGTTAGTAATAAACATTTATATATACTTTAATAATTAATAATACTAAAAAGGTGTATGTAGTTCAATTTAGTCGAAGATAATATCATATGGGGGACTTATCAATGGTGGTGTTGGTTTCCTAGAAATTATTTTCTTTCCGTAAGATTATTTACTATCAGGCAACAAGACCGTCTCTCATCCTCAAATCTAGTAATAGGACTCTCCCAGGCGATCGTCAATGTAAGGTACGACCCTCGGGGAAGTGTGCTGATAGTAAACAAATATAGTGGTGCTAACACCACTTACTTGTAGGGCTCCTTGGCGGGCCACCTTTACACTCGACACGCCGTCATGAACCAGCTGGGGAACAACCCTGTATGTCGGATTATTTTATTATGAAAATTATCCTTTAAAAGGACTAAGGCTCGTCTCATCCATGCACGCTCACACCCATGCATGTCTGTCGTAACCAGAACCAAGTTCACAAACACGTACCTTTCAGCTTCCGTGAAGTGACAAATATTACCATCCATTTTCTCAGCCAAATACTTTCACTCTGCACATGTGTGGTCAGTCGGGTTTCCTTACATAGACATAAAGACCCCGAACATATCATGTAGCATGAGGCGCGAGTCACCCAAAGAATCATGCATCGTCCCCCAACCAGTATGTGTATTTAAAACCGGATATCCGGAATTTCGGATATCCGAATTTCGGGTATATGAAAATTTCGGATATTGGTTTTCTCTATCCAAGTCCAAGTCCGAAATTTCGGATACCCGAAATTTCGTACTTGGACTCGGATAGTTATAACGGATATTCGAAAATCTTGTTTTGTTTAAAAAACAACATTTCAAATTTAAATCGACATGTTCCAAAATATAGCATGTAGTCAAGTTAGTACCAACTTGTTTGTTACCTAGGTTCGACCTAAAAAACGATAAAAAATGTGAGTGGGATAACCCTAATTCCCTAAAAGTTCATTTTTTAATATAAAAATATTTTAATTTATTTAAAATTTTTGGATAGCGGGTATCCGAAACTTCCGAAAATTTTATAAATCATTGTCCAAGTCCAAGTCTGAAAATTCGGATATCCGAAAATTTTATAAATCCTTTCCAACACGTGGAAATGGAAGAGACTCTTCTGTTTCATATCTTGAAAATAAATCATTGGGCAAATATTGATGGAGGTGGGTGCAAATCGAGGTCATTGGAATTGATAACGCGTTTTCTTGATTTGGATTGGTAATGCTTTAACGGTGGTTCAGGATTTGACTGCCTGTGTTTGCCCGACTGTTGAGATTTTGGCGGTGGTTGGGATTTTGGTTCGATTGCTGGCGATGCTGATAGGGGTGAGGCTAAATCACCCTCAACTAGAGCTCTTGATAAATCCCTGCACAGGATTTATTGTAAAATGTCGAAATAACATTTGAAATATAAATAAAAAAACACATTTTTTGTAATGAAAATCTACCAGGGAATCAACAATAATGGGTACCAACTTTGAAAAGTTACAAGTTTAGGGTTTGTGGTTGCGATTATGTAACATATTTGCGATCTAAGACTAACTTTAGTCGACTTTTCTGTTAAATATTTAGGTAAAATAACCAAAATATCGTTATATAATCAACGAGACCATAAATGGCCAATGGATACGCCACAATAAATTTAAAAATAGGGCGATTTGAAATATAAATAAAAAAACACATTTTTTGTAATGAAAATCTACCAGGGAATCAACAATAATGGGTACCAACTTTGAAAAGTTACAAGTTTAGGGTTTGTGGTTGCGATTATGTAACATATTTGCGATCTAAGACTAACTTTAGTCGACTTTTCTGTTAAATATTTAGGTAAAATAACCAAAATATCGTTATATAATCAACGAGACCATAAATGGCCAATGGAAACGACATTCAATGGTATCCTTAGACGACCTAAAATGAAGATTCCCGCCCATGGCAACAGGCACGTGTTCAGACAACATGGGTTCGGAGTCATCAAAATATATTAAAAAGAACTGATCAGTCGTCACTATATACACAAACTGCGCCACAACAATCACCCACCACGAGAAACTCAAGACAAGTGAGCCGCCCAATAAGCCCCAATTCCACACGTATAATGCGAGCCATGTCAACGAAAGATGGACCACGAGCATCACAGCCGCAATATCGGCGCTTGGGTTCACAATGCTTTGGGCTTGAAGGAACTTTTGTATCGGGAAGTTGGCGGCATAGGCGAAGATCTGAGGGATGAGGTCGTAGATGAAGAGGGAAGCGGCGGTCGCGGTCTCTCGCGATTGGCCGAGTAAAAGCAATAGCGACTTGGAAAAGATGTAGAGAAACATAAGTGGGATCGCGGTGGCCATTAAAAGAAGGGTGGATCTTTGAAGATAAACACCAAGCATTTCATATTGGTGTGCTCCATATGCTTGTCCACATAGAGTCTCAACTGCACTTCCCATTCCAAGCTACAAAGAGTCGAGGTGTAACAATTAGTATCATAAGATATAGTTGAAGATGAAATCTTATTTCTTTCTAGCTTATTATTTCATAATTCATTAAACTTTATGTATATATAAGAATTAATTTGAGCACACATCAGTTTTATAGCTACCAATTAGTAAACTGGTAGTTCACAAATTGTTGAAATAAGAGGGAATTTCATGTAGGATTTCATGTATATCCATATCAATGTAAACTTTTCACAATTTATATATATTCAACTGAACTTGATATATACATACTTGGAGAGTTGTTGCAATTCGATGTAGCCCTCGGATATAATCTCCATTCCACTAGAATAAATGTGGTAACAATTCTGATTGCGGTTGTTTGCTTACAGTATACATACATGGATAATATTCCTAATAAAACTGCAATGATCTATACATGTAACTAACTTTCGATTGTAAATTTCTGAACAAATGGATAATTTTTGATATGGGATTGACGGTTCAAACTTCAACAAAGAAGCTTGCATGTTAGAAAAACAAATTCAACATTTTTGTTACTAGAGTTAATGAAAATATGCCATCCAACCATTTCCTATGCTATAAGACCAAGTGTAGTGGGTAGGAAAGGGGGAATATGACGGCCATAGCGCCTCCAACACCGCCCCAGGGGCACTATGGGGGAAAATGGGGGAGGGCCGTTGTGCTCATGGCGCTGATGAAAGGATTCAATTAAAAAAAAAAACAACCGTTGAATGAGACAACCGTTAAACGGTTGTTTGTAAATTTTTATTTCTTTCCTATAAAATACACCTCCTTTATACTTTCATCATCTCCCACAAAACTTCTACTCTCCTGTTTATATTTTCACTATCTTCCTCAAATCTTCTACTCCTCTTTTTTACATTTTCACCACAAAATCTTTCCACTTCTCTCTCAAATCTTCTATTCTTCTTTTCAATCTTTCACATTTATATTTTTTCTACCAAAAATGTCAAATTTGTTGGCCGAATGGAAGGAGTTCGAGTTCACCGTTTGTATCATAGACGCTAAAGATGAGAACGAGTATAGTGTGATTGATCACAGGGGTGAAGAAAATGATGTTTATTGGAATTGGGTAAAAGAATTATTATTAGTAGAACTAGAATCTTTCATTTTTATACTTTTATTATCATTACTAGTATTTTTCATTTTTCAAATTGATCTAGATACATGAGAGCCAATGGATATATATATACTAGGTTAGTAATCCGTGTACTACACGAGTTGAATTTAAGTTCATAATATTAGCTAAATATAAAATAATACGATTAAGAAAATTGAAAATTATAAATGACATGATTCATTATAAAATATTTATTGATAATTTAATACATTAAATTAAAGATGACAAATTTTTTATTTGTTTTCTTAAAAAGACTCAAATTATTGAGTAATTTATCAAATCTACATTATGTTTGTCATTTTTTTTAAATAAAAATTTTGTTTAGATAAATTGGTAATTAGTCTTAATTGGTAATTTACTAAATTGATAATTGAATTTGGTTTTGACATGTGGCACTGATGATGTAGACATCTTAAAAAAAAGACATGTAGAAACAATTTTATTGCTTTATTAGAACTATTTAAGATATAATTTTTAACGTTTATAAGAATATATAAAGAGAAAGAAAACACCAAAGTTAAAACATAAAATAAAAAGTTTCAAACAAATACCAAATATGTAAAAATAAATTGGAAGGATGAAGTTGACATGCTATAGTCCATTAATACCAAAAAAAAAATGTGAATGAAATGGGCATGTGGATTATCTTTCATTCTAATAAAGCAATAAGTTGGGTGCCACATGTCATTTTTATAGGGTCTCCACCTAAGCTTGTCCACTTGTCAACACCGCACTTAATTTTAAATTTTTTTCATTTAAAAATTCAAAATTTCCAAATTTAATATTTCAACTTTTTTAAATATAAAAGTCAACATTACTTATAATTAAAATTAATTATAAATAGTTATTAATATTCATTAAGTATACATTTACATAAATTATTTATTAACTACCAAATTATAAGTTATTTGAATTTTCTAATATTAAGAGATGTAACACTCAATTTTTTAATTTATAAAAATAGTTTTTATTATCTATTAATTAAAAATATTATATATTAGGGTGGTTGATTTATTTAATTAAAATATTAAAATGTCAAACATCCTTTTATATTCTGAAATATAACTTTGATTAGTTCAGTTATCATACTCAACATGTTTTAATTATCATTTAACATTCTCTGAAAATTCAAGTAACCCTAAATAATAATAACTTTTATTATTGTAATTCCCAACACATTTTAAAGTAAACCATTAAGCAATTTATTTTTCAACAGCGATATACAAAATACTCTAATTTACTATATTCTATAATTAAAAGTGTACTTTTTACATAACTACTATAAAATAACTATTGGATAAAATCTCACAGTTATATCATTCATATTTTTTGAATCTAATATCATTTTATTTAAATTATCTCATATTATGAATA
The DNA here is from genome assembly GCA_039602395.1 of Deinandra increscens subsp. villosa. NCBI lineage: Eukaryota > Viridiplantae > Streptophyta > Magnoliopsida > Asterales > Asteraceae > Deinandra > Deinandra increscens. The sequence continues at coordinate 15,384,001 of JBCNJP010000027.1, forward strand.
TTTATTCAACTCGTGTAATACACGGGTTATTAACCTAGTATTAATATAAATAAATTAATCTCCCACCTAAAAAGGCGTGGCTAACTATTTTCTTTTGAACATTGAACGGTGGCTAATTATCAATTAATTTTTTACTACTTCATAAAAGTTCCTAAATAACATTGATATTTTTAACGGCCTATTGAAAAATCAAAGAGTATTTATATAATTTAAAACTTTTTTTTAACGGTCAACAATAAAACTTTTATTTACAAGACTATCAAAGTGATAGCAAAACGGTTACACCCAGCAAGTAATTACAAGACACCAAACCAAGAAATTAAACATTTAAACTAAAACTACTCCAAGATATTATAATTTGAACCTAATTTAGGAAAAATCCATCTTTATGAGTGGTTTATTGATAACATTAATAGTAATTTATATTTTAGACATTGGTTGTAAATGGTTTTAAATGTTTAATACCAAAAAATCTAAGAAAGAAAAAACAAATACAAGTTTTCTAAATGATACGCACCAGAAAAAGAAAAGGGATTGTAATCATATTATACATTAGTTTCTCATGCTCTATACCTACATAATATAATAAACTAGATTTCGCAAATCGGGTGTTGTCATTAAAATAATACTGACAAACAAAACCGTCATACTTTTATAACGCTACGTAAAAAACAAAAATAAAAAAACATGTAACGATCAAAACGCTTAAAAAATGTTACAAGACTGTACTTAAGAAAAATCTATGTGCAAATATTACACCACTAATAAAACATAAACTATTTTGTTAAACTTAAACGACTATATCAATCGTATAAAAAAAAATTAGTACTCTACGTCCCCTAATGTTATCACGTAACATAACACTATACAAGTTGCTTTCAAATGAAATTAACCAGATCATCTTCCCTTATGATGTCTTGAGTCCTATCTTTGTAAACCATAATTGAATTAATTCATTAAATATAACATCTTTATTTAAGGCCAGATCATATCATAAAAGGTGCTTTAGTTACGAATCAATTGTACCTTATACAGTTCTACATCTCGTACAAATTAAATACACAAGTAATTGTCTTTTTGTTTGTTTTTATTAGTAATAATAAAAAGAAACTCAAATAATTATAACTACTAGTTTTAAATAATTTAAAATTTAATTACCATGACACCAAAGGCGAAGAGTTGGACGCCATTGTTGCCGAGGGAGGCCGCCGCCAGCTCAAGGTTGCCGAGGTGGCCGGAGAAGATTTGGGTCGACATGGAAGTGACGTTGTTTAAGACGTACACTATGATCACCGGAGCTGCTAGCCGGAACAAACTGTAGAGTTCTATAGGCAACGCTTTCTGGAGTCGGCAGACGGATGATAAGCTTGTGTCGGAGAGTATCTTCTCGAGTTCCGAGGTCACCGGTGGTTTAATGGACAAAATGGGTTGTGTTAGCTCACCATGTTGCTGTTGGGTGGAGCTGGAATCTGTTGCCATTGGTTTGTAGTTGGGAGATCGAAACTAGCTAGGCGATGCTTTTATATATATAATATCAAGATCAAGATATAAATAAATAAACTTCCATATGAAGATGTGTAGTTTCGTAAATTGCAGAAACATCCACAAAAGTTTTTCTCTTTTTGTTGTGTAGTTAACGATCGAGGTGTCAACCACGCGTTGTAGTGGTTCGTGAATTGTATTAAAGTTACATTGGGTGTTACAAATGTAGATGAAACATAGTGTTTTAAATCTAGATGAAACATAGGTAAAGTATATTTACATACATAGGTTTAGCTATATATATAACATGGGTTTGGTTAAATTTAGAACTTTTTATTTTACGAACTTTTAAGGACTAATCTCAGTCACTAATTTCTTTTTTTTTTTTGAGGGGGGGGGGGGGGGACCACTTAAATTCATGGACGATTTCCTTATATATAATTAGTGGCTCAGATTATCCCTTAAAGGTTTTAAAAACCAAATACTTCTCAAATGAACCTCCCCATAGTGCATCCGGTATACCTGCGCCAACTGGCGCCAAAGTTCACTTTTTGGGCGCTATACGGCGCCAACACCGCCCCGCAGTGGCGCCATGGACCTCCGCCATATCTTCGGCGCCTTCATTTGGGCGTGAAAGATGAGAGAAAATATGTTTGTCCAATCAAATAATTAATATAGTTGTTTTTAATTATTATTTTGTTTAAAATAATAAAAAAAATTACTTCAACACCACCATGTATACCCCTTCCAAGTTATGTGGTGTTAAAGTTTAATCATCGCTGACGTGGTGGTGTTAAACTTTAACATGGCTATGGGTACCACATGCCTGTAAGTCAGAACATTTATATTAGACTCTATTAGCCCTATAAATGACAACGCTTATATTAGACTCTTTTAGGAAATTATAACTTTCGAACCAATAAACTATAAGTGGGATTATATCTCTTCCTTACAATTATTTCTCTTTCTCTATATTACCGCTCTATTCTCTCTCTTAATCCACGGCTTCTCTCTGCAACTTTCTATCTCTCTCTCTACACTAAATATATTCGACGACCGGCTTCATTTCAGTTCGTCTTTCATTACTGCCCGATTCCACACAATAATGTTATGACCCACTGACCCGCATATCTAAAAATCCTAGTTGCGGCGATGGATATTTTTGGCGGTGTTGAATGGTTTATGGTTGTATTTAGAGTTTAAACCAGTCGGAGTTATGACTGGTTGTATTGATGGCAATGTTGCAAAAGACGCTAGGCGGTACCTACGCGGCCGACTAGGGAATTAGGATTAATCGGCCTATGCGGGGATTAATCGGGGATTAATCGGTCCTAGTAAATTACAAAGATTTATAAATTTTCTAGAGACTATATATTGTAATATGTCTAAATGTCAAATATCAAAAGTTACTACTTAAGTAGTTAGTAGTTACCACCTACTAGTATTAAGTCATAAGTCTTAACAAAAGGATACAACTTAAAAATACTAAAAACACTTCAAAAATTAGTAGTAATAAAGACTTCTAAGTGAAAAAAAATTATTTTTTTTTATTTAACCCGCCTAAAACCCGCCTAGGACCCGCCTAGGACCCGCCTAGCGCCTAGCCGACTTTGACCGAATTTGACCGATTTTGACCCAGGGCGCCTAGATAGCCCGCCTAGCCAAAAAGCACTACGGACGATGCCCGCATAGCGCATAGGCGCTGATTAATCGGCCGCCTGTGCCGCTTTTTACAACCCTGATTGATGGTGGAGTGATTGGGTTAAAAAAACACTCAACATTCTATTTTAATTATAATTCATAACAAAACACATATATAGGTAGCCATGGCTAATAATTATGTATAATAGTGTTTTAACACTATTATACAATGTCGTTTGTGTGTGTTTAATTATTGAGTTAACTACGATTTGCGTCCCTAAGGTTTGGGGAATTTTGCTACTTGAGTCCAAATGTTTAGAAATTTTCATATCTAGGTCTCACGTTTACATTTTGTAACTATTTGAGTCCCTTTGGCTAACGAGCAAAGAGTACGAGTATATATAAGTGAGTGGTGGTCGGAGAATCTGATCGATGAAAATTTCTGAACATTTAGACTCAAATAGATGCCCGTACCTTTTTTCATTGTTTTAAAAATGTTTTTTAACTTAATTTAAAAAAAAACGGTTCACCCGATTGAACCGGCCGGTTCAACCGTAAAACCCGCCGGTTCAATTTTTTCCCGGAACTACTAAAAACCGCCCTCAACTGAACCGGTGCACCCACCGGTTACCGGTTGAACCGGCCGATTCAATACGGTTTTTTAAACATTGCCTTAAAGGACTTGTCAGCTATTTGGCGATCAACTTCATGGTGGTTCTAATTTGAACGCCGGAAGAAAAAAAAAACTCAGCAAGACCATGGATTCGAACTGGGGTAAAGCGGGTGCTATTACCAGAGAACCAGCCAGCTGGGATGGGCAGCAAGAATGAACACTTTAAGAATCTATATCTATCTATATATATAATAAAAGAAAAGTTTTTGGCACCAGAATTTGCCATGTGGCACCACCACATTCATCCTCAACAATTTTTCCCGCCATTAAACATTCATAAGCGGATCTTCTTACTTATTAAAATTAGCAACAAAATCAATTACTTACCATAATTTAAAAACAAAAATTATGAATCAAATCAAATTTTAATTTCCAACGTAATCAAACCCATAAAAAAATCTCAATAATGTTGCATCAATTTTCCGTATTTAAATAAAAGTTTTTGTAAATCAAATCAAATTACTAACTTACCAAAATAAAAGTTTTTGTAAATCAAATCAAATTACTAACTTACCAAAAAAAAAACTCAATGATGTTTATATCCAACTTTCTATCTATTTTCTTTTAAATTATTTAATAACCAATTATTTAATTTATTTACTTTATAATTTACCAATTATTTACTTTAATGGTTTTTTCTTTTATACAACTTTCATTTTCTATCCTCTATTACCATTATTAATTTTTTTTAACTTCAACCGTGCGATACATATATTTTTTTAAATCTCAGCCGTGCGATGCACGGGGTATAAAAACTAGTAATAAATATATAATATAAACGATTTTTAATGGCATTTTTATAAATAACCCCACAAGTTACCTATTTATATTTAGAGTTAATTACTATTTGCGTGTCTAAGGTTTGTAGGTTTTAACTAGTTGAGTCCTCATGTTTAGAAATTCTCATATGCAGGTCTGACGTTTACAATTCTTAACTGTTTGAGTCCTTTTCACTAACTGAATTAATTTTTTTCTGTTAACTATAAGGGTATATTAGTCAGTTTACAAATTAGGAATTGTTTCTATAGTTTTATTTTAGAGGAGGGATCAACCATGTAACTTGTTATATTTAATAAAATACACCCAATTTTAGTTACTAAATTTAATAATAATAAAAAAATCAATCCTCCGGTGGTCTCCGACGACTTCTCCGGCGAGTTCCTCACAAGCCACCGCCGCTTAGGGTTTTTTCCCGTCTACCAGCCACCTCCACCATCGTTACTCAAACTGTTATTATCGTGTGCGAACCAAACTTCACTACCACCGTCGCTAACCAAAATCCACTGCAGTGAGGTGGGTTTAGGGGAAGTCAACTCATAGACACCTTCAACAACCACCGGTCCCCACCTTCTACCGACGCCTTCACACTACAATCCGTGCTACTGTTAGAAAGTCAGCGATGGTATTGACCGGTTTGTATCGATGGTCTCGGTGGAGGGGAACGACAATGGATTGATCGACTATGGAAGGCGGTAGAAGAAGGGTGATAGGTGGCCGGTGAGGGGCGTTGTGGTTCATTTATAATTGGTTTTAAATAGTAAAGTTTTCTTTTTTCCTACTTTGGTCACAAAAGTTTTGCACTTTTACGTTTTTTACCCATAAAGTTTGTTAATTTGTTTTTTCACCGTTTCCTATTTTAGCCACCAATGTTTTACATATTTACGTTTTCACCCTTAAGTTTCCTACTTTCTTTTTGTTGTTTCCTTATTATGGCCACCAATATTTTAGATATTTATGTTTTTACCCCTGAAGTTTTATACTTTGGTTTGTTTACTACTAATATGGAACTTTTTTTGTTGTTGTTGTTTTCTACTTCGACCGCCAATTTTTTTTACACATTTAATTTTTACCTCTGAAGTTTCCTACTTTGATTTTACTAACATGATTTTGAATAGTTTTCTTTTGTTATTTCCTTCTTTACCCACCAATGAATTACACATTTATGTTTTTTACCCTTGAAGTTTTCTACTTTGGTTTTTTTACTAATATGGTTTTGAATAGCTTTTTTGTTATTTTTTATTTCGCCACCAATGTTTTACACATTTACGTTTTTTACCCCCTGAATGGGTTGTTGTCAACAACCAATAAAAAACGGGTGGCACGCCACAACGCGCGGGCGGATCATCATCTCGTATATATATATAGAAATATATATGGTATGTAAAATTTCAGCTTATATACAGTTATTTTACAGTCTTTACTCTCCAGGACATGTGGTATTAGTGCGTGAGTTTGGGAGCGTGAATTTAATGAGTTTCACATTTAAGTTATAAGCATAACATCATTGTATTCACTTTTCGATCTCATTATATTATCTTAATTGCAAAGAGTTCGTTTAATTTCTTCTTGGCTACACACATATCAAAGACTGTTTTATTTGAAAAAACAAAATAAGCTACCCGTACCTAACATGGAAAGATCATTATATATTTTCCCCTTCGAGGAAGTTTAGGATTAAGTTTTTATCGAACTACAATTCACAATTTTAGAATTATAATAGAAATAATAGTTATCAACTGGTTCTCACAATCTCACACTTGCTGTTCACAATTTCAGATCAAAATTATAGTGTTTATTATATTTTTTTTCGTTTTTAATTTTGTATGAAATGTTCATCTTTTTTCTTCTGTTTCCAATGATTCACTCGATCTCTTGTCTTCTTCACCTGAAAATTTTATGCATACACTGTCAGTATGGTAATATCTTTTTTTAACAGCTAAATCACCACACATACAGTATTGAAAATCATAATATATTAACCGAGAAGTCACCAATTTACTAACTAGAAGCGACAGTTTGATCATATCTATTGTATTAATAGTCAAAATGATATTTGTCATCTCCTTAAAACAGTCCAATTGAATCCATTGTATATCCAGGCCCAAATGTGACCCAACAAGTTGTTTCTATCCCAAGGTCCACCAGGTGTGGACCTAATGCTGTTGTATAGCTGAAAATCACTTTGGAACTTTAGGTCAATCACACTCATTTATTCATAAAAATGAGTTGTTCCAAAAGTTCTAGCCACTAGATTGAAGCAAATTATTGAAAAATCTTTTGGCATCCACATCCAAAGTTGATCTTTCTATTTTGCAATAAATGAACTTTCCAGTCAATGGACTAAATGGATTAAGGGTTGTGTGGAATCTTCTAAAACCTCGGTCCTTGTGAACAAACCTCATATTGAAGAATTTCAATGATCAAAGAGGCCTACGACAAGGAGAGCTTTTGTCTCCTTTCATATTTTTCATAGCAAAGGAGTCCCTAACTACTATCTTCACAAAGGAGGTAAGGATGGACATATTCTATAGTGTTTGCATTCCAAATAGGGTTTTGAAAATTACCTCGACGTTCCAATCGGTTCGGAAAGTAACCCATAGTAAAATAATTGTTTGCATTGTCATACCGCCTAGCATGCCTGACCATATTCCCTGTGTTTCATTAAAAACATAAATATGAATAATCACAACTTTCACCATAAAGCACTGAACCCAAACTCTTTTAAGTGGAAAACACATTATTTACCAACATGATATCTTATTTGGGACAAATGTTACTAGGTACCAGAAGACACTTAACATTAAAAAAGATAGTTTCAGATAAACTTCATATCTAATATCAAGATTAAAAGATTTGAAAAATAATTAAAAAAGATGTTGTACCTTAACACCAAGGTCAAATTTGAAGGCCAACAAAGAGCCCAGTGGCACTCCTACCACATAATAACATCCAACATTCACATATGCAACAAATGACTGCCATCCACATCCAACAGCAACGCCTATCAAGTCTCAAATTAGTCATAAAAATATGGATTAAATTTTCTAAATATGAAGTTATGAAGTTATCTGGAAGTACAAGTTTGCATGGATTGATTGGGTTCGGTTTTGGGCTAAAACCGAACCTAGAAAACCGTTTGGTTTTGGTGGTTTTCGGCTTTACGACTGGTTCAGTTAGAAATGAAAATATGTGCCTTGATTTATGGTTCGGAACTTCGGATAAATATCCCGATTCGATTTTTTTTTTTTGGTTTTTAATCAGCCCTACCTGAAAGAACGGGTTGGATGCCATTAAGGATGACTGAAGCCGCAAGCAATGGGGTAAGTTCCGAGACCGCATTTGCGACAGTCTCTCCGCCGGTAAAAGCATAACTTATAACATGTCGTAGCGCAAATAGAACAATAGCACACATCAAACAGATCACAAACGAGCAGAGAGTCACCACTCCTACAGCAAATGCAGCTGATTTAGGATGTCCAGCACCTAACTCGTTGCTCACTCTCACACTATCAGTAAAAAAAATTCAACCATCACTAAGCACGGATAAATAAACCAATAACTAATTAGTAGAGTCCAATGTCTCATGCATAGTACTGTTATCCAATAAAGGTTAGTGACGCTATCTATTGCTCGTTTGCTTTCTTTTTTCATATAAACGTTTATTACGAATGATTCCTTATCGTATAATAAAATAATAAATAAATAAATAACACTGTCACTAATTAGTATTTTTATTAGAAACAAACCTCGCGGCAGCATTAAACCCAATTGAAATCAGCGTAACCCATCCAACTACCGTAGCACACACAGCCAACGAGTCCAATGCTATTTCAGGATCCTTAAGTAAACCTGTGATCAACACCATTATCTGAAAGTACCACACCTCTAGACACAACATAACCGCAGACGAAATCGACAACTTAAAGAACTCCCAAAGTCCCGAAAACGCTTGTACGCTAAACCCGGCCCATGTCTCCTTAAACCGATCACTCGTCAGAATATACACAAACTGCGCCACAACAATCATCCACCACGAGAAACTCAACACGAGTGAGCCGCCCAATAAGCCCCAACCCCACACAAACAATGCGAGCCATGTCAACGAAAGATGGACCACGAGCATCACAGCGGCAATATAGGCGCTTGGGTTCACAATGCTTTGGGCTTGAAGGAACTTTTGTATCGGGAAGTTGGCGGCATAGGCGAAGATCTGAGGGATGAGGCCGTAGATGAAGAGGGAAGCGGCGGTTGCTGTCTCTCGCGATTGGCCGAGTAAAAGCAATAGCGACTTGGAAAAGATGTAGAGAAACATAAGCGGGATCGCAGTGGCCATTAAAAGAAGGGTGGATCTTTGAAGATAAACACCAAGCATTTCATATTGGTGTGCTCCATATGCTTGCCCACATAGAGTCTCAACTGCACTTCCCATTCCAAGCTACAAAGAGTCGAGGTGTAACAGTTAGTATTCTATACTACCTTTTAAACTTGTATGCAAAGTAAAGTTATTTTTTATTATTTTGATTTTTAGTTTTTATGGACGTGTTCTTAAAAACTATTAGACCATTACCTAACTTAAATACCTTTAAAATGAGGCTCACATTATAAAACATAAACAATTTGGAAGAAAATATAAGTTAATTTTTAGCAAAATTTTTCATTAAGCTCGATCCCATCCAGGGGTTGCCGTCCCTTAAATCCCGCTCTCTCAGCGAAAATATTTGATACAACCCTTTAATTAAATTTCTAGTTTCTTTCCCGATCGTGATGATGAAAGAAACTTGATATCCGGTTGAGCCACGTGATGATGACCTTTCCTCCGCCTGAGCAGACCCGAATTTGGAGAGGTCGGTGGCTTTTGTGATGGCCTTCGGGCGTGGATTTTTTTTATGGTAGATCCGGATCCGAATTTGGGCACAAAGTCATAGGTTGAGTTTGTGATTGTATATATATAC
>JBCNJP010000027.1:15394028-15416519 GCA_039602395.1 Deinandra increscens subsp. villosa
GAATTAATTTGAACACTCCCACTTTGTAGGACCAGTCATCATGTCAATTACCAAACCGATAGTTACAAATTGTTTAAATAAGGGAGAATTCTATTTCTATTTCTATTGGATATTCTTTTAGAGAAAATAATTATCTTCTAAAAAAAACTAGGGTCTGTTTGGTATGAAGTAATGGAATTAGCAATGGAATGAAATGGTAGAGGGAATGAAATGGATCATTACCATTCTATTGTCATGTTTGGTTACCATATGTGAACGAAATAAATCATTGTATCGTATTATTTGATGGTTAGTAAAACGAAATAATCGAATATAATCTACTAATATTTCCATTAAAATTAATATATGTGTTTTATACTTGTATTTTATTATGTTTTAATTTTTAATTTTTAATTTTTTATTAAATAATTTAATTTATATTTTTTTATTTTATTTGTTTTTTATTTTTCTATTTCTAATTATCTTCATTATTTGTTTTCGTTTTTATGTATTGTTTTAATTTTATTTTGTGTTTATTTTAATATTTTTTATATATATTTTATATTTTATTTTTTTAGTTTTTATTTTTTTCCTTTTTTTACTTTTTATCATTTCTATAAATTTAAAAAAAAATCTATTTGGAAAAAAAAATTGCATTCCGTTCCTTGAAGGAATCGAAGAAAAACATCTTTCTCCCATGGAATGAAGATCTTTACATTCCTCATGTAATGGTCCATTGCATTTTAATGTGCTACCAAACATGTCATTTTATATTCCGATGTAATCACTCATTCCAATCCACCATCCATTCTTGCATACCAAACGCTACCTAAGAAAACTTCTTTCAGTCAATTAAAAAAATTTCTTTATTCTTTATATTATTTTAATTAAAAAATTTATAATTTTAATATTATCTTAGTTTTTTTTAATTTCGTTAACTCCCTTCCCATTAATTATTCTATTTGACTAATAATTCCCTTTATTCTTTCTCTTGTCTTTACAAATAATAAAGAACATGAAGCCTACAAATTAATAAAGGTGTGTGATTTCAATATATTCACTTGATCATATTTTCTGTAATTTCAGTTTAGTAGCGGCTCTAATGATCATCACTTTAACTTTATGTGATTACACATGTGCATGTAATCTCAATATGATGATATACATACATGTCAATTAGATCCCTACGTAACATTAGAAGGAATATGAACAAGCTATCACACACCTTTACTAAATATAATTACACATATGTAATCAAATAGATATATATAGGGTTAGGTTTATTTAAGAACTTTTTATTTTTAGAACTTTTGAGAAAATCCACCACTTAAAAAAATCTCATATACTTATATTACTTATATAATAATATAGTAAATAATAAACCACACTAACTTGTCCTAGTGGTTGGTAACATGTTTGATCCATAAGCTCTCATGTTTAATAACTCAGTTGTTCACAGATGTGAGTTTTTCATGGAATAGGCTCAACTAGTAGGCTTTGATTACTCGCATGGTTGTTGGTAGTTAAAAAAAATAATAATAACAAGAAACTCAAATAGTTATACCTTTTAAACAATTTAATATACTACTAATATTTAGTATTTACCATGACACCAAAGGCGAAGAGTTGGATGCCATTGTTGCCGAGGGAGGCCGCCGCCAGCTCAAGGTTGCCGAGGTGGCCGGAGAAGATTTGGGTCGACATGGATGTGACGTTGTTCAAGACGTACACTATGATCACCGGAGCTGCTAGCCGCAACAAACTGTAGAGTTCTATAGGCAACGCTTTCTGGAGTCGGCTGAAGGATGTTAAGCTTGTGTCGGAGAGTATCTTCTCGAGTTCCGAAGTCACCGGTGGATTTGACAAAATGGGTTGTGGTGGTAGCTCATCACCATGTTGCTGTTGGGTGGAGCTTGAATGATCTATTGCCATTGGTTGTAGTACTAGCTAGGCGATGTTGTGGTGGAGTTTGAATCTATTGGCATGTTGGGCCCTTTTAAGAAACTAGCCGATGGCTTTTGAAGGGGTACCTCATCATTGATTGATAATGATTGAAATATAATATCTACTAGATATAGATAAATTATCTTCCATATGAAGATGTGTAGTTTCGTAAATTGCATAAACATCCACAAAAGTTTGTCTGTTTTTATATATTGTGTAGTCAATTATATATGGTATGTAAAATTTCACGTTTATTAGAAAATTTTGGAGCATTTTGGAAGGAGGCTTTTTGAAGATTGTGAACTCTTTTCATGAGGATGATGTTATTGGGCATCGTAGTTGTGGCTCTTCTTTTATTCATCTTATTCCCAAGGTGAATGATCCGTTTTTGTTGGGGGAGTTTCGACCTAAGGCATACGATTCCATCTCTTGGGGTTTTTGGGTTTATGGAGATATGGGTTAGGGGCATTTTGGTGTCGGCCCGGGCTTCCATGTCAATGAGTCCCCCACAAAGAAGTTTAGTTGTAGTAGAGTTATCCGCCAAGGTGATCCGCTATCCCATGTACTGTATCTTCCTTATACGCCTCCCATCGGATGCTTTGCAAAGCTTCTGTGGTGGGGGTTTTCGAGGGATTCAAATTCCCAATACATGGTGGGTGTGCTCACCCATTTATTGTTTGCCAATGATGCGTTGGTGGTTGGGAAGTGGTTGGGGCTCAATATTGATAACCTTGTAAGAAATTTATGTATGGTGGTGGTTAATTTCGATAGGGGCTGGCATTGAAAAGTGGGTCACAGAGGCGCTTTCTCAGTTGCAAGCCTGAAAACAGTTGTTCTGAATCGGGGAGGGGTGGTGTTTGCTGTGGTGTATATAAAATATTTCAATATTAGTGACACTCTTTTTGCGTTAAGCTTTTAAATTTATAAAACACGATCAACTTAGACGACTACTATTTCACCACATTCATGGGCAAGTGCACCCATCATGGGGCAGTATAGTAGTGGTAAGTTGAATCAAGATCGTTCAAAGACTCGATAGAAAATGAGGGCTTCTAATACTTCATCATTAATGACGTATAACCTGATCATTCTTCAAGTGAAGAGTTAGTAATAAACATATATATACTTTAATAATATTAATAATACTAAAAAGGTGTATCTTGGTCAATTTAGTCGAAGATAATATCATATGGGGGACTTATCAATGGTGGTGTTGGTTTCCTAGAAATTATATTATTTCCGTAAGATTATTTACTATCAGGCAACTAGACCGTCTCTCATCCTCAAATCTAGTAACAGGACTCTCCCAGGCAATCGTCAATGTAAGGTACGAGCCTCGGGGAAGTGTGCTGATAGTAAACAAATATAGTGGTGCTAACGCCACTTACTTGTAGGGCTCCTTGGCGGGCCACCATTACACTCGACACGCCGTCATGAACCAACTGGGGAACAACCCTGCATGCCGGATTATTTTATTATAAAAAGTATCCTTTAAAGGGACTAAGGCTCGTCTCATCCATGCACCGCTCGCGCGCATGCATGTCTGTCGTAACCAGAGCCAAGTTCACAAACACGTACCTTTCGGCTTCCGTGAAGTGACATATATTACCATCCATTTTCTTAGCCAAATACTTTCACTCTGCACATGTGTGGTTAGTCGTGTTTGCTTACATAGACATAAAGACCCCGAACATATCATGTAGCATGAGGCGCGAGTCACCCAAAGGATCATGCATCGTCCCCCAACCAGTATGGGTGTTTAAAACTGGATATCCGGAATTTCGGGTATCTGAAAATTTCGGATATTGGTTTTCTCTATCCAAGTCCAAGTCTGAAATTTCGGATACCCGAAATTTCGGACTTGGACTCGGATAGTTATAACGAATATTCGAAAATCTTGTTTTGTTTAAAAAACAACAATTTCAAATTTAAATCGACATGTTCCAAAATATAGCATGTAGTCAAGTTAGTACCAACTTTTTTGTTACCTAGGTTCGACCTAAAAAACGACAAAAAATGTGAGTGGGATAACCCTAATTCCCTAAAAGTTCATTTTTTAATATAAATTTTTTTTTATTTATTTAAAATTTTTGAATAGCAGGTATCCGAAACTTCCGAAAATTTTATAAATCATTGTCCAAGTCCAAGTCCGAAAATTCAGATATCCGAAATTTTCAGATAATTCGGATACGGAATTTCGAATAATTCGAATACGGATTCGGACTCGGATATTTTTGAACACCCCTACCAACCAGGTGTCACAAGTCTGGTTAATGAGATTTCGACTCCTCAATTGGTATGTCATACGTAGAGCACACTTGTTTAAAGAAATCCGAGTTCCATCAAATGACAATTTAAATTTGGAAACTGTTTCGTGACTCACCAGACCCTTCAAATAAACCCTAAAAATCTCATCGTTTGATGATGATGAAGGTACGAAGGTTAAAGAGGCTCTTATAGCTTCTTGCATTTGAAGTTGGAAGGCGAAATCGAGATCGGAATTGACGTCGACGGCGGCAGCGAGTTTCCCAGAGAGGCGTTAGAGAGGTGGTGGTGGTTGTATCTACAGGTGGTGACGGAGCCGCGATCCCGGTCCAATTGGTGGTGTTCCGCGAGTGTAGGTAGATGGGGGACGCCATTAAAGGTCGTCACCGAGCTTCTATTTTTTGGTCGGCATGAATCTAGTCACGTCAACAACCACTAACACCGTTAGTAAAAAACTAACGGTATATCATTAAAATCCAACACCTTGAAAACTCGCATTATTAGGGGGAATTTTCAAAACTCGTATTATTATCCCTCAACAAAGCAAAATTTGTATTATTAAAGTCCATTTTTTCTAAAACTTACTGGTGTTGCATAAAAACCAAGAGTTTCTAACCGTCTTCGCCATAGTTTCATGCACATTCAGATTTGAAAATAAAACGAGCCAACTCGTCACGCCACGAGCCGACTCAAGTCAGAAGTGAACTGAACACAAGCTTGGTTTGTGAACAAAAAACAAACATATGACAGCAAATTAAAACCATTTTCCAACACAAAATGAAAGCACACAACTCAAAACCTTGGAAGCATAACATTATCAGGTTTCAAGTTAAAATGGAAAAATTCAGCAAACAAAAATTAGTTGACACCTCAGCATCTTAATGTAGAGAAAATGATTTCAAGTTGCTTGTTAAGCTGCAGTCTGAATAGCTCATCAATCTACATACATGTCATCAGGTTTGTCCCTTTCATTTGTACCAATGGCATCGTCGTAATCTGAGGCTAAATGCTTGTTTTTTGTTATGTGTTTAAACATGCTGCAGCAGAGAGTAACAAGAACATGTTAGAAGTAGATGTGATCATTTTGACCCGTTTATATCTCTATTATTTATAAACAATCCTATTCTGGGTTATGTATTACCACTAACGAGTCAGAGGTCATCAAAAAGTTTGGCAAAATCACTTTATTCAAAAAATTAGATTCTTATTGTAATAAATATTACTTTTTTTTATCATATTTGAACTTGGTTTTAAAACGGGCGATGTGCATGATCCGGTGATGAGATGTGATACCCCTATTTGTGATGTGGTCGTATGCGATGCATTATGCATTTGAACAAATTAGACCCATCAGTCGCAATGTGTCTGAATTTTTCAGATCTGATTCAACTAATCTGACCATTGATTGAACAATGGGTTTGAGTTTTTGAACAAATTAGACCATCGATTGAACATCTCTCATCAGGGATGATGAGAATATCTCATAGTTTAGTAATTAAAAGTTAACAACTTAAAATATTATCTATATATAACTTTTTTTTGTATTTTTTTTAATTACAAAAACCCCGCATGCGTGATCGCAGGTCGACTTTTAGAATCAAAACGCATCAGAGCGCCACACTTATTTTACAACAAACTTAACAGAACGACAGAAGTCTCGGGTTAACCCAACCTGCCCCAAAAATACCCGTTTTGACCAGTTACCAAACCAGCCCATATTGCCACCTCTACATAAAATTGACTTTATCAGTTTATAGCTCTAATCTAATCAATGATTAAAGTAACATTTTGTGTGCATAACTTACCTCTCAAGGATCTCAGTCTTTTTATTAATTTCACCCGAGGAAAGAATGGGGACCATGTTTTTGGGCATTGAAGCCTGCTGTTGGGACTTCTCATGCAACCACAGCTCAGTTTTTCTACATTCACTGTAAACCTGCACAAATGATTATATAACTATAATAATCTTATGAAAGACATAATTACATCGAAATAAATAAATGCAGCTGTTTCATTTTTCAGATGTCGCATGATAAATGCAACTTTTTAGCTACCGGAAAAGTTTTCATCCCCTATTTCCTCTGGTATCCATTGGTTATCTTTACATAATAGTGTTATCTTGGTTTTCTCCACAGGATACCTCTAGAACAAAACTATATATTTTACAAAATAATGTTAACTTGGAATAACATTTTTCTTGTCATACCTACCACATATTTGTTTACATATTAGAGCAAACAAGATGAAAAAGTGTCTGCACGGCAACCCAACCCGGCCGGTTAAGTATTCAAAACTTACACCTTTGGACATCTTGCCACCTCTAATACTAATCTATATGTCTATCTAGCAGTCCATTTATTTTAGGACCTAAAGTTATGTACGTGTAGGGACTCCCTTTATGATGTTATACGCTGACCCCAACTTTATCATATAATGTAATTTATAATATGACTAGTATACCCTTCAAACTCTCATAACCTATGAAAATGGGTTATTTTCTGGGTAAACATGATATTATTCAAGTTGAGGGGGATATATGAAATCATCCCTAAATAAAAGGAGCAACAAAAGGTTACCTACATAAATATGATACTTATGTGGTACCAAGTTACAGCACTGCACACTTCGTAAATTTATAACAACAAAAGGACTAGAATCATACCTCCTCTTTCTCTGTAGCAGGCAGTGAACTTGCGGCCTTATTATATTCTTTAATACAATTCAACAAAGTTTTTGCCGCTTGTGCTCGGGCATCTTCTTCCTTGAATCTACTTTCAATAGGATTTACCAACTACATTTACAAAGAAAATCAGACATGTAAGCATTACTCGTTAGATGTTGCAATTTCGACAAGTTTACTTGTTAACGACTGATAGAGGCTATGTTTATCTCAAGGGGGTCAAATGTGTAAAATAAAAAGAAAACTAGCACCTACTGGAACCAATAAAAAGAACCACCTTAGTTGATATTTTAGTCTCATGATTGCCATTTTAGTGCAATTGGGTTTACTTAAAGGCCAAAGGAGAAATTGGAATAAACATTTATATGTGTCAAGAGGTGTGGAGTGCATGCTCATTCAAGAACATTCTAATTTTCAGAACCATGGAATTATTGAACCTAAAAGTGTTCCAACTGATGAAGCCCCTAGACCATGGGGGTTCCAGGCCAATCCAGGGGATCCCTTGTCCATGGGGCAATCTAACCCTTTAGACGTTCAGTATACCTTTCTGAGATCATGCAGCCTTCCAATATAAGCTTGTTCAGATTCATCATCACCATCTTCATATAACCAATCCTCAGTTTCTTGAAGATGTCTGGATATTCCCTCTCTCTCTTCGTCAGTAGCAAAGCTCCGGTACGAACTTAGAAGCTTAATCATATAAATTTTGTTCAATTAGTGTGTAAGTATATAAAAGTTAAAGCACTAACAGTTGCACTGAACATAATGCATAGAGGTGGCAAGATGGGTGTGGGGTAACTGGTCAAAACAGGTTCACATCAAAACAATAACTTTTGGCGCGCCGCAGGTCGGATTGACCCAAAACAACATTTTTTCAAAACTTTTGTTGCTTTAATAGATAATTGGTATGTCAAATTTGATTACAAACGCTATATTATTTAAACAACAATATTTCTTTTCAAATAAAATGATTTAAGAAGTTTTACTTGTCAAAAGTACACTTCGGGTAAATTTTGACCCGTTTGACCTGGCTTCCTTTTAGTTAACTTGTTTATTTGACCCGTTTTGGATAAAAATAATCCAAATCTGCCTATTCATAAGTAAATGGGTCAAAATTGCCACGTCCAAGATTCCAAGTAAAATGAAGAGAGAACAAACCTAATCGGTTACTGAATTATTTATTCTAAAGATAAGATATACCCTATTGCGTGTGTCATAGACAAAAGATTCGAGTGTGTTCTTCTTTTCTTTGGTCTGCTCAACCTTTATGTCTTGATCTGCCAATAACTTTTCCATCTCTTGAGCTTGCCTTAGGTCATCTATTGTTGTTCCACCATAGATATTCTCAGAAACCGTAATTTTCTGCTTCCTTGCCTATTATATGTGCACAAATAAATATAATTATATGTGCATCATAAAATGAGAACAATATACATCCAAGATAATGTCACATATAAAGATTCTATCAGCATGTAAAGGGTTAAAAGTTGACTTGATGTTACTTACAGAATGTGTTGTAGGACTAGAATCAGAAAATTTATGATCAGCCCCACCATTTGACATGTCATTCTCAACCACTGTTTGTTCCGAAGGTGAACGAGCATTGTTACTTGAGTAACCTTCTTGTATAAGCTAAAAAACGAAACATGAAGAAGGTTATTTCAATCAAAGTGACCAGATTATGTTCAAAAATTTAGGCAGTTAAAACGTATGCTTACCGAAGCAGATTCTATCATTACAATTCCGTGAAGATTTAGATGGAATCTGATTTTGACCTTTACTTTTTCTGAGGTTGAGAAAGGACCAATCTGGAGAAATATTGAAAGATAAACTCAACACACTTTTTGAAAATGCTTAAAGACTATGAAGAGTTCTCCAAAAACGGAGGTGGGAAATAGGCGGCTCAGGCAATGGTTTGACTCAAAATGATTTTTACTCAAAATTCTGTTTTTTTATAAATAATTAGTGTTTCATATATTATTACAGAAAGTATAGTGTTTCAGTAATAATCTTACTTTGAAACAGTTGGACATATGTGTCCTTTTGACCGAAGTTTATTTTATCTTTTTGAACCCGTTAAGGATAAAACATTATCCAAACCGACCAATTCATAACTGCCAGCTCTATATAAACCAAAAGCTAAAGTAGAAAAAACAAGAAATTTATTGATCTCAAATACAAAAAAAAAAAACTAGTAGCTGAGCAGCAACTTTTTATACAAATACTATAAATGAAGACCGTGAAACTCCAGATATCCTTACAGTAAAATGGCTGACTCTAGGTGATACTCCAGGAGGCAGGTCATCTTCGATGAGATATATGACTTCTAAATGGAAAGTATTACTTCTATGCAATGAAAGTATCTTAACACTTGGAAATGGAGAGCCTTTTGGAAACAATGTGCCATTGAACAGTGAAATCTGTTCGCCTTCATCTGCTTGAAGTCCTATGGCGAAAGGAAATGAATCTTGAACCTACAAATATTCATTAAATGCTGCATGAGTCCTGACAGCATGAAATAGCTAAATTTGGGAAATTGTAGAAGAAAAAACACTTAATTAGAGAAGAAAAAAGACAATAGAAAAGGAGAACAGTCAGCTTTCTCCTTTTATATGAGTACAAATAACACACTTTCAAATCAACTATAGTTTAACAATGGAAACAAAGATTTCTAACATCTAGACACTTGCTAAATAACACACAGTGCCTCATGCACTCTAAATATTAATTACTACTAATCTTACAAGACAAGTATATCAATTATGTTCATGGGGGGCACCACGCATGTTTATTACGTATGGTCTGAAACATGGAATGTTAAATAGCCCTGCATGGTAACTAAATCAACTTTTTCTTAACCAAGTTTAAATTTTGGAACAAAGAATCTGCCAAAGATAATGGTTCGAAAATTCACAAAATGAAAACTAATGATACATATACACGGAAATTAACATAAAAGAAAAATAGAAAAGAGTATTAGAGACAAACCTGATAGTCTCTAACACGCAAAGCTGGGCTAAGCATTGCACAATGAAGTGCACACCCTCTAGCAACACATTCACTTGCATTAAGTGTTCTTCTCGGTTCTTTCCCAAAAAGAGATGTTAATTTTCTCATAATAGCTGGTATGCGGGACCCAGAACCAACAAGCTCAATAGCATACAATTTATCAACACTTAATCCAGCATCATGTACGGCCTTAACACAAGGATTAGTAACTTTTTCTAACAAATCTGAACACAAATACTCAAAATCTTCTCTCTTTATAAACCCTCTCACATCTTTTTCATCCATTAAACATTCAATATTAAGTGGTGCTTCAGCATTCGCACTTAAAACTTTCTTCAACTTCTCACACGATGACCTTAGCCTTACACAAGCTCTAGTATTTGAGTAAACATCCATATTGTATTGTTCTTTAAATTTTTCTGCAAAATATTTAAACAAAATTTCATCGAAATCTCTACCTCCCAAATGATTATCAAAAGAATGAGATAATATTTTCAAGTGCCCTTTTTCAAAAGCCGCAACAGTAACCTGAGTGTCACAGTGTCCAATATCAACAAACACGACATTTGTGGGTCCAGAATCGGCAATATCATTCTTGTAAATACCATAACCTAATGCAATTGCAGTACAGTCATGCATCAATCTCAAAGGTTTCAAACCAGCAATACGTGCAGCATCAAGATAAGCACGCCTTTGCAAATCTGTAAAATAGGATGGAATCCCAATAACACAATCTGAAACAGGAATTTCAAGATTTTTCTCTGCCATTTGTTTTAAATGTGCAAACAACATGCCCAAAATCTGAACAGGTGTAAACGTGCGTCTATCATTCAAATACTGTAGATGAATCAAAACACCACCATTAGGGGCCTCACTAGTCTCAAATGGTAGCAAATTAAGATCATTTTGTACAACCGGATCGTTATATTTGCTTCCAATCAATCTCTTAACCTGAGTTATAGTAGATTTAGGGTTCATAGTTGCCGATGCAGCCCCTGCAGAACCCAAAAACCTCTGCTTCTCACCAAAACACACAACTGCAGGTGTCTCACGATTCGATTCATCATTCAACAGTACATCGATTCCACGGTTCTTTGCAGCAGCAACCACAAGGTTTTCATTCCCAATATCAAACCCAACCACACTCATTTCGAAACTTAAACTCTCCTGCACAATTTACAACCAAGTGTTCAATCCAATTTTCAACTCTACCTTAACCTAGAACAGTTTAACAACCAGGTAGTTCTTATAAAACTACAAATGAAACATATTAATCAAAGAGCAAAGAGCAAAGAGCAAAGAAGCATTTAGGCTTACACAAACCTAAAAATTGATTAATGAACCATCAGACACTCAAAACCTAATTCTTCGATCAGAATTTCCAGAATTACAATCATGATCGTTGAAAACACATGTAAAATTGACTTTACTCGTTAATGTCATGAGCAGCCGCTAAATTAGATCAATGAAATTCAAACAAAAGGCGTAAAAACCTATACAAATAACAACAAATGATAGATTAAGACCGACGAAGCGTACCTGATTGATTATGGTCTCTGTGTGTGTGTGTGTTTTTGCGAGGAACAGATATCCAGAAACCGAAAAGATCGACGGAGTCCCAAATTGGAAAGGTGAATAGTCGCCGAGGATCTATAGAATATAGATGGAGGCTAATCGAACCAAAAATCCAAATGAAAATAAAAAATTATAAACTTTTATTATTTATTTTATTTTTGTTTTACTTAAAGGCATATATATATATATATTTTTTTTGGAACAGCTACTTAAAGGCATTACAATTTGTTTGTTCTAATGTTTGGTTAAGCAGTGTCTCTCGTAATTAAAATGTTAAAGAGATTTGATCGTAAAAAAATATAGGGATTGCTATTAAAGAAATTAGAATTTGCATAGCTTCCCTTATGGAAGTCCAAACGTCAAATAAACTGAATATTCAGAAATGCATTGCATAAGATATCTTGATATAAATGATATGCTTATTACAATTGGTTTTCAGGTTGACTTTATAATCCGTATAATAAAATAAATTGTAAATTTAAATAAATTAGTAATGTAAACGTTGTATTAATTTAAGAGACACGCATATAGTTGGCATGCATTTTAGCAATTAAATCAATCGTGAGATGCATGTGATGTGTTTTGGTGAGAAGAGCAGGCTCTAGGTTGCATCTACTACTTTGGCGTCTAGATATATTACTTTTCAAATTAAAGAAGTTGAGTTGAAATGAATATAGGCCATGCATGATGATGATCATAAGTTGTCGCTCAAGAATAATGGTGTTTTATTTCACGTCTAGTACTTGAACATGTGGTACATGTCGACGTTATCTTAGGATTTAGGGTTGTCAATTATATATATTACAATTTTAAATGACTTAGTTGAGAGTAAAATAAATTGTTCATAAGCCTTTAATACTGTATGTACACGTGGGTTCTTCACTCGTTCTCTCTCTTTAAACACCTGTCACGTTTTAGGCTCATTTATAGATGACTGCCACGTTTTGACTAGAGTTCTTTTACTCTGCCTACTCATATATTTATGTTCCGTTTCCTCTGCATGGACACTACAGAAACTTAAGCATACCTCTTCCTCTCTCAACTCTCTTTTCACATGGTAATATTCATCTTTTTTTCCTCAACTCTCTAAAACATACATACTGGATGGCTTTTGTTAACTCTGATCTACACCTGCATGTTGCAGATTTTAAGTTCGAAAAGGGGTTTCCGAGCAAGTATTTTCTTCTTTGGTTTTCTTTTTGGTTTTCTTTTATGGATTGTTTATTTTATAGTGTTGTGATTTTGCAGGCATGTCGACCTGTCCTGCAACATTTAGCCGGTCTTCGAGTCCATGACTTCCGACGGTCATTGGGTTAAGCCGAGGCTTAAGGGTATGATGAGGTAAGATAAATAATTTGGTATATTAACATCCTTTTAAACTAAATATAGAAGATATGCTATAGCACAATTTCCCTCTTTCTTCATATCTACATATTATAGCATATCTTTCATTCCAATAAGTTGCCAGATAGAAGGCAGACTAAATCTAGCCACATTAGGTTAACTTTAATAGAAAGCAGCTCAGGAGGTTTTTTCCTGCGAGATTGTTGAGCTAAAGAAATGGAGTATGTAACCGCTTGAAGTTCGCTAGACTAGCCGGAATTTCTCTTGTCTCCAGCGACATGCAATATTAGATCTTTGAAGGTCCATTATGGAGATGTTGCTATAGATTGTAGGTGGTGGCCAGAGTAACAAGTAGCTTCCGGAGTGCAAACTGTGGTGAGGATGAAGCCGCAGTTTAGTACACCCTTTTGTTGGTGTTTTAGGGTTTCTATTGCAACCTACTTTCTAATCTCCGATGGGTTTTTGGTGGTGTATGGCGATTTCTAACGAAATCAAAGAACGAATATGAATCTCTGAATGAGATCTGCGTGTTTTTAGTGTGTGTGAGAGAAATACATTTGTGTTTTTGAATTAGCGTAAAAGAAAAGCGTGTGTATATTTTGATTATTTTCAATATATCAGGATGTAGTTAATTAGAAAATATTTTTTTTATGTTTACCAATGATGGTAGAAAAAAATATCTATAGCAATTATTTACTTTTAATTATTACTTAATATTAACTTTTTCATTTATCATGTTTTCATATATAAAGTAAATTTTTATAAATTCACTGACTTTTAACTATTAAAATATTTAGTATATCATCAGTTCTAAATGCAAACCATGTCTAAATATAATAGTGCAGGTTGTAAAAAATACGTTATAAAAATATGAGGTAAATGGACAAAAACTTCGTCACTAGATGCCACTTTGTTTTACTTTTGCATCACCTTAGGGAATGTAACTAGGTGCCCGACGCAATGCGCGGACGGGTCACCGCCTCGTTGTCAATTAAAGAAAATCGATAGAGAATTATTTTCAAACACTTTATGTTATTGGGATGATGAAACGATTTTAGACGGCTCGTTTGTGCACTTGTTACGTGTATATGATATGCTGATTGTGTGAAGAAAAAAAATATGTGTGATACATCAGATAAAATCTTTTACCGATAACATAAGATTAGGTATCGGGTATAATTAATAAGAATATAAGATACCAAGAATGCTTCATCAAACTTATAAAGTAGAAGACTTAAAAAAACTTTTCATCTTTCTTTCATTACAAATCATCACTTTACCAAAGTCAAATATTACTCTGGGATATTTAGGTCAATGTTAGATAATCGGAATCTGAAGATGTATCCACTCCTTACCTCGTGGACTCATATTTGAAACACATACTAAAATTTGTTTGCCTTACCGGTAAGTTTATGTTTCAAAAACTTTCAAACATCTTTTATCAAAATAAATACTTATATTTTTACACACACTTTTATAAACCTTTATTATTCGTGACAATATTCTGATGAAATCGATGAATGATGAGGGTTGCTCAGAAATTGAAATCGATGAAGTATCAAGGTCGCAAGGAAATTCTCGACCACTGATAGAGATCGGAAATTACAGTGATGGAGGATGAAGGTCGCACTCGAGAAGAGAGCAGAGGGAATTGCAAGTCGGACCAATGATGAGAATCGTGAATCGGATTTACAGAAATAGATCAGCAAAACTATAATTTTGGATTAAAATAGAAAATGAACTTGATATTGAAATAGAATGAAGATGATTCAAAGGATCTACAATGGATAGTCCATCACCATAGGTGACCCAGAGCAAATGCTCTTCTCCAGCAAGGAGCCAAATAGTTACCCTAATTTCTTCCCTACCTCACTAAGAAGCTATGAATCTTATTTATAGAAATTGAACTTACATATTACCCCCTCCTAGAATTGACCAATGACTAATAATACTATAAACTTGATCATGATTCCTATCATATTCACATAGGTCATGCAACAATAGCACACCATGCATGCTTATGATTCATGCATATTACTATCACATAATAATGCTTACCACTTTACTCCCTTCCAAAACATTCCTTCATCAAAAATGAATGATCTTACTTTTCTTTCTACTTTTGATAAGGATATGTTAGCAAACAATCCCTTTCCCCTCACTCTCTTATATGTTGAATATACATGGGAATTCGGCTTCGTTGTGCGTGACTATTTGTCGGCGTTAAGCGTACACTTTGGCCACCTTATATGGAGTTAGTTGTGTCACCTCACATGGACTTTAGTCAAGTCATTTCACATATACATTAATTGTGCAACATATTACCATCCTCCTAGGTGACAACCCTTCCCATTCCCAATACCGTCATTCCACCACCTTACCCCAAAAGCTCGATTCAAAACATGTAAAACTCACCTATAACAAACTACTTTGTGATTAGTTAAATCCACTAACCACCCTTACACATGACAAACCTACCATCTTTTGGCCAACCTATATAGAGTTATTTATGTCAAAACAGTTATATGAAACTAGTCATACAAAACAAATCAATAATTTAACACATCTTCAAGTAACTCAGCATTAGTTTCTTTAACAAGAATAGTACAGTACAGCATGAATTTTCCGGGATACATAACAGAATAAAAATGGAAAAAAATAATACAACAGAAACTGTTAATACATTATTTCCTTCTGTCCATTTTGTCTTTTTTTTTTTCTTTTTCTTTTATGACTATTAGAGTTCCTCTGCTAGAACTACAACAGATTTCAAAACCTGAAGCTAGGATCCACATCCATTGACCAAGCAAACTTTGCCAATAAAGACTTATTGAATATCTGCAATGTATTTGAAAGAATTTTGTTTCATAACACTAAACAGTAAACATAGTTGAGTGTAGAAAATAGTGTTAAATAAGCTTGTATTGTTTGAAGTTAGGGATGGCAGAAAACCCTGAAACAATTGGTGATGGGTATACGAATGATTAATTATAGATGCTTTTTTGCGGGTCTGGAATGGATATGGTGTTAGGTGATACTGCCCAATTACCCAAAACTGGTTCCCTACCCGTTTACCGACATCAAAACCTATTTATATAACATATTATATAATCTTAAACAACATAAGAAATGGGTCATGGTATCCCAACAAATAGTTTTAACCACGTAAGATCATAAGAGGTACCTGAGGATTACCAAAACCTATCCCATACCCTGCCCATTTCCATATCTATTTCAAGTGTTCTGATTATTTATGAGATGAATATATTGAAACAAAGGTAACCAATACCTTCTCGATGGGAACTTCACTACGCTTGCACCATGCGACAGTTATTCTAGGATCAAGATAATTGATCTTTGAAGTACCCAAAGCAACCGTTTTCAAATCTTCTTTGGTTTCTTTGTCACGCTCCATTTTCTCAATTTTTGCATTAGTTTGATCAATCTTTTTCTGTAACCTGCACGTTTATATAATAATCCTACTACGCTTAATTTAATTATCATCAGAAATTGTAATTTGTAAGTATTATATGCCATTATGATCCAAAAAGATTAGGGGTGTTACGCTTCAGGGTTCATATTCCTCTTTGACTTTCCATCAGAACCCTTTAATGGAGGTTTCCCTTTCTTTGCACGAGCCAGATCAGTTTCCAGTTCTTCTATAACACCCTAAGAAGTTATTGAAAAAAGAACAGGCATATTTAAGTAGTCTAGTTTAGATATTCGTTGTTACAGAAAGACTTCAACAAAAAGTTTTCATGGGACCCAAAAATTAAAAATGTTTAACAACGTAACTGATGGTACAAAAAATGGCAAGACGAGGCGGGCAAGCAGGTCAAGCAAAGGGTTGGTATATATTAGTCGAATAAGGTCGACCAACAAACATATTATTGTCCTTTATTCTTGAACTTTTTAACTAATACATGTATTAAATATGTTACAAAAACTACAGTACTAAAAGAGGTAATTTAATGTTTTGAATAGAGCGATTTAAAACCTTATTAGCAATTATATACACCGCAGATCACTTCGGATACGTTTGACTCATTTCATTTTTTAAAAAAGTTTATAAAGTTTACCCATTTGACCAGTTGGAGATGGGTTTAACCTGAATTTACACTTAATGATCAACTACAAATCAAATATTTACCTACTCCCCATATATAACAGGAACTAAAACTAGGGCAAAGTAAAAAGATGACAAAGTGTAACCTTTAATTCTTCTATTTTCTCATTCAACCTCATCATTTGTGCACTATGAGACTTTGAAACACTACGCTGATGATTACAAATAATTGCAACCTACAAAACAGCGTGCAAGAAATCAATATTAAGCCTCAGCCTGACAAATAATTAAATCAAACATTAAAAATGTTGAAAATATAAAGTTTCTAAAAGGGTATGAATTCCACCTCCTTATTTGCTTGGTTGTAAACCACGACATTTTCAGCAACATTTCCACCCTTCATGCCTTTATTTAACTGCAACCACCAAAACATAACACCCAGGTATTATACTCTTTCCATTAGTTGTTACTCATACAGCAACCCTAGACTATATAATATTGTTCATAGTATTATTATAACTGAAGTTAGTATCCATGTTACCATATCATCCAATGTGATGGACGCGTTATATGTACGGAAAACTTTTGCCGTAAGGCCAGGCATGAGTTCCTTCAGATGAGCATTTAATGTACTTGTATCCAGCTTGTCAAAAAGATCATCATTACCCTTCTTTCCTGAAGATTTTCATTTGTAAATCAGCAAAGAAAAAGTTTGAAATAATCTAATGAAGAAAGTCAACTGACCTGAACGGAACTGTTGAATTGCTTTAAATACGGGAAGCTCGACTTCAACCTCATTTTGGTATCGTATGGAATCTTTACCAAGGAAGTCAAACTGGCATCAAAACATACAATTTTTTTATTTGTATAAAAAATCAGGTTATGCGATTCCTATAAATGATAATTTAGCCATTAAAACATTCAAAACTTGCACACGTCACATAATATGAAAAAATCATGCCTTCAGGATGTTTGGAAGCTTTGGTTCAACGTTTTCTACTTTCAATGTACAGCAACCAACTGTATCAGCTTCATCATCATCCTGCAATCATAAATACATAATAATATTCTTTTGAGTTATTTCTTTGTCAAATTCAAGGTAATTACAAGGGGAAAAAAAACACAGAAAAAGGACCTTTTCATTTCCGGCCCTAAGTGCTAGTTTATCAATAAGATATGTAGCCACTGCCACTTGTCTCTTTGTCACATCCTTATTTCCAAAATCTTTAGTGTAAGCTTGTCTGATGCCTTCGATGTATAACTACGATGAAACATGATTACACAAGCCATATCATTTCAACAACACATATTTTTTATTAAAATGATTTACAAAGTTCTATGCATTAAAAATACATGCTGGACAACTTTTAACCTGCCATGTTTTGCTTTCAGTTTAGCATTTTCAGTATGACCCATTTGAGTGCTTGAGTGAGAGATGTATCATTATTGCAATCGAACCATTTTTAAACATTCATTCGACTTACCTTTAATGACCTTGCCTTCTCGTATTTTTCTTTATCACTTTGACCCTTAAGAGCACTGCTCGCAGCTAAGAACACATACTTGAAATCCTTTCCATTTATTGGGTCGTACCAATATGCTAACCAAGTTACAGTATTATCATGCCTAATTTCTTTCCAGCTGTCAAGCATTAACGTTCCAGGCTATCAAAAAGATTCAAACAAAAGAAAAACAAAAAACAAAAAATCAAAGTCAAAGTCAAACCTTTCACCAGGAATTGGACATTCTGGAATTGGGACACCCTTCCCGATATTAATTGTAATATCACTTGGGCGGATACGTTTCTTCAGTTTTCCCATCTAGGCAACAAAGATAACAGTCATAACTTGTGGTTTTAAGAACAAAAACTATCAGGCCCTAATTGTCAAAAATGCCCTAAGTTAAAATCTTTCTTTAAAAAGAAAGGGAAAGTTGTCGTTAGCACCTTGGGATGCTCCCCACGGCCTCGGAACAACCCAGGCGGCTCAACTCGAAAGTTTCCAACCTGCACCATTAGTTAATCAATTAATTAGCTGGTTAACTAAATAAAGATGAAACGTGATAGAGATTACCTTCTCTTTGACACCATCAACTATTGCCCACATATATTTCTCCTCAAGCTTCATCTTTTCTTCTTTTATAGCCTTCTTCTCCTGCCAACAGCTCTTGTAATCAGTAAATGATATTCTAAATCGTATTAGCTTTTAAATCCATTTCCCTGTTACCATTGGCTTATAGCTCAATGGTATTTGGGGGGACTTGAGACCTTAAGGTCTTGGGTTCAAAACCAGGTTTTTAGCAAAATGCTCCCCGGGGGCTGAGAACAGGGGATTTCTCGTAAATAACCGGGTTTCCTCTGGAATTGAAGATGGGTATATGAAGAGGCAATGCAGCTAAAGCCCAAACATGCCGTTCCAAAAAAAAAAAGTCCATTTCCCTGTTTATAAATTATGAAGGTTATTTAATCAAATCTTACTTCTGTACTCATTTGCTTCTTCTTCTCCTTTTCACGCTGATGCCACTCATATATTGGTTTGAAATCACAATCTTCTAAATTCTGAATCGTGTGGTTTCTTCCTAGTATCTTCCGCCAATCATTCCAGAAGTTTTCTTTGAACACAGGTTTAGTCATGTAATCAGTATCTAACATAACTGCAAACATTGTTGCAACCTGTACATAGACCACGTCGATGTGATGAGCAGAGAAACAAACATAACAGATAGACATAGCAAAAATAGATTAGGGGTGTTTAAAAACTGTTGAAACCACCCTAACGGGCCAAACCAAAGCAAGCCGACCAGTTTGAGATCCAAACAGATTGATTTTCGTGGGTTGGTGGTTTTAATGGCTCGATCCCGTTTAAAACTTAGAACCAGTTGTGTAAACTGAACTGGCCATTTGACCTTTTTATTTGTATATTTCTTTCATTTTTGGAATATGTAGTTTTTATGTATATGAACGATAATCATGAATCATCTTCATGATTTTATATGTTATTATACAAACTAATGATTTTGAAAAGTTTAGACACAAACAGTCAAAACCAAACCGTTAAACTGCCAAACAGGTAAAACAAACTGGTCCAACAGACCAAACCAACCCGACACATTTGGTTTGTGGTTTCCTGAAACTGCAGTTAGCGGTTTGGCCTAAAAATTTCAACAGAATAAGTCAAACCAGACTTCAGATACCCCTAGACTGGATAGCGAATTTGCATCAAAACAGGTCATTATTGGTACAGTTTAGGCGGCTATGACCCAAAAAAAAACTTCGTGTCTATATTTTAAATTTTTATATGTAATTAGTGATTACAGAACTAATAAGATTACAATAATTAACTAATTTTTTCCATAATAAATTTATAAGATTTAAAGCTTTATAAACAATTATGGGTTACTTTGTCCCATCTGACTTGTTTCCTTTGAAGTTAACCTTTCCTTTATTTTGCCCCCTTGATCCGTTAGGAATAAAGGCATTAAAAATGGACACGTTATAATGTGTCATAAAGAGAAAAACCAAAGAAAAAAGAACAGAAAATTTACCTCCTCCTGTGCAGGAGTCAAATCAACAGGCTTTCCCTTGTAAAGAATTTTAATCCCGTGAGGCTTGTATGGGGGTGGAAAAATTACACCATTATGAACCAAAGTTGTCCATTTTTGCCCTTCACCGGATCCAGGTGGCACCTTTGACGACTGTGAGTACTTTGACTTTTTCTCCACCTTCTTTGACTTCTTGAAAGGTTTCTTGAACGATGAAGAATTAACTTTAACCGCGTTTTGTTTAACAGATAATGATGGCTTACTACCAGATGGGGCTTGCTTCTTCATTCTCTGAGATATAGGAACATGATCATTCTCATCTTCTGAATCAGAAAGCTTAGGCTTTTTAACCGATGACTGACCAGATAATCGTTCCTCATTTGGAGGTCTCTTATTCAAGCCAATATTTGGTTTTTTGTTGATTTGATTATTATCCCTTGATGTAGAACCATTTTGCTTAACTCTCGATGCTAACGGTTTATCATCATCAGAATCATCGTTTTTCTTGATAGATGGCCCCACCGATGTGAATTTGGAAGATAAAGGTTTCTCGTCATCATCAGAATCTTCATATTTTACTTGTGGCTTTGAACGTTGAGATGTACTTGTGGGGGGTCCTGTTTTCACATGGTTGGAGTTTGTCTTGGGCACAGTTGAAATTCTAGCACTCAAAGGTTTGTCATCTTCAGAATCCTCCGTATCACTTTCTTGTTTAGGAGGAGGTTTAGTGGAAGTGGAAGGCTTCTCCTGCTTAACGATTGAAGAATGCTTCTCTTGCTTAAGGATTGAAGAAGGCTTCTCTTGCTTAATGATTGAAGAAGGCTTCTCTTGCTTAATGATTGAAGAAGGCTTCTCCTGCTTAACGATTGAAGCTGACTTTTGTTGACCAGAATGCTTTAATCTATCAGAAGCTGTGGTTCTTTTGAAAACCAAGGGCTTATCATCTTCATCAGAAGAATAGTACATTTTCTGTCAGCTTGTTGTCATGTAGCACTTAAATCTCCAGATGTTCTGTTTACACAAAAGCTTTCAGGAGGTCGATAGCAACGTTTTTATATTGCATTTGCACCTTCAAGAGAATAAATAAAGGATTTTTAACTTCACTAGTAACCCCACTCTGAAAATTCATTTATAAATAACCCAAAGATGCACTCCTTTAAATAGAAGAGTTTTCTACTACAAATTCTGTGGCCAAAAGATTAAAATCGAGTATCGACCGCTTGCTTTCATTATGATTAATTTTAGAGAACAGAAACACACTCCCAATTTACTTAACAAAAGCTCCTTCAAATTGAAACATTTTTGTTTAGGTAAAACAGCAACAACATTCATACCTATATCAAATCCAGAAAAACATTTTTCACAAATTTACTACTTGAAATTGAAGTGTAGACAGAAATGCAAGTTTCACTAAACTTAGAATGAATCATTCACATGCTAGTGGCTTAGGGTTAATGTATTACACATTAATTAGTGTTCAAATGTCTAAATTTTCATTTCAAGCTAAACATGAATCATTCAAGCACTCAAAACATCAAATACACAAAATAACAATCAAAAACTATAACAAGCAAGGTTTTCCCCATTTTAAACCTATAAAAAATAAATAAATAAATAACATTTAATTAGGTTTGCATTGTGCTAATCAAAAGTGTCTAATTTCACAAAACTACAACTAGCGAAGATGTTTGAAGCTACAACCAACAAAATCTAGCTGAGAACGCATTCTACAGTTACTGATTGCGTAACAAAAACTGAAAACTTCATGGTTCGAACTCCGATTCTTTTCGTCTCCAAATTACAACGAGGAAACAGAAAGGAAGTCGTACCAGTTGTACGGCGTGAAGATGAAGGCTGAACCCTAGATCCCGTTTCGTCTCCGATGAGAGATAGCGATGAGGGTTGCCGTCGAGAGGTTAGGAAATTGGATAAAGAAGAAGAAAAGAAACGTTCGGGTCAAAAAAGTTTCAGTTTCGGGCGAAATCCAAGGAATTGGGCAAAAGGGCTCGGAATCTTTTGCCTAAAAACGTACCATTTCGGGTCAGTGTGATTGGGGATTTCTAGGGCTAATCTGTTTTGGGAATATCAT
>JBCNJP010000027.1:15417019-15536211 GCA_039602395.1 Deinandra increscens subsp. villosa
TAAAATTTGTCAACCTTACCGGTAAGTTTATGTTTCAAAAACATTCAAAACATCTTTATCAAAATAAATATTTATATTTTTGCGCACACTTTTATAAACATTTATTATTCGTGACAATATTCACATAGGTCATGCAACAATAGCACATCATGCATGCTTATCATTCATGCATATTACTATCACATAATAATGCTTACCACTTTACTCCCTTCCAAAACATTCCTTTATCAAAAATGAATGTTCTTACTTTTCTTTCTACTTTTGATAAGGATATGTTAGCAAACAATCCCTTTCCCCTCACTCTCTTATACGTTGATTATACATGGGAATTCGGCTTCGTTGTGCGTGACTATTTGTCGGCGTTAAGCGTACACTTTGGCCACCTTATATGGAGTTAGTTGTGTCACCTCACATGGACTTTAGTCAAGTCATTTCACATATACATTAATTGTGCAACATATTACCATCCTCCTAGGTGACAACCCTTCCCATTCCCAATACCGTCATTCCACCACCTTACCCCAAAAGCTCGATTCAAAACATGTAAAACTCACCTATAACAAACTACTTAGTGATTAGTTAAATCCACTAACCACCCTTACACATGACAAACCTACCATCTTTTGGCCAACCTATATAGAGTTATTTATGTCAAAACAGTTATATGAAACTAGTCATACAAAACAAATCAATAATTTAACACATCTTCAAGTAACTCAGCATTAGTATCTTTAACAAGAATAGTACAGTACAGCATGAATTTTCCGGGATACATAACAGAATAAAAATGGAAAAAAATAATACAACAGAAACTGTTAATACATTATTTCCTTCTGTCCATTTTGTCTTTTTTTTTTTCTTTTTCTTTTATGACTATTAGAGTTCCTCTGCTAGAACTACAACAGATTTCAAAACCTGAAGCTAGGATCCACATCCATTGACCAAGCAAACTTTGCCAATAAAGACTTATTGAATATCTGCAATGTATTTGAAAGAATTTTGTTTCATAACACTAAACAGTAAACATAGTTGAGTGTAGAAAATAGTGTTAAATAAGCTTGTATTGTTTGAAGTTAGGGATGGCAGAAAAACCTGAAACAATTGGTGATGGGTATACGAATGATTAATTATAGATGCTTTTTCGCGGGTCTGGAATGGATATGGTGTTAGGTGATACTGCCCAATTACCCAAAACTGGTTCCCTACCCGTTTACCGACATCAAAACCTATTTATATAACATATTATATAATCTTAAACAACATAAGAAATGGGTCATGGTATCCCAACAAATAGTTTTAACCACGTAAGATCATAAGCCTAAGGATTACCAAAACCTATCCCATACCCTGCCCATTTCCATATCTATTTCAAGTGTTCTGATTATTTATGACATGAATATATTGAAACAAAGGTAACCAATACCTTCTCGATGGGAACTTCACTACGCTTGCACCATGCGACAGTTATTCTTGGATCAAGATAATTGATCTTTGAAGTACCCAAAGCAACCGTTTTCAAATCTTCTTTGGTTTCTTTGTCACGCTCCATTTTCTCAATTTTTGCATTAGTTTGATCAATCTTTTTCTGTAACCTGCACGTTTATATAATAATCCTACTTCGCTTAATTTAATTATCATCAGAAACTGTAATTTGCAAGTATTATATGCGATTAATCCAAAAAGATTAGTGGTGTTACGCTTCAGGGTTCATATTCCTCTTTGACTTTCCATCAGAACCCTTTAATGGAGGTTTCCCTTTCTTTGCACGAGCCAGATCAGTTTCCAGTTCTTCTATAACACCCTAAGAAGTTATTGAAAAAAGAACAGGCATATTTGAGTAGTCTAGTTTAGATATTCGTTGTTACAGAAAGACTTCAACAAAAAGTTTTCATGGGACCCAAAAATTAAAAATGTTTAACAACGTAACTGATGGTACAAAAAATGGCAAGACGAGGCGGGCAAGCAGGTCAAGCAAAGGGTTGGTATATATTAGTCGAATAAGGTTGACCAACAAACATATTATTGTCCTTTATTCTTGATTCTTGAACTTTTTAACTAATACATGTATTAAATATGTTACAAAAACTACAGTACTAAAAGAGGTAATTTAATGTTTTGAATAGAGCGATTTAAAACCTTATTAGCAATTATATACACCGCAGATCACTTTGGATACGTTTGACTCATTTCATTTTTTAAAAAAGTTTATAAAGTTTACCCATTTGGCTAGTTGGAGACGGGTTTAACCTGAATTTACAATTAATGATCAACTAAAATCATATATTCACCTACTCCCCATATATAACAGGAACTAAAACTAGGGCAAAGTAAAAAGATGACAAAGTGTAACCTTTAATTCTTCTATTTTCTCATTCAACCTCATCATTTGTGCACTATGAGACTTTGAAACACTACGTTGATGATTACAAATAATTGCAACCTACAAAACAGCGTGCAAGAAATCAATATTAAGCCTCAGCCTGACAAATAATTAAATCAAACATTAAAAATGTTGAAAAAATAAAGTTTCTAAAAGGGTATGAATTCCACCTCCTTATTTGCTTGGTTGTAAACCACGACATTTTCAGCAACATTTCCACCCTTCATGCCTTTATTTAACTGCAACCACCAAAACATAACACCCAGGTATTATACTCTTTCCATTAGTTGTTACTCATACAGCAACCCTAGACTATATAATATTGTTCATAGTATTATTATAACTGAAGTTAGTATCCATGTTACCATATCATCCAATGTGATGGACGCGTTATATGTACGGAAAACTTTTGCCGTAAGGCCAGGCATGAGTTCCTTCAAATGAGCATTTAATGTACTCGTATCCAGCTTGTCAAAAAGATCATCATTACCCTTCTTTCCTGAAGATTTTCATTTGTAAATCAGCAAAGAAAAAGTTTGAAATAATCTAATGAAGAAAGTCAACTGACCTGAACGGAACTGTTGAATTGCTTTAAATACGGGAAGCTCGACTTCAACCTCATTTTGGTATCGTATGGAATCTTTACCAAGGAAGTCAAACTGGCATCAAAACATACAAATTTTTTATTTTATTAAAAATCAGGTTATGCGATTCCTATAAATGATAATTTAGCCATTAAAACATTCAAAACTTGCACACGTCACATAATATGAAAATATCA
This sequence comes from Deinandra increscens subsp. villosa, assembly GCA_039602395.1. Classification (NCBI taxonomy): domain Eukaryota; kingdom Viridiplantae; phylum Streptophyta; class Magnoliopsida; order Asterales; family Asteraceae; genus Deinandra; species Deinandra increscens. The sequence continues at coordinate 15,420,181 of JBCNJP010000027.1, forward strand.
TGCCTTCAGGATGTTTGGAAGCTTTGGTTCAACGTTTTCTACTTTCAATGTACAACAACCAACTGTATCAGCTTCATCATCATCCTGCAATCATAAATACATAATAATATTCTTTTGAGTTATTTCTTTGTCATTTTCAAGGTAATTACAAGGGAAAAAAAAACACAGAAAAAGGACCTTTTCATTTCCGGCCCTAAGTGCTAGTTTATCAATAAGATATGTAGCCACTGCCACTTGTCTCTTTGTCACATCCTTATTTCCAAAATCTTTAGTGTAAGCTTGTCTGATGCCTTCGATGTATAACTACAATGAAACATGATTACACAAGGCATATCATTTCAACAACAGCATATTTTTTATTAAAATGATTTACAAAGTTCTATGCATTAAAAATACATGCTGGACAACTTTTAACCTGCCATGTTTTGCTTTCAGTTTAGCATTTTAAGTATGACCCATTTGAGTGCTTGAGTGAGAGATGTATCATTATCGCAATCGAACCATTTTTAAACATTCATTCGACTTACCTTTAATGACCTTGCCTTCTCGTATTTTTCTTTATCACTTTGACCCTTAAGAGCACTGCTCGCAGCTAAGAACACATACTTGAAATCCTTTCCATTTATTGGGTCGTACCAATATGCTAACCAAGTTACAGTATTATCATGCCTAATTTCTTTCCAGCTGTCAAGCATTAACGTTCCAGGCTATCAAAAAGATTCAAACAAAAGAAAAAAAAAACAAAAAATCAAAGTCAAAGTCAAACCTTTCACCAGGAATTGGACATTCTGGAATTGGGACACCCTTCCCGATATTAATTGTAATATCACTTGGGCGGATACGTTTCTTCAGTTTTCCCATCTAGGCAACAAAGATAACAGTCATAACTTGTGGTTTTAAGAACAAAAACTATCAGGCCCTAATTGTCAAAAATGCCCTAAGTTAAAATCTTTCGTTAAAAAGAAAGGGAAAGTTGTCGTTAGCACCTTGGGATGCTCCCCACGGCCTCGGAACAACCCAGGCGGCTCAACTCGAAAGTTTCCAACCTGCACCATTAGTTAATCAATTAATTAACTGGTTAACTAAATAAAGATGAAATGCGATAGAGATTACCTTCTCTTTGACACCATCAACTATTGCCCACATATATTTCTCCTCAAGCTTCATCTTTTCTTCTTTTATAGCCTTCTTCTCCTGCCAACAGCTCTTGTAATCAGTAAACGATATTCTAAATCGTATTAGCTTTTAAATCCATTTCCCTGTTACCATTGGCTTATAGCTCAATGGTATTTGGGGGGACTTGAGACCTTAAGGTCTTGGGTTCAAAACCAGGTTTTTAGCAAAATGCTCCCCGGGGGCTGAGAACAGGGGATTTCTCGTAAATAACCGGGTTTCCTCTGGAATTGAAGATGGGTATATGAAGACGCAATGCAGCTAAAGCCCAAACATGCCGTTCCAAAAAAAAAAAATTCCATTTCCCTGTTTATAAATTATGAAGGTTGTTTAATCAAATCTTACTTCTGTACTCATTTGCTTCTTCTTCTCCTTTTCACGCTGATGCCACTCATATATTGGTTTGAAATCACAATCTTCTAAATTCTGAATCGTGTGGTTTCTTCCTAGTATCTTCCGCCAATCATTCCAGAAGTTTTCTTTGAACACGGGTTTAGTCATGTAATCAGTATCTAACATAACTGCAAACATTGTTGCAACCTGTACATAGACCAGGTCGATGTGATGAGCAGAGAAACAAACATAACAGATAGACATAGCAAAAATGGATTAGGGGTGTTCAAAAACTGTTGAAACCAACCTAACGGGCCAAACCAAAGCAAGCCGACCAGTTTGAGATCCAAACAGATTGATTTTCGTGGGTTGGTGGTTTTAATGGCTCGATCCCGTTTAAAACTTAGAACCAGTTGTGTAAACCGAACTGGCCATTTGACCTTTTTATTTGTATATTTCTTTCATTTTTGGAATATGTAGTTTTTATGTATATGAATTATAATCATGAATCATCTTCATGATTTTAAATGTTATAATACAAACTAATGATTTTGAAAAGTATAGACACAAACCGTCAAAACCAACCCGTTAAACTGCCAAACAGGTAAAACAAACTGGTCCAACAGACCAAACCAACCCGACACATTTGGTTTGTGGTTTCCTGAAACTGCAGTTAGCGGTTTGGCCTAAAAATTTCAACAGAATAAGTCAAACCAGACTTCAGATACCCCTAAACTTGATAGCGAATTTGCATCAAAACAGGTCATTATTGGTACAGTTTAGGCGGCTATGACCCAAAAAAACTTCGTGTCTATATTTTAAATTTTTATATGTAATTAGTGATTACAGAACTAATAAGATTACAATAATTAACTAATTTTTTCCATAATAAATTTATAAGATTTAAAGCTTTATAAACAACTATGGGTTACTTTGTCCCATCTGACTTGTTTCCTTTGAGGTTAACCTTTCCTTTATTTTGCCCCCTTGATCCGTTAGAAATAAAGGCATTAAAAATGGACCCGTTATAATGTGTCATAAAGAGAAAAACCAAAGAAAAAAGAACAGAAAATTTACCTCCTCCTGTGCAGGAGTCAAATCAACAGGCTTTCCCTTGTAAAGAATTTTAATCCCGTGAGGCTTGTATGGGGGTGGAAAAATTACACCATTATGAACCAAAGTTGTCCATTTTTGCCCTTCACCAGATCCAGGTGGCACCTTTGACGACTGTGAGTACTTTGACTTTTTCTCCACCTTCTTTGACTTCTTGAAAGGTTTCTTAAACGATGAAGAATTAACTTTAACCGCATTTTGTTTAACAGATAATGATGGCTTACTACCAGATGGGGCTTGCTTCTTCATTCTCTGAGATATAGGAACATGATCATTCTCATCTTCTGAATCAGAAAGCTTAGGCTTTTTAACCGATGACTGACCAGATAATCTTTCCTCATTTGGAGGTCTCTTATTCAAGCCAATATTTAGTTTTTTGTTGATTTGATTATTATCCCTTGATGTAGAACCATTTTGCTTAACTCTCGATGCTAACGGTTTATCATCATCAGAATCATCGTTTTTCTTGATAGATGGCCCCACCGATGTGAATTTGGAAGATAAAGGTTTCTCATCATCAGAATCTTCATATTTTACTTGTGGCTTTGAACGTTGAGATGTACTTGTGGGGGGTCCTGATTTCACATGGTTGGAGTTTGTCTTGGGCACAGTTGAAATTCTAGCACTCAAAGGTTTGTCATCTTCAGAATCCTCTGTATCACTTTCTTGTTTAGGAGGAGGTTTAGTGGAAGTGGAAGGCTTCTCCTGCTTAACGATTGAAGAAGGCTTCTCTTGCTTAAGGATTGAAGAAGGCTTCTCTTGCTTAATGATTGAAGAAGGCTTCTCTTGCTTAATGATTGAAGAAGGCTTCTCCTGCTTAACGATTGAAGCTGACTTTAGTTGACCAGAATGCTTTAATCTATCAGAAGCTGTGGTTCTTTTGAAAACCAAGGGCTTATCATCTTCATCAGAAGAATAGTACATTTTCTGTCAGCTTGTTGTCATGTAGCACTTAAATCTCCAGATGTTCTGTTTACACAAAAGCTTTCAGGAGGTCGATAGCAACATTTTTATATTGCATTTGCACCTTCAAGAGAATAAATAAAGGATTTTTAACTTCACTAGTAACCCCACTCTGAAAATTCATTTATAAATAACCCAAAGATGCACTCCTTTAAATAGAAGAGTTTTCTACTACAAATTCTGTGGCCAAAAGATTAAAATCGAATATCAACCGCTTGCTTTCATTATGATTAATTTTAGAGAACAGAAACACACTCCCAATTTACTTAACAAAAGCTCCTTCAAATTGAAACATTTTTGTTTAGGTAAAACAGCAACAACATTCATACCTATATCAAATCCAGAAAAACATTTTTCACAAATTTACTACTTGAAATTGAAGTGTAGACAGAAATGCAAGTTTCACTAAACTTAGAATGAATCATTCACATGCTAGTGGCTTAGGGTTAATGTATTACACATTAATTAGTGTTCAAATGTCTAAATTTTCATTTCAAGGTAAACATGAATCATTCAAGCACTCAAAACATCAAATACACAAAATAACAATCAAAAACTATAACAAGCAAGGTTTTCCCCATTTTAAACCTATAAAAAATAAATAAATAAATAACATTTAATTAGGTTTGCATTGTGCTAATCAAAAGTGTCTAATTTCACAAAACTACAACTAGCGAAGATGATTGAAGCTCCAACCAACAAAATCTAGCTGAGAACGCATTCTACAGTTACTGATTGCGTAACAAAAACTGAAAACTTCAAGGTTCGAACTCCGATTCTTTTCGTCTCCAAATTACAACGAGGAAACAGAAAGGAAGTCGTACCAGTTGTACGGCGTGAAGATGAAGGCTGAACCCTAGATCCCGTTTCGTCTCCGATGAGAGATAGCGATGAGGGTTGCCGTCGAGAGGTTAGGAAATTGGATAAAGAAGAAGAAAAGAAACGTTCGGGTCAAAAAAGTTTCAGTTTCGGGCGAAATCCAAGGAATTGGGCAAAAGGGCTCGGAATCTTTTGCCTAAAAACGTACCATTTCGGGTCAGTGTGATTGATGATTTCTAGGGCTTAAATCTGTTTTGGGAATATCATATTCTTCTATATCGGAGCTTGACACGTGACCTTGTTTTTGGATGTAGATATGGGCCGGCCCATTAAAAGTGTTGCATGACAGCAAAGTAAATTTCTTTTATGATGTTAGAGCATTTTTGTCTTTTTTTTTGTTTTTTTTTTTTTGCCATTCATGACACGATCTGAAATACGGTACGAACACAAAACAAAATAAATTTAAAGTTTTGGATTGAAATAGCTTACTCGTTTAGTCGTTTACAATAAAACAATAAAAGGTTGTGTTTGGATTGATCTTTCAACTAAACGGGTTAGGCTTGGGTTGATCTATTTACTTGATTAGTTAATCAAGTCGATCCACTAACACACCAACGGTCTTTTAGTTGATGTTAAAATGTCTAGTTAATTATATTTTATGTATCATTTAATAATAAAAATGTTTTGTAAGCACTTAATTTACTTAGGGTCGGGGTATGATCACGGCTACCCACCATCAGCTATCCTTGGCTTTCTCCGCTACCCCCCCCCCCCCCCAATTCCCCCGTCAGCTAGTTTGCTTCGGCTATCAATTATATATCGCTTCTTAGTTCAACTGGTAAACGTTTGTAGTGTCATTCCACAAGGCACGAGTTGGAAACCCGTTTTTATTGTTTTCATCACCTTTAAGGCTTTTGGCCTTTTAAGATCTAATTTTTTTAATTCATTCTACATATTTTTCATTAACAATCTATTATGGTTTTTTATGATTTCTTAATTTTATTTCTTTCATATAATTTTCTAACAACAATTTGTTTTTACAATATCTTTTTTACAAATCTAAATTTGATTTCCCTTTTACAATAGTTTAATTTATATCCTCGTTTTAATTCTTTTTACGAATATAAGTTCAATTCTTAATATTCTAATATGATGACATTATGACACATAAAGACAATTGAGACTATGTTATGCTCATTCGAGTTTAGTTAAATTGGATGTTTGATACTGTATTGATGATTGTGCATTTGGATTTTAATTTTCAAATAAAACTGATGATATTTCAATGCTTATGGTTTAGAGTTACATTCAGATTGCAATTGCATAGACATTACACCGGTTCATAGCAGCTCAAAAGGTAAAATTGTTTTATTGGTCGTTTTATATTTAATATACAATAATATCATGCTAATTTGAAATCAAAAGTTATGAATTAGGTTATTCGAGAAATTCAATAGAAGAGTAGGACCTGAGGTCTCCAATTTTAGAGTTCGCTTAGGGGCCCAATTTAAAGACCGTGTAAGTTTAGTGGTTTGAGATTGTCACGTGGAGAGTGGCTGGACTCACCGGTGTGAGTTTGGTAGGAGGGGTATGATAGTGTGAGTTGGATTGTGGCTTGTTTTGATTTGATGGAGCACAAACCCATGTTATTCATCTCTCCTCTTCACGCCGTTGGAATTCTCACATGGAGCACTCATGCGGGCCACTCACATCAAAACGGGCAGTGTTCCGTGACATGGATGGCACTCACGCCACCTTTCACGGTGATATACCGCTTGATCTAAGCATATTTACCGACAAATTATTTTGTTGGTGATCGATCAGCACAAACAAACCCTGAAAAGCTTGAGCAAGCTCAACTTTCTAACTCACTTGATGAAGCATCAGGTTGGTATTGACTCATCAATGTTGGACTAACCACTTAGTATAGGCTTTATCCTTTTAATTAAAGTTTCTGACCTTCTGGATTCAATCTAGAATATGATAAATATCCGTTAAAAAAAAAGGCTAGTAATGATTCGCACAAAAAAAATATCGAAATCATAAGATTCTTGCAGCGGTGGCCGATTGTGACCTTCAGGTATTTTTCGGTAAAGTTTTATAACACATTAATCCGTGAGTAATTATAACTTATCCGTGATAATTATCAAAGACTTTTTCTTCACTAATAATACTCATTTATTTAGTAGGGCAGAGTGTGTGAATAGATCGAATGGTGGAGGAAAATTGAGGATTTTTATATATTAGTATTTTTGTTACACTTCAAACGGTCACACAAAATGAACATTAAGAAAACCGGCGTGTACAAGCCACATGAGGTGTTTAAAACAATACTTATTATTACTTTTTATATTGGTTGACTTCTGCCATGCTTCCCACCTAGTTTGTGCAAGAAGAATTAAGAAAACACAAATTGAAATTAAAATAATATAACCCATCAAACTTATCATGTTCACTGAATGAAAATTATATTAACATGTTCACTGAATTAAACTTGTATTAATTAAACCTCAATTTTCAATGACCTTGTGGTTCTTAGAAAATTTAGTAATTTTATCAAAAATATATTTAAATAATGACAAATAATGAAATCTTTTATTCATTCAAAACCCAGACCGGATATTGAAACGGCCATCTTAAGAGTTATTGTTTAGATCGAACCGATTTCAAGAACCAAAAAATGTCTTCAATAATTAAACATAGAAATATTTAACGAATTTAAAATAAAATATAAATATACATTATATTTATCAGAAGACTTAAAAACTATAAACTTTAAAATAAAATATAGAAATACATTATTTTTAATCATTCATAACCTAGACCGATGATTGAAGCGGTCTTCTTAAGAGTTTATTGTTTAGATCGAACCGATTTCAAGAACCAAAAATTATCACAAATAGCTCAGTAATTAAACATAAAAATATATAACGAATGTAAAATAATATATAACAAAATATGAACTTTAAAGTAGTAGATACATCAATAAATAACTTTTTAAACGAAAAATGCAAAAAAAAAAAAAATTAAAAATTGAGAATTACTACATTTTCTAGTAATTCAACTAGCTAGTCTGGCCGGCTGGGCCGGTTCGGTTTTAAAAAAACAGATCATAATCGACCCATATCCTTAGACAAGTATAATTCACAAAACTAAAACTATAAATATGAAAATTTTTCCCAAAAACAAGTTGCAACATTTATCAAATCAATATCCGAATCACAATAATAAATGTTGTAATTTTCAGACATTGAAGAACATTAATAAAAAAGAGCTCAAAATCTTGAAGAGATTAACATAAAAACATAAAACATGTGGCTGATTATTGGATTGATGGAAATACTGTGGGGATCTTGAGCATTGTTTTTCTAACAGTAAACAAGTTCTTCCATTGTTGAAGAACACCAACTCTAGCTGCTCCACACCTGCTTACTACCAACAAGCTTTTCTTCAACTTCTTCATCTTCTTTCCAAACTTGATCTTCATTCTGAATATCCTTACTTTCAACCAAGATGGTTTTCGGCTTTTTCGGATCGAATCGTCTGCTTTCTCGAGTGATTTGTAGATCAAGAATCTAGCTTTCCTGCTCTTTATTTCTTCTGGATCTTCCATTTCCATCTTTGAGTATGCATATGCTGATTTTCCACAAACATTCATTTTGTTTTTGTGTTTTTGTTTTCAATTCTCACACACAAATGGAGATAGAGAGAGAGAGAAAGAGAGGTGAGAGAGGAAGAAGATGAGAGATGGGAGAGAGGTTTTTTTAAGGTGTTATTTATAGGAAATGTGAAGGTGTTACATGGGGGGCAATGGGTGTGAATAAGTGAGGTAGTTTATATCAAGGTGTTATTTGTATTGAATATATATCTAAAATAATGAATACCGGTTGTTAACCTTAAATATACCCTAAAAATGGTAAGTATATAATTGACATTAAGAACTATAATCTTTTTAAAAAGTATGCTAATTTTTTTTTTTGTTGAGTGTGAGAATCAATTAGGAGATGCATCACGTCTCATGGTGCGTAAATACATAGTATCAAAAGTAAAATCTAGTTAAGAATATATATAATTATGTGTGTCAATCTTGTTGGTTTGACACAGGTTGATGAGTTACGGGTTAGTGGAGTGAATTTTTCAACCGAACCCAGTCTATAATTATTCATGTAGTGTCGTGTCAGATCTACTTAAATCGGGTCGTATTTCAGGTCAGCTTGTCTATATTTTCATTTATGAAATATGAGTAATACATACCGACTTAATAACAATGTAAACAAGTATCTACTCTAACTAAATTGAAATATTTTTGTAATTTGTCTTTTTTGTTAGTCTTGTTTATTTATCTTTTATTTCTAATCAACAAACTTATCTATATATTTATAAGAAGGGAAATAAAAGAACCGGAGAATAATTTAGTGAAGTTAGAATAAAACTTAAAATTCAAAATATTTAACTTTAAATATTAACATTTTTCATATCTGAAATATAAATATATATATATATATATATATATATATATATATATATATAGGGAGAGGATCATTTGAGAACCAATTTGATTTGAGAACTAAAAAGAACTAATTTGAGCCACAAGTTTATTTACATGTATCCCCCTCCCATGAATTGTAGTGGTCCCCCTGAAATTTGTGGTTAAGATTTAGTTCTCAAAAGTTCTCAAAAGAAAAAGTTCTCATTTGAACCTAACCCTATATATATATATATATATATATATATATATATTTGGTGATCATTTAATAAACTTTTGATTAATACCATTCAAAAGAACCAGAAAATATAAATATTAGACTTTTAAAAACCATAAAATTAATGCTTTAACATGTCAATCCGCTTTTAAACGAGTCATATTCAGGTTGACCTATATTTTAAACATGTGTGTTCAGATTGACCTGTTATGATAAACATATCATGTAGGTCGACCTAAAACTTGTTTTCTTTCGTATCTTATTTGAACCGTGTTTCAGATCGTGTCAAGAATTGTGATCGTTATGTATAATTATATGCCCTCCGTATAGAAAAAATGTTTATTCAGGTTTAGATAAAACTTATTAGATTAATATGTGTTAGAATTTAGATCACCATTGGATGAAGTAACTTTGAGGAGTGAAAGTGTAATATGTTGAAAGTGAAAGGGAGAAAAATGAAAATTAGGAAAGTGTGATAGGCTGACATGTGGTGATGTAACATGGCATGTGGAAAGGTATTAGTTTGAAAGAAAGAAAGAAGAAAAAACCGGAAACCCAATATTCACTCTCTTTGAGCTTACCTCACTTTCTACCTATTTCTTTGTCCTATTTTTCTTTTTTCCTCATTTGGCACCTAATGTGGAAACCGCAAAATCACACCTTTTTCCCTTTAAATGAAAATATGTTATTTAATATGAAAATATTATTTCTTTATTTAACATTGTGAAAGATAAAATGTGAGTGTTAATTTGTTATCACGTAGAAACCGTAAAGAAAGATCACTCACACAAATTTTATTCAAGTGGATACATGAATGATGAATGGATGAATAAGTTGTGAGTTATAAATTGATTTTTTTTAATTAAACATGTAAATTAATCAATGCTTAAATTTAATTGGATGGTAATCAAGGATGCAGAAGTCGTTAGGACAATCTGACCGATCGACTAGAGAGTTACCAATACTCGATCAAGACGGGGAGTATGCGGCGAGTACTCGGATACGGTAATTATAAAAAAAAAATTCCTAGAAATTATATACATGTTTAAATACTAATTTTTATAACAAAATATGTAAATATTAATATATGTTAATACATGTTAAACAATACGTGAACATTAATATTTGTCTTGCATAGTAGCAGACCCAACATTTTATTTAATGAAGGTCACAATATAATCTTATATTTTTTACACTTTATAGAAGTCGTTATGTTTATTCCTTGTTATTAACGGAAAGTTAAGTTTTTTAAGTGGATGTAAAATGTTCAAAGTAACCCTAAAAATAAAAATAAATAAATAATCTTTTCTTATTGTCAATCGCCATACTCTTTTCCTCATTTCTTTGATGAATCAAATATGGTCTACAAGTTCTTCCAACCAAGAAAACTCATCAATTAAACCTAATTGGTGTCATCTTCAATCGGCATTCAAGATTCCTGATGACGGAAATGATTTTGCTCCCTGTCGTTCGATCTCAACCTCCCTCCGCCGGTAGACGTGCTCAGACTTTGCTCTAATTCATTTCGACGATGATGCTCTGATATTATTCGTCACTGCTCTTTACATGTAAATTTTTTATGACAGAAAGAATGATGATATGTTTCACATTGATCGATGAAAGAACAACAATGGAAGTAAAATAAAAATGTTTGAAATCTACTATTTTACCCTTTAACCTAAGGGTATACTTGTAAAATTGTACTATTTCTTTTATTTTCTCTTCAACTCAGAAACACATAAAATATTTCTTTTCTTCTCTTATTTTTCTTTCAAACTCTAAAAAATAAAAAAAAATAGACATTTCTATTATCTTCCTTTCTTTTCTCTTCTTAATTCCATTTCTTTTCTTTTGTTTTGTTTATTAAGCTTGGTAACGGAGTGTAAAGATTTTAAACCCATAGTCCATCTTCTTCATCCTCGTCTTTTACTCGAATCTTATGAGAACAAGACAGAGACACCATCATGGGCTGAAAACTGGTCGTACCACTATGGTCGTCCTCTGTCTTTCGGTGTGTATTTGCTTTGGGTTGGATTAATTTGGATTTTTAATACAAAGAGTATTTTGGACATTTTGCATTCACTTAATAGAAATCTAAACTTCCCATCAATGATAGTCACTAAACATAATGATTTTTAAAAAAAAAGTTGGATGTCAACATTTCTTTTAAACATGTGAAACAAAAGTGTAATATCTACAAACCACAAGGACGGTTCGTGCACTTTACTCTTTATATTAAGAATCATTTATTTCTTCACAATGCGTTACGACAACGATAACGTAAATAAAAATAATATTAAATATATGGATTTTGACATATTTTAGTTTTAAACTAAATGTAAATCGAAGTGTTTAAAGCATAATTCCTAAATCCTTAACCCTAAATTATAAACTTAGTAAAAACAACATTATTACAAAACAAAAGTAAAAAACTACAAAAGAAATGCACCTTACATCATCATCCCGCGACAAAGAACAAGCCCGGTAAATAAAAATTAAAAAACACTAAAGAAAGAAAGAAAGAAAATGAGAAAACAAAGAGGGGTAGGGAAAGGAGATTTGAACCTAGGTTTTTTGTGTGAGAGAGGTAAACTAGTAACCAATCAATTAGCTTACTAGCACTTGTTCTAGTGGTATTTAGGATGAAGATAGAGTTTGTGGTAGTCACTTCGAGGTCTCGGCTAGCACCACTGGCACTTACCAACTGCTCTGGTGCGCCTTTGTCACAAACACCCAACAAAAAGGCATTTAACTAAGTTTTGACTTCACAAAGTGCTTTCGATGCCTATTGTAGTATCTTTTTGGAACGGATACTATTTTTAACGACGATCTCATTAAAAATAAAAGCCCCCTAGCAAGAAACTAGGAAGGCAAAACAAAATGCAGCGATTGCATTTGAAAACGACACCAATCATCCCAAGACACCAACCTTCTTTTATATCAATTAGAAACCCAAAGAAAGCTTAAACTCTTGATATCCGAACACATTTGACACAAAGACGGTCTTTTGCCGTTGAAGATAACTTTGTTACGTTCCTTCCAAATAACCCAACATGTCATTAGGATGACTGCATAGATAACATCTCTTTTCTTTTGCTCCTCTTTAACTAAATCCGCAACATCAAGAAGATCCTCTAGCGTAAAGGCAAACACCGGAGGAATGTTACACCAAGTAGACGTACACCATGTTCCAAATATTGGTCGCAAACACAATCAGTAAATATATGGGACACCGACTCCTCCAAATCGCCGCATAACGGACATAACAAATTATCGATGTTGGTAACAACACAAGGAAAGCTAATATGATCCGGGTTGTTATACTTGCTTCTTGTTGGTGCATTTGGAGAGAAAGAAATAAGGCTATCTTTAGAAGCAAACGACCTTCTATCTCCTACGTTCTCAATGAGATTAAATGAACTAGTTTCATGTGGGCTAAGTATAGGTGCCATAGCAATTCGATAGATTGGAGTGACTGGTGTAATTTTCCTTTGTGATGTTTCGTTGTTTTTGTGCCTTCTAGCGGCTTGCTAGTTTGGCCCCGTTTATTGAAAGTCGCCTTTCAAAAAAAAAAAAAACGGACATAACAGATTATCGATGGGAACATTCCATATAACAAGCGCATCCTTAGTAGCCATCATTCCCCGTTGAGCCCTTCATAGGAGAATATTGGTCTTAGCCGGAACGAGCTTACACCACTTTAAAATGACACCATTCACCTTTTTCGATTTCGCAACCTCCTCCCTCCAGACAGACCTAATGGTTGGATTTCTTACTATGATTGCCACACCAAAGAAACATGTATCGAATTGATTCAAGTTCTTCAATCACTTTTAAATGGGCTTTATATAGAGAGAAGAATACATAAGGAGCCTATCAAGAACCACCTTAATAAGAATCAACCTTTCTTCCATAGAAAGATGTCTAGCCTTCTAAGATGAAAGACGAGCTTCAAAGGTATCCACCAAAGGAAAGAATACACATGTGTCTAAAAACACATGTATAGATGTTTACAAGAGAATCACAAAAAAAAAAAAAAAAAAAACAAACACAATTAAATATTGAGAATATCCGCAAAAGTAACATTTCTTATATATAATTTTTTTAAATTTAAGGATAAAGTGTAATTTATAAAAACTGATGTGAATATTCTAATATCGGTATGCATTTTGAAGAACCATTTGAGGAAACCGCTTTCCTAGGATCAATGGTTTGTACTCTTATTTTATGTGGCATGGAGATGTAATTTGGTGAGTTTTTCATTATCTTTTTTTGACATTAAATTTGGCCAGTGGCACCACTTGGTTTTCTCCATTTTCTACTACAGGACTCGAACTCTTGAAGACCAATATCAGGAGAAAATCGACCATAAGAAAAACCTCTGACCCAACTTGAAAACCCCACTTTTTTATTTATTATTATTTTTTGTCTCGAGTATGACTTAAACCCAAAACTTTTCATTTTAATGTATATGGGTGTCTCTCCTCAACCACTTTAGTTTTTCTTATTTGGTGTAACTTTTTTACTCTATCTGATTTGTTAATAAAAAAGTTTGTTGGCCGTCAAGAAAAAGTAATTAAGCACCATGATTGGAGTTTTAAATATGATCTGGTTATGATAATTATATAAAAAAAAAGAAAGGGAATAAAAGTCAAATGACATAACTTCATTAAAATAATCAAAATTATTGGGTCAAATAATTAACTATTAATTATTAAAACTAACACTTAACAAGTCAAAGGGATGCCATTGATACAATTATAATTTGTGATGCCGGACAAGTTGTGCAGGCCTTCTCTTCTCTGGCTGTATATTACAAATGATGTTACAAAATTAAAACATTTTGTTATTAATATAGTAAAATATGGTTCAGGGTGGCTGAAATGCCGAATAAGAAACCAATTTTCACAATTTTTTTTATATAAATAGACCAGAGAGGTATCGATTTACGGTTCTTGCACGCAAGCGTAATATAACTATCAATTTGTGCGTTAATATGTTTTTTAACGAGTAACAAGCTAGACACCCAACACTTTGCGATGAGTGTTCTATCGGTGAGTTTTGAAATTTAAAATTTCAGATATTAACCAGTATGTTTGTTGTCTATATGAGTGTTTAATGATTAACCGAGCACTCATTACGTAAATGTTGATGTACTAAAACATAAAAAATTCACCTATGTTTAAGTTTAAATTGTCTTTATAATAATATCCTCCGACTCAGATCCATATGTAATCATTTTTCAAGATAGGCACGGCTGCAACATGTGCCTCGCCAAGTACCCAAACAGTCTGTTTATCGTTTCAAATCATCACTAGCATCATTGATCATTGTGAAGTTCCTAAAATGGTTAAAGGCACCCTTATATAGGAACCAAAGAGGGTAGTTTACATATAAGAGGTAGAATGAGAGCCATCACTTGTACAACAACAAAACACAATCAATTTTGGCACAAATACGCGCCTTAAAACGAGGCTTAAAACTTCCTCTTGTAAAAATAAGTGGCTATAAACTTTCTCTTATAAATGGACACAAATACCCTTACTTGTGTAACCCTCACACATAGATGTGTCAACTCCTCACCCATGCCTAAAATACCCTTTCACAAACTTTTTCATACTATTTGATCTCAACTTGTAATAACAAATCTAATAATCCTAAATACTACTTATACGTTTCATAATAATAATCCCTTTTAGAATACCCAACCATATATGTATATTTAAAGAGGGGTTGGGTAATTCCAAAATCACTCATTAATTTAAAAAGACTATTTAAAAAAAAAAAATCTCATAAAACAGCTCAAAACTAGCTTGTCTAATTCTAAAACCTAAATTATAAACCTTAAAGTGAAACCCTAAGAAATAATAATTAGCATAATAAGTTAATAACACAATGCCGAGCAAAATAATAAAATAAGCGGAAAATATAAATTTAAAAATATAAAAGTGAAAACTTAAAGCTAAATTCTAAACTCTAAATTTTGAATTTTAAAATAAATCATGAAAAACAGTGATGAACAGAATGATACAATCTGTTTTTAAAAAATTCTATCTAGTTTTTTTTTTTTAATAAAAAACATTTTTATATAAATGAAAACTTTGAAGAGAAAGTTTTATATTTAGTGTACTTGTCAATAAGCTCTTGGCCTAGTAGTTAAGGGGTAAGTGGTAAGGCAAAAGCTTTATCTTACCGAGAGGTCCTGGATTCTAACCCAAACATAAGTAGTTTTTAAAGAATTTATAAAATTAACTTACGAGTAGTGGAGATTTAGTCGTTCAAAAATATATATATTTAGTTATTTAGTTATTTAGTGTACTCGCTGGGTGTATGAAAGAGACAACACAAGCTCATAAAAGCGGAAAGCCTACCAGGAGATGGATATTCAACTATTGAAGAGACGGTGCAATAATTTACGTCTGAATTTCTTTGACTTAATGCCTCCAAAGTCATATATAATTGCCCCACGTCTTTGTTTTTTCTCTCTTATTTCAAAAGTGTATATGAATTTTGTTTCAAAGTAAATATATTTTATCGGGCCACCTCAAAAATTCATATATAACTAATTTAGCTCATATATTTATATCTATATATTTAATTAAGTTTATATATTTCGACGGGTCGGGTACAAACCCGGGTAACCTGTGAGCAGGGGCGGACCTATCATAGGTCCAGGGGTTGGCCGTGCTACCTCTTAAACTCGTGCGTGAAGTGGAAAATTTTATAATTTTTCGGATTTTTTTTCATGTGCTACCCCTTATTCTGAACTGAGATATATAATTAGGAGAGAATTTGTTAACAAACAATGTTTCGTTGTAGTTGGTTAGGTTCCCCCATTAATGTACTCGGAGGTCGATGGATCGAATCTTTTCCGTTTCCGATTTTTATATTTTTTTGAATGAACAAATAGCTACAAGGATTTCTTCTAGGTTTTCTTATGGAAGGTTTAGGATGAGAGAGTCATGAATTTAATGGACTTTTTAGTGTGGTTCTATTGGAATTTTGAAAAGAAAAAGGCAAAGACTTTTTGGCTAACATTATCAATTTTTTCCGATTTTTATAGTTTTTTGTTTGAAGAAATAACTACAAGGATTTCTTCTAGGTTTTCTTATGGAAGGTTTAGGATGACAGAGTCATGAATTTAATGGACTTTTTAGTGTGATTCTATTGGAATTTTGAAAAGAAAGAGGGAAAGAATTTTTTGCCAACATTATCAATTTATCACTGATATCACTTTGTATATTATTTTCATGTTGTTTTTTACCTTTTTGTTATTTTTTATCTACAGTGTCATCTTTTATCACTAATATCGCTTTGTATATTATTTTCATGTTGTTTTTTTTTTTTTTTTTATCATACAGATGTCATCTTTTAGAAATTCGACCACCAAAAAACTAAAATAACATGAATTTTTTTTTGGATCTGCCTCTGTTTGGACCTCACTAAGGACTGTCACCTCTTGGACCTCCCCCACCCCACCCCCCTCCCCCTCTTTTGGAGGCGCTATCTCGAACTTCTGTCAAAAAACTTGTGCTACCCTTGAAATAAATTTCTAGTTCCGCCTCTGCCTGTGAGGTCCCAGTTAGGTTGATATCCCGTATGACTAACGTTCGGATTACATGAGATAGACCAGCCAATCAAACTCCCTTTCGAACTAGGAATGTTCCCTATTAACAACGTACGCATGCATGTGTATGCACACACCTGACGTCATCTGGACAGGGCAAACCCTGATTCCCATATCTATAAATACAGACGTAAGGAGGTACTTTTCTTCTTTATGCTATCTCTTTCACTCTCAAACCCTAATCCACTCATTTGAGTTACTAATTCTCCCGCTGGAGGGTTGTTATAGGGATCATTTCCCCCATGTGATGTCTTAACGTGTTGTTACTGTTGGATAAATGGTGTCCTGACCCGACAAATTAACGAACCCGACCGATATTGACCCGTAAGAGTTACACCCGGGTCAACGGACTATTATATCTAATTAATTGTTAATTAGAAATAAACGAACTAAATGGTGAATTAAATAAATATTAATTATTTATTTAAATCGACAAAATCTATCGGTTCAAAATACTTGGTAATTAAAAGACGAGTCGATCAGTTGTTACCGGATTAACGGACTGATCGATTGGTGGATTAAAGGAGATCGCGACCGGGCCCAGTCCGTCTGGCCCCGGTCCGCGAAATTTAATAAAAGGGAGAAGGGAGGAGTTAATTGTTAAGGAAGTTACAAAACCCTAATCTCCTCCCTCCTTTCTCTCTCCCTGCGCCGAACCAGAGCCGAAGCCGGCTCCCTCGCCGCCGCCGCCGACCGCCGTCGCCGCCCGCCTCCACCATTGTGATCCTTGCTCATTACGATGGATCCCCGTCTAGCCAGTATCTGCGCCCGTCTCGAGAGCGAAGCCGTCGCAGCCCGAGCCGAAGCCGCAGCCCGAGCCGAAGCCGAAGCCGCAGCCCGAGCCGCCGCCGCGGCTCAAGCCGCCGCCGCCGCCACTGCCGCACATGCCCCGCCGCGAGACCACCGGCCGGTGGTCCTCGCGCTGCCGGCGCAACCAAGGCCGCCGCGCCCGGTCACGTCAACGTGGCCGGCGCCGCTATACCCGTTCGCCGCCGCCGCCCCTCCTCCGACCTCCGGCGAGTCGTTCGTCGTGGGTTCGGTCCCGGTGGCTATTCCGACGGAGAAGATTTTGTCACCACCACCGGTGGTATCTCTACCACCGCCGCCGCCACTACCGCCGCCGCCGCCTGTCGCCGCCGCCGATGCCGCCGTTGATGATCTGTCTCGAAGGTTCGAGTCGGACGTCTCTGTTCGTCCTAGCGCGAGCCCGTTGAATCCGGGTATCTCGAGCGGTTGCTCGGATCCCGCCAAGGTATATCTAATTTATTAGATATTTGATTTTATGTATTTATTTATTTATTTAAATAAATATATTTTCTGTGTTTGTCGTGCCGGTGATTGATCCTGTTACAGTTGCATCCGCGTTTAATTTCGTTTCCGCTGCTAAATTAATTTGGAATTAATTTTATCATTAAAATCGGTTTTAATTTATTTCAAAATCGGTAACCCGGATCCCACTGAAAAACCCAACAGTGGTATCAGAGCCATTATCACCGCGCGCAAACCAGATTCGGTCCTTTTGTGACCGATAGTTCGCAATTTCGACTTAAATCCAGATTGCGAATTAGAATTAATTTAATTGTTATTTTAATTCCATATACTATATTGTGTGTTACGGCCGACCCCTCTCATTTTGTAATCATGTATGATTGTCATGGCGTGTTTTGTCTTTCTCTGTTTGGCCCAAGTTGTTGGCCCAATTGGTTGTTTTTGATTTTGGTTTATTGGACCCGGTTTTGGGTTTCAAAGTTGTACAAATTTAGAGCTAGGTTACTAGAAGTAGTTTTAGTAATTGTAATTTGTATGTAACCAAAAGTCGAAGACTGGACACACGCAAGAGGGATGTCAAAGCCAGTGGGAGCTGAACCGGATTCCTGATCGCACAGAGATGCCATCTCGATTGTTCACCATTTTGTAATTTAATTTATTTTAAAATTGTCCCATGTGATCTCGCTTGTATGGCTCGAGCGAGATCAAGACCTTATGCCGTTTAACACACAATATGCCATTCGCGACAACTTAGTAATTTAATTAGGTTAAATTAATTTACTGGTCCCGAGTGGAGATAGGGTTTTATCGTTCGTGTCTGACGATAATTAAATATTAAAAGTAATTAATATCCCTATTTGGTAATTCATAAAACTGATAGTTCGTGCCATCCTATCTCAAGTTGAACTTGGAACGTATTTACCGGAGCATCAGTGTTGGAGTATTTCAACACCGCACTTGGTGCCGAGGGTACCTTCCAAGGTGGCGACATTGGAGTATTTCAACACCGTGCCGTTACAATCGACCATTTAGGATTACTATCGCTTTAGACGTGCATGTTCGTGGTGTTGGAGTATTTCAACACCGCACCACGGATGTGTATTGCTAGAGTGGGCACGGATGAGGCTAAACGTATCGCAAAATACAAATGTATGTATATAGCGGCCTCATACCGAGAGTTGTGACTTGAGTCTCGCAATTAACAATCGTTGTCAGTTTGTTTACACGGCCTTGCTCCTGAGGCTCATTTGGCGGTCTCAAGTAATGTCGTCTAAACGAATTCTCATTTTTCTTAAAAATAAACTTTACCAACTTATTTTTAAAGAAAAATTAACATCGAAAATACTGATAAATTCACTTTGCTTATTTTCAGAAGGCTAAAGAAAACTCACCACCATTAAGTTCAATGGTACAACTCGACCCCTTCACTGAGTCTGGCTTTCTCGCATGGCAGACAACCCTAAGGAATCTTTTAAGGCTCTTCGGGAAACTCTATGTCATTGACCGACCGATCGCGAGTATTCCATCTTACTTGCTAAATGAGAACTCGCGGTCTGAGCTCCAAAAGCACACTGACGATGATAAGGACGTCACTGACCTGATGTTGTCCAGTATGACTCAGGATTATCGGTACAATTTCATGGGGATGTCTGCTTATGACATCATTCGTAAACTCAAGGATTTATTTGAATTGAGTCAGAGGACTGAGCGAGCTGATGCACTTTCACAATTTGTGAACTGCTCTATGGCTAACGACTCCTCTCCATACGATCATGTCATGCTGATGAAAGCGTATCGCGACAGACTGATCGACCTTGGCTACTCCATCTCTGACGGGATGGCTCTTAATGTAGTACTCAGATCTTTGCCAGAACATTATCGCATTCTTGCAATTAATTGTTCGGCTCAGTCGATCGAGGAGGTTATTCCGTTGATACCCAACGTGAAGATCAGGACCACGCCGGACGTGCTCAAGGTTGCGAATACAAAGATCTCCAAGGCCAAGAAGGTCAAAGAGGGCAAAGGCAAGAAACCACAGGTTCAGCCTCCTGAGGAGCGCCTGTGCTATGAGTGCAACAAAATGGGACACTGGCGTCGCAACTGTCCCGTTTATCTTGCAAAGCTGAAGATGACCAAGAACCCTAATAAGGGTTGCTCATCAGGTATTTCAATAAATGTTATTGAACTTTTCACTGTTTCCTCCAATTCATGGGTATTTGATACTGGATGTGGTTACCACATTGTTAATGTTTTGCAGGAACCTGAAAAGTGGAAGAAGACAGAACGAGGCCGCATGGACCTCATCGTTGGTGACGGGAAGAAGGTCCCAGTACTTGCTACTGGAACATTTTCTTTTTCATGTTCTTCAGGCCTTGTAGTTAATTTGATTAACTGTTTATATGCACCTGGTTTATCCAGAAACATTATTTCTGTCTCTTCATTGTTTGAACAAGGATTTCGGTATAAATATAATGGAAATGTGATTTCTGCTTACCTTAATAATATCTTTTATTTCGAGGCTAAACCTCGACATGGCATATATGAGATAGATGTTCAAACAAACGACCAGCTCTATCATGTTTCTAAAAGAAGCAAAACTGATAGTAACGAATCCTCGTTATGGCACCATAGACTTGGTCACATAAGTAAGGCCCGCATCAAGAAGTTGCAAACTGCTGGCATTCTCGAATCCCAAGATGCAGATTCCTTCGATGAATGCGAGTCATGCTTATCTGGTAAATTAACCAAGTCACCCTTCACCCATACAGGTGAACGGGCCCAAGGTTTGTTAGGCATTATTCACACCGATGTGTGTGGACCCTTTCGAACCGAGACGAGAAATCGTGAACGGTACTTCGTGACTTTCATCGATGACTACAGCAGATATGCCTATGTCTATCTGATGAAACACAAACATGAAACTTTTGAAAAGTTCAAAGAGTTTCAAAACGAAGTGCAAAATCAGTTAAATCGAACTGTTAAAATACTTCGATCCGATAGAGGTGGAGAATACCTAAGCGCTGAATTCCTGAATCATCTGAAGGAATGTGGAATCGTTTCACAACCCACTCCTCCTGGCACACCCCAGTTAAATGGCGTCAGTGAAAGGAGGAATCGAACTTTGCTAAACATGGTTCGATCGATGATGTGCAGGACCACCTTGCCACATTCCTTTTGGGGATATGCCATCTTGACCGCCGCTCGCCTAATAAATCTGGCACCGACCAAGAAAGTGGGGAAGACCCCATATGAGATATGGCATGGTTCTCTTCCTAAACTTTCATACCTCAGGGTATGGGGATGTGATGCTTATGTTAGCAGTGATTCTGACAATAAGCTGGATCCCCGAGGCGAAAAGGTAACTTTCGTTGGATACTATGGTAATACCGGTTATTACTTCTACCATCCTGATGCAAACACTGTTTCCATCAAGCGGAAAGGTAAATTCCTTGAGAAAGAATTTCTTACTCGAGGAACAAATAGTGATCCAGTGGATCTTGAAGAAATTCGAGATACACCCAACCCTGAAACGGTCGCTGCGTCTGACCGACAAGTTGTTGTCGCACCATCAGACCCAAACACAAGCACAAGCGTTCGTAGGAGCGAGAGAATACGATATGAGCCTGATAGATACCTTGGATATCATGAGGCCTTCGATGTTCTATTAATAGCCGATTCTAACGATGAACCTATTAATTACAAAGCTGCTATATCAGATCCGGAATCTGATAAATGGCTTGAAGCCATGAACGCTGAGATGCAATCTATGCGTGACAATCACGTCTGGGACTTGATTGAGCTACCCCCCGGTACACGGGCAGTAGGGAGCAAGTGGATCTTCAAAAGAAAAACTGACATGCATGGAAATGTGCAAACCTACAAGGCACGGCTTGTAGCGAAAGGTTTCACTCAAACTCAAGGGATTGATTATGATGAGACCTTTTCGCCCGTTGTCATGATCAAATCGATCAGGATTCTCCTTGCCATAGCCGCATACCATGACTATGAGATATGGCAAATGGACGTCAAAACCGCTTTCCTGAACGGACAACTCGAAGAAGATGTCTACATGGTTCAGCCTGATGGTTTTGTCGATCCAGAGAATCCAAACAAGGTTTGCAAGCTTAGCAAGTCCATTTATGGACTCAAGCAAGCATCTCGAAGCTGGAATCTTCGTTTTGATCAGAAAGTCAAAGAGTTTGGCTTTGAACAAAACAAAGATGAGCCTTGTGTTTACAGAAAGGCAAGTGGGAGCGCTGTATCGTTCCTCGTACTGTACGTGGACGATATACTGATCATAGGAAACAACATACCCATGCTTAACGAAGTTAAGAAATGGCTTTCATCTTGTTTCGCTATGAAAGACCTTGGAGAAGCCGCTTATATTCTGGGAATCAAGATTCACAGAGATCGATCTAAGCGCCTTTTAGGACTCAGTCAAAGCACATACATAGATAAGATCATAGCTCGGTTCAATATGAGCAACTCCAAGAAAGGAGCAGTTCCCATGACTAAGGGAACAATATTGGACAAATCTCAAGCACCTAAAACGGAGCGCGAGATAAGCCAAATGGCATCGATCCCATTTGCCTCAGCTATTGGATCTATCATGTATGCCATGCTCTGCACACGACCGGATGTCTCGTATGCACTGAGCGTGACAAGTCGGTACCAACAGACGCCAGGGCTAGCTCACTGGACGGCTGTAAAGAACATACTGAAATACTTGAGAAACACCACTGATATGTTTCTCGTATTCGGGGGTGTTGATGAGGAGCTCACTGTAAGATGTTACACTGATGCTAGTTTTCAGACTGACCGAGATGACTCTCGCTCGCAGTCAGGATTCGTATTCACTCTTAACGGAGGGGCTGTTTCTTGGAGAAGCTCAAAACAGCCAGTAGTAGCTGATTCTACTACTGAATCCGAATACATAGCCGCCTCAGAAGCTGCTAAAGAAGCCGTGTGGATGAAGAAGTTCATATCCGATCTCGATGCTGTGCCGAGTATTAGGCAGCCCATCGAGATGCTATGCGATAACACTGGCGCTATAGCTCAAGCCAAAGAGCAACGGTCCCATAAGATGGCCAAGCACGTACTGAGGAAGTTCCACTACATAAGAGAAGTAGTCGACAGAAATGAAATCAAGATAAGCAAAGTACACACAGATCAAAACTTAGCTGATCCCTTCACTAAGCCTATGACTCAGGAGACTCATATACGCCACAGAGAAGCGATAGGGCTTAGATTAGCTAAAGACATGTTTTGATTCAGTATTTGGATGTATGAACACAAAACAGTTATCTATATTATTCTTATTCCATCTGGTTTATGCAATAATGAATTACATAACTGTGTTCGATATTTATACGTTTAATCCATGGACAATAAGTTCTTGTCCTAAATGTCCGTAGTCGATTAGTGAGTGGGAGCTCTACTAAAGTAAGACTATTGTGACTAGTTGAACCTTAAAGTTGTTTAACATTCAAAACTCACAGACCTCATTGGTGAATGACGTTGGACGTAACTCGCATCATGCAACGCAAACATGGAAGTCTTGCTTGCTTGATTAAATGCATGCTCTAATGTATCCTTAGACCTGAGACGCATATTCGAACTCCTCTCTACTAAAGAACATTCTTTGATTGTAGTCTAACGTTGTCGCGTAACTGCCAGCCATAACGGCTACTTTTGGGAATGGCTCTGAGGTTTAGTGGGAGCTGTATGCCTCAACAAGGGATTCTGTACTCTTGCTTCGGCAACAGTTAGACATAAAGGCGCCCTCGTTGATTCCAAGTGATAAGTGTGAGGCCTCACCCAAACTTACTGTGTGTTTGTTGGATCACTTCGAATTGTATCGAGAATAAAAATCGATGAATAAAATATGGGAGTCCATGTCCCATAGTTCATCAATGTCTTATACAGAAAGGAACATATGACAATGAATGCACAAGTCGTCAGTCTGCTTGATGGTCAATCAGATATACTTTGGCAAAACGACTTAAAGTGTCAATATTAGTTGGTGTAGCTATGCATAGCTAGAGTGCCTCTGGCTGCGATCGTTAAACTGTCGCGTTCAGTCCAAGTGGGAGACTGTTGGATAAATGGTGTCCTGACCCGACAAATTAACGAACCCGACCGATATTGACCCGTAAGAGTTACACCCGGGTCAACGGACTATTATATCTAATTAATTGTTAATTAGAAATAAACGAACTAAATGGTGAATTAAATAAATATTAATTATTTATTTAAATCGACAAAATCTATCGGTTCAAAATACTTGGTAATTAAAAGACGAGTCGATCAGTTGTTACCGGATTAACGGACTGATCGATTGGTGGATTAAAGGAGATCGCGACCGGGCCCAGTCCGTCTGGCCCCGGTCCGCGAAATTTAATAAAAGGGAGAAGGGAGGAGTTAATTGTTAAGGAAGTTACAAAACCCTAATCTCCTCCCTCCTTTCTCTCTCCCTGCGCCGAACCAGAGCCGAAGCCGGCTCCCTCGCCGCCGCCGCCGACCGCCGTCGCCGCCCGCCTCCACCATTGTGATCCTTGCTCATTACGATGGATCCCCGTCTAGCCAGTATCTGCGCCCGTCTCGAGAGCGAAGCCGTCGCAGCCCGAGCCGAAGCCGCAGCCCGAGCCGAAGCCGAAGCCGCAGCCCGAGCCGCCGCCGCGGCTCAAGCCGCCGCCGCCGCCACTGCCGCACATGCCCCGCCGCGAGACCACCGGCCGGTGGTCCTCGCGCTGCCGGCGCAACCAAGGCCGCCGCGCCCGGTCACGTCAACGTGGCCGGCGCCGCTATACCCGTTCGCCGCCGCCGCCCCTCCTCCGACCTCCGGCGAGTCGTTCGTCGTGGGTTCGGTCCCGGTGGCTATTCCGACGGAGAAGATTTTGTCACCACCACCGGTGGTATCTCTACCACCGCCGCCGCCACTACCGCCGCCGCCGCCTGTCGCCGCCGCCGATGCCGCCGTTGATGATCTGTCTCGAAGGTTCGAGTCGGACGTCTCTGTTCGTCCTAGCGCGAGCCCGTTGAATCCGGGTATCTCGAGCGGTTGCTCGGATCCCGCCAAGGTATATCTAATTTATTAGATATTTGATTTTATGTATTTATTTATTTATTTAAATAAATATATTTTCTGTGTTTGTCGTGCCGGTGATTGATCCTGTTACAGTTGCATCCGCGTTTAATTTCGTTTCCGCTGCTAAATTAATTTGGAATTAATTTTATCATTAAAATCGGTTTTAATTTATTTCAAAATCGGTAACCCGGATCCCACTGAAAAACCCAACAGTTACATGTGCAAGTTCTTCAACAGTTCATTGCTCTAGGCTACTCTCAATAAGTATACAATCAAGATCAGACTTTAGTGGTCCGAGAAACATATTAGGAGTCTGATTCGATTGGTCTGACCATCTTGGATCACTAAACGACTCATATACACGAGTCATATAGATTTGTTGCTTTCGACAAAACCTGCACGATGACAAATTATCCAGTTGCAATATGTATACGACCTGTATAGGTATTTATACAAGTCGTATAGATACCTATATGGTGTTATCGATATCTATAATTTATAATTGCTTTTAGACAAAAGTTTTGATTTATGTTTGGTTTAATTAAGTTATGTTTCAATATCGTTTAAGGATTGTAATGTTTATTTGTAACGTCTAATTAATCGAAATAAACCAGAATAAATTTTAGAGATCGATATTTATAGGATTATTTATATATCCATTAAAGGTAGTTGTTTATAGGGTTGAATGTTTTTATTTAAGTCAAAACCCAATAATCTCAATAATCAAAAAAGATTTATTTTAATATTTGTGAATCTATACTACTCATATAGATATATACGAGTCTTATAGCTAGCTATACGGGCGTATATATGTGAGTCAGATACACTTTCTGTCACACTATAACATCGGATTCATAAAAAGGTATACAGTTGTATAAGTATTTATACAGGTCGTATAGATGTCATAGTGGTACAAGTAAGAAGTAACACTTTAAGAGGATAAAAATAGTGTTTAGTTTTTATCTTTAAATGTTAATGTTTCAAACATTGTAAAATCAAAGTATGGACGGTAATATGTTGATTTTTAAAACGTAGAAACTCATTACGTTGTAGCCACTGATTTAAAGATTTAAATAGATAATAGAAAGTTTATTTATACAGTTCATTTGACAAATATATCATTTTATTCAGTACATTATAAAAAATCTTCAATACATTAAAAAAGTATGGAAAATTGGATTTTAATAATCCTAACTTTCATATGTTGGCTGATAATAATCCCAACTAAAAATATTGTTTTCAATGGTCCCAACTATTGAATTATTTTCTACTAGTGGTCCTCCGTTATATATTTTTAACTCTGTTAGTTTGTTGCTGATGTGGACCTATGATGTGGCATAATTCTTTTCTTCCTTTTTTTAATCCCTTTAGACTTCATCTTGAAACATGACCCCGTTGTATTTCATCAGGAAAAAAAAGACATTACCTCTTTCAATTGTATAAAGCCAACGAATAAGATGATTTGTGATGCTCTTACTGATCTCGATTTCAAACTAAAACACACCCTCGCAAATGGAAACCGATCAGACTGAGACTGAATATGAGGTGTACCTTTGAGATTATGGAGATTAACTCGCTAAAAATAATAGAATTGACGAAGAACACGATCAGTGAGGCTTTGCGATTTGAACAAACTCGAATGAAACTCAATTGTAATTACACTACTAGCTTCGTATGATCAAAATGATTTGAATGTGACTAGATTTGAGCTATATTGTTGAGAAATAGGAAATCCACCATTGAAGTGTAATGAAGAACATGAAGATGACGTACTGCAATTTTGCACTCACCCTAAATCTTAACCTATTACAAGATTGAATGTATGACTAGAGTCGCAAAGCTATATCAAAACTGATGCTATCAACATGAATAAGCAACAATTAGTTTTTTGTAGTTCGAAATTGAAGATCAGAGACGAGCACGAAGAAGACGACGTATCAAGAATTTGCAATCTCTTAAAATTTGAACCAAAATCAAAAGTTTTACTATGAATTAGTTCGTGACAACACACTGAAATTTATGGAGCCAGAAACAAGATTTAAACAACTCGATTTAAGGTTCAATTTCATAATCAACTCAAGAACAATTTGACTTCGAAAAAGTCAAACTCCACAACACTGATCAAATTAAACCACGATTTCGATCCGGATACATGTAGAAGTACAGCCAGGATGCTTTGATATCGTTGTGCTAAGTACACTGATCGTGTGCTTGCTTTCTGATAAGATGAAATCGATTTGTGGAATTGATTTGGAGCGTTGTTTATGTTTTGGCAATTAGAGTTTTTTTTCTCTGATAAGATGACGTGTAAAGGGATTAAAAAAGAAAGAAGAAATATGCCACGTCATAGGTCCACATCAGCAACAAACTAACAGAGTTAAAAATATTTAACGGGAGATCACTGGTAGAAAATAGTTTAATAGTTGGTACCATTGGAAACAATATTTCAGTTGGGATTATTATCAGTCAACATATGAAAGTTAGGATTATTAAAATTCAATTTTCCAAAAAGTATTGGCTCCAAAAAGTATTGGTGCTAAACAATAATCTATATACTATATGTAAATAAACTAGGTGGTGATTAGCACGCTTTGTCATGTGTTGTGGCTGTATATTACAGACATACAAAACAATTAAAATGACCTAAAGAGAACGAAAAATTATCAAACATATAAGCTAAATGTTAAAATCAAAATCGAACTTTTCAAAATTTTAAACCAAGGACCTCAGTAAAAAAAATTTTAAAAAAAATTGAAAAAATATCGCTAAAAGACAAAACATGAGAAGAAAAAGGTGAAAAGACTTTTAATATTATTCATCAAAGAAACAAGTTTCTTGCTTGGTGTCGGGGCCATTTTATTGAACTCGCCGTTCAAAAATAATAATAATAATAAACAAGTTTGTTTTTATTATACTTGTCATCTAAAATAAGTTTTTCTGCTTCTTCTAGTTCACTTTATTTAACAAAATTTTATTATAAAGCTAGCAAGTAGTTAGAGAAACAGAGAACAAATTAGGTTACACTTAATCTAGAGATTACAACTAGTAGAGAATGTTATCACACCACAACTTCCAATCTAAATCTACTTTTTTGCTTGATGTTTTAACCAAGGAAAAGTCTCCGACTTGATTTCATCTGAAATTCTCTCGAGGTGAGTGTCGTGGCCTTCGTTCACTTGATAAATATAAGTTTGTTTCTGTGTAAATCTAATTTCTAAATATTTGTTTACCAGCAATTTAATATTTAATTTATTATTTTCTTTGTTTAACCCATATAATATCATCCCGATTTATACCGTAGTAAAGTAATAGATATTTATTAAAAAAGAAAAATAAACCATTTTTTTTAACGATCAATTAAATTTAACCCGGATCAGAACCGGAAAGTCTAATGGTAAAAGGTTGTCTTCGGCACCCAAACCTATTAGTCAATCCGTTTCAGAAAAAATCTCCACCGCGCAAGCTGTTCACCAGTAGTGGAAAAAACTTATCGGTTTTCAGAATCGAACGCATAATTTTAAAACCACGAGTCTCCTCATCATCATCAGAATTTAGCACTAGGAGACTTTTGTTGTAGAAGAGTGTATTTTAAATTAAAGGAAGCTAATTTTAATATAAAAATTATTAATTAAATGATTTATCACGTTGTCGGTTACACTTCATGCCTTCCAAGTTGTTACACTTCATGCCTTCCAAGTTGTGGCATAAGCTATGCCAGGTATTTCCCCACAGGCCACAGCCAACTCTGCCCGTTTGACTTTTCTTTCTCTAAACTTCATATTTTTTATAATATTTCCAAAGATTTTAATAGTTAATTTGTTTTACTTTATATTATAACAAAAATATTATTATTAAGATGTTAATAATCTAAAGAATAATTTTCCAACATAATAATCGAGTATGGATCAATTAAAGTTTATAATTTCATTTCAATTGTATGCAAGAAAAACATATATCTAATATGATTATTGATGATGATGAGTATGACGCTAACAAAGTTGTCACGATGCGTTGCGTTTGGATGATAGAACGTGCAAGATTAATATGAGTATCGCGCGTCATGAGTTTGAAGATGCAATGAATTCGATATTAATACGTGATTATGACAAAACCTAAAACTAAGAATGAAAATAGTTAATCCCATTCCTGAAATAGAAGGGGAGGATTCCATCCTATACATATCATTACAAAGTACTATACACATACATATACTAGAATATTGAAGTGGAAATTGTAACAACATAATGGACATATAGTAATGATGATTAAATAGAGGGAATAATTGTGACATGTTGTCTGTATTTATAACACTCCTAGTAAGAGATTTTATAATATACATCATTAACATTATACTACTGGATAATACTTGTTTAGTATTTAAATACCGATATTACTTAAACTACTAGATCAGTTTTGTTGCCTCGATAAATACCTTGCTAGGAAATCCCAGTGGGACAAAACCATCATAACTAAGAAAAAAAGAACACAACATGTATAATACCCCCACTCAATTTAACATGTATCTTTTAGCCTTATATATAGGACATCTACTTCACTTGATATTTGTATCAATATTCTTTAACTTGAACAAAGCATGTTGCATTGTCTTCATATAATGTAATTGTAATAAGACTTCTTTTGATTGACTTCAGTCCGCATTAAATATGTTGAATCTTTAATCTTGTCATGCTTTCTTTGTTCCTTTGTTGATCGCTAAGTCTTGAATTCCACAAAGATACCAACTTATACTTTAACATGCTTGATGATAATGCATTGTTAAAATCTTCGCTAGGAAACACCATGTGGGACAAAAACCATAGGAATGGAAAAATAGTAGGTAATTTAATATTGCTCTCACCCCTGTGAGATATAGTATTGTTCATTTTACATAATTAACAACATACTTCAAGCAAATAGTTAAATCAGTACTTAGGGGACTGTAAGATAAACTGATGCTACTGGATCAGTTATGTTGCCTCATTAAAAACCTTGCTAGGAGACCACAATAGAGGGAAAACCTAGTGAAGGAAAATTGAGTTGCAACGTATTGGATTAGAACTATATTTTGCTAGTATATGTGATACCAAATGGGTGATACTATGTCACCTAAAACCAGGCGACGGCTAGGGTTTCAATAAACCACCATGATCTTTATTAATCAATCAAAACTAATTACAATGGTCTTTGAAAACATAAACTTGGAAAACAAGATAAAGTTTAAAATGAAACTATTTAATAATAATAAAATACCAAATTAAAGACTAAGAAGGGAACAAGAAAACCAAGATGAATGGATTTCGAACTCCTCAAAGAGGCCTCGGGTAACAGGGCCAACTTGGGTCTTCGGTCGGGTCGGGTTCCATGTCACATCCGTATCATTCTCTCCTTCTTCGGAAAACTCGTCCTTGAGCTTTAATGACCCATCAAAGCCACTAGGGCCACCCAAATCAAACGAAACATTTTGACAGCTTACGACTGACTCTTTATCTTCGTTTTTCGTTTCGACCATTCTTAAACAAACACCATTCTGACGGGCGGGTCCCGAATCTATTGGGTTACTAGGCCGTCTCACAACCTTCTCCCTCGCCCATCTTCGAAAAACACTCATCCTCGAGTATTGAGAACGTCGAAGAAATCAAAGCTATTTTTAGAACGGACACCATGTTTAACCAACACACCACTACCATTAAGAACTTGGTCCTCATGCACAAAAACATTCTCCGAACTTGAAAATCTCAATTTTAGTAACCTAAATTTGATGGTCATCCCAAAATATTCAAATGGGCTATTGTTGTTTTTTCTTGGATCCCAATTGAATCTCAATTCCTTATGAGTTGAACGCCAAAAATCATGCCCAACAAAAGGGAGTCAACCAAAACTTGTTGTGCTTCAATGGATTTAAAAAAATTATATCTAATATGCATCTGATGTCACTAATTAATCGCAAAGTCCAAGCGGATAGAATTACGTGCATAAAAAAATTATTCAGACCTCCCATGTCCAATGATTCATTACCTTTTAGTGCAAGATTGTACAAGAGAGTATGCGGAACATTAGTTGCTGCAATGACGGGCACATAGGGAAGATATATGGCGCGGGTGGCGTGGCTTACGCACATGCGGGCAGATGAAAAGTAACCTAACCCAGAAGCGTTTGGATCAACAAACATTCTTCCACGTCTGGTTCAAGTCCGTCTTAACCGTGATATCCTGTAAAGAATGACAATGTGTGATGAAAGAGTACGTAGAAATCACATATGGACGCAAAAAGTTGGATTTGGATGAAAGATCCAAGTTTATAAAAGGAAACAAAAAAGAAAAAGTGCAAATCATGGTGTGCACTCTGCTCCTACTAGGTAACAATTAGTTGTGGGACTGATTCTTTCAGTGCTTTAGCATGCATGGCATATACCAGCTCCCACTCGTATTGGACTGTTAGTGAATGCAACTGTTTTTTTATTGGTATGACAATGACTTTCTTCTTTCCCACACATGGTGTGCACTCTGCTCCTACCAGGTTACAATGACTTCCACTAGAAGGCGAGTTAGAATATGAAGCGGAGTTGTACGAAGATGAGGTTGCAAGTGGATTGAGTGAGGGAATGACCGATGCAGAAGCGGGATGGGACTACTACTTGAGGTCGGCTCTTCTAGTTCGGGAGAGTAGAACGAAACAACTAAACGAGTACGTGACGGATGCAACGCAAGTATGCAAGGAATAACAAAATAATTAGTTGTTTTTTCATGTTTTTCTTTGATGTTTTGAGTTTTAAACTTATTTGATGGTTGTGTTTGATGCTTTGTTATGCTATGGTATTAAGTTGTGCAATTAAATATGAAGTTTTTTATGTTTTTTTGTAAAAGAAAAAAAAAGTGCAGTTCTCGCCTCTAACCAGAAAAACCGGTTGCCAATGAAACTGGTTCTGTAACCGGTCTTAACCGGTTTTTACCGGTTTCCTCCCTTCGTCCCTCTAACCGGTATTTTCGATTTGGTGGTTTTTAATTCGTTTATGTGGTTTAGCGCTAGAAATCAGAAAAGCTTGGTTAGTTGGAATAATTGGATGGTGAATCCTCTCCTTGTAATATAATTTTTGCTCCTTTGTGAGCGTTTTTAATATTATTTATACTGCCGTTCCAAAAAAAAAAACGATTCGCACGCTAACCGGTTTCTCCTTCTAACCGGTTTAGTATATTAGTAACCGAAACCACCGATTAGAAACCAAAACTAGTTACAAAAAAACTTAACGGATAACCGATTTGATCCTCGGGCACAAGTCAATTGTCACATCATTTCTCCATCCTAATCTCGTGACCGATATGCGTACACAAAATTAGAATTGGTTCCAATGGACGGTTGTATATACTGCATATCTTCTTGTACGTCTCTCTCTCCCTAACATTCATAAATTTCTCTCTCTCTCTCTCTCTCTCTCTAGATTCTTCGATTTCCTCCTGTTTACATATTTCCGATCGCAGAAACCTGAATCAGCTCATTCCGATCGTTGTTATTGAGAAATTTAGGGCTAAGCATCTTCGATTTCATAGAAATGGCACAGGTTGTGGAGGAATGGTACAAACAGATGCCTGTTATAACTCGTTCTTATCTCACAGCTGCTGTTCTTACCACCGTTGGTTGCTCCCTTGAGGTATCCCCCTAAATTTCTTATTCGATTTTTACCCATGTGTTCTAATT
The DNA here is from genome assembly GCA_039602395.1 of Deinandra increscens subsp. villosa. Classification (NCBI taxonomy): domain Eukaryota; kingdom Viridiplantae; phylum Streptophyta; class Magnoliopsida; order Asterales; family Asteraceae; genus Deinandra; species Deinandra increscens. The sequence goes on from JBCNJP010000027.1 coordinate 15,452,960, forward strand.
AGGTTTCGAGATAAATACGTTCCATTGATTTTGTAATAGAATGAAAGGGACTGATGTTAGGGCATAGCCGTTCACGAAGATTTTATCCTTTTGATTTTTATTCATACGTGCATTTGTGCCAGAGGATTGGATATATCAACGGTTTTGAAATTGAAAGAGAAAGATGTTTCCAATTGGTTTCTTTGATTCAGTTCTGAAAACATCAAATTCATTCAATGTTATCTGTAGATTTTTTTAATTATATTTATTTATTTATTCTTTTGTTGCATGCTCATTGGATTAAGGAATTTTTGAACGATTAGCTTGTTTCTTGGAGGTTTTAGTCGTCTAAATTGCTTTCTTTGATTTGTTTAATGCATATATTTTGTTTTGTTTGTATTTAGGCTGTTGATGGATCAGTAAAATAGTTTAAATCTAGTACATATAATGCCTTTAGAATAGCTATTGAAATTGGTGTTTGTGATTTGTTTTGGCAGATTATTTCGCCCTACAACTTGTATCTGAACCCGAGGCTCGTTGTTAAGCAATACCAAATCTGGCGGCTTATCACTAATTTTCTCTATTTTCGCAAGATGGGTAAGCGATCTTAGTCAATATTTTCCAAGAAAAACCTTTGATGCCATTGGTTAGCAGGCTATTGGTGGATTCCTGTGAGTTATTAGTTATCTAGTAATGCGTTCTCACGGTTACCAAAACAATGGACTCTAGAAAATAGTGTCTAGAACTCTAGATGTGTTTCTATAGATAAAGTTGCCATGATGAGATGGGTTAAGTGTTTAGCAAATTTTGAATAATGAAGAAATTGATTGGTAAAATGACCAAAAAGACATTGTTACAAAAATAATTAGTTTAGTTTCTGAACAATTTAACATTTGGGGTTGCAGATTTGGATTTCCTTTTTCACATGTTCTTTCTGGCTCGATACTGCAAGCTTCTAGAAGAAAATTCATTTAGGGGAAGGACTGCAGATTTCTTTTATATGCTTTTATTCGGTGCAACTGTTTTGACAAGCATTGTGCTTGTTGGAGGGATGATACCTTACGTTTCAGAATCTTTTGCTAAAATCATTTTTCTTAGCAACTCTTTGACGTTTATGATGGTAAGTAATTGTGATGTATCTGTTTAAGGTTTTGCGTTTAATCACAACATGAAGATGTCTAAATTTTTATGTTTTGATCTTTATATTTCAAGGTTTATGTTTGGAGCAAACGAAATCCATATATTCATATGAGCTTCTTGGGTCTCTTTACCTTTACTGCAGCTTATCTTCCTTGGGTTAGTTCTTGTCACTACTCCACACCTGTAATCTCTTAAGAAGTGGTAAAATGAGCTGGGCTGGATTGGTTGGGTAACAGATCAAAACTTGTGTTTTTGGTGTGAGTTGGGTTGATCAAAAACACCTTCTATTCTTTTTATTGCAATATATAATGTGATAAATGATGACAAAAGACCCTCTATAATCAATCACTTCATGTTTCTAACGGACTTCTTTCCGGTACAGGTTTTGTTGGGCTTCTCTGTTCTTGTTGGTGCAAGTGCTTGGGCTGATCTGCTTGTAAGCCCCTGAAACTTTTATAAAAATTAGTTCATATCTTAGGGCTTGCTATTTGTTGGGATTCACTTTATTTTTATCTTTTTTTTCTTTATCTTAACTCTTAAGTACCTGTATGCATATGCATACAGGTACTTAATAAATATATGTGTGTGTATACATAAGGCTGTTATGTAAAAGTGCTTATGCGGTATTCACAGTTTTCTACGTACTCTATGCACACACTATTTTATTTTTTATGTATTAAATAGTGTTTGATGTGACAGGGAATGGTAGCAGGTCATGTTTACTATTTTCTTGAAGATGTGTATCCAAGAATGACGGGTAGACGCCCTCTAAAAACCCCGTCATTTATCAAGTCGCTTTTTGCTGATGAACCTGTTGTGGTGGCACGTCCTGCACAAGTGAGATTTGCAGCGCCGCCCATCGATGAAATCAGACAATGATCATGCGATGGCTTGGAGGACGAATTAGTAGTATTATCTACCTGTAAACACAGGTCAGCTGCATATTTTCAGTTTTTATGGCCATGAAGCTTGAATATGCACATATCATAGTATAATTTAAGACCTTCACTATGTAGGATTTTTATGTAAACGAAAGGTTACTTACAACTGGTACAGGCTTACACTTTTGTATTACTTTCATCTATTTCTGCTAAAGGTCAACACCTTTTATGGTGTAATTGTGTTGTTCATTTAGCATTTCTATTTTTTTAGTCTTGATTTTTGTTTTAGAGAAGGGAAATTGTGAGTTCTATTTTTTTCAAGTGATAAAAAATGATCTTTAAGGTAGAAAAGGGTATGATGAATATGGTGATGACAAGTGGCCCTCATAATTCTTGTTTTGTGTTGTTAAGGGTAATTTGGTTTATTTTATGATGAAAAGTACGTTAAGTAAACCAGTAGGGCTACATGTTCAATGTTCAATCTTGTTTGATTTTTATTCAAACTCATATTCAATAACTATGATACATCATATTTGAAACAATCTTGCATCAGTTTTATGATTATGATGCATTAAATGTTAGAGTAAGATAAATTAGGCTCCCAGCTATCTTTAGCGTCTTCAAGCTTTTGACACATATCAGGTTGCAGTTTCACACTTGTATCTGTAAGGGTCCAAGCAGGCTTTGCGTTTAGCATTCCAAATCGCAACACTAAATCTATGGCATACTTGCATTGGTTCGATAAAGGATTCTGGTTCTGTTTTTCAACTTCTAAGCCAAGGAAACGTTGCAAACAACCCAGGTCTTTCATCTAATATCAAATCTATACACAAATTAGCCTTTAGTTGTTGGTTTTCATGTTCACAATTAATGTGATAATCTCGTTGATGTATACCAAAATAACAACCAATTTTGAGCCAAATTGCTTTCTGAACAAGCTTGAGGGCATTTGAGTTGGTACTGGTAAACCCATTGTGGCTCTAAAGACATAACACACACATTCAAAAGATTCGAAAATAGCTCGCCTCCGACTTGACTTTTACCAACTTTTCATAGGGTGAGAAATAATTGAGACCTTGTTAGGGATTCTATTTATCACAAATGAAGCGGTGATTTATGATGGAGAAGATAATTTTGTCTTCATACCTGGCACATGATAAACACCCTTTAGTGTAAGATCTTGTTAGTTGATTTCGATTGTGAAGATAACATCAGCAATAGGTGCAATGTGATGTTTAGATATAACTACATATCGACTACCTCTGTGATGAATAGGATTGATCTTTCACTCTGGCCATATGGTTAGAAGATCCGGAATCAACAATCCAATCACGGGTTTGGAAGATTTTATGTCATGAAGCCATATGGCTAGAAGATCTGGAATCAACAATCCAATCATGGGTTTGGAAGATTTTATGTCTTGAAGCCTGTTGCAGTTCTTGTCTACCATTTTGTGTTGATTTCTTGTCTGTGGAAGCCTAGAACTTGTCATGAGATCACTCCCTTTTTTTCACCTAAAGTTGAAATGAGGTGTATTTATTTGATTGGTGGAGAAGAAAAAGAAAAAAAAAACATTTGTTTAGCCCGTTGAAAACACCACGGAATGTTACGCCCCCCCCCCCCCCCCCCCCACAAAAAAAAACGCCTTTAAAACGGCATGATTACACATGCTCTTATGGTGGTTAGAGGAATTAGAGGAATTAGACCTATGCTTATGATTTACAAGCTACTTTTGGTTGGCAAGTAAATCACATTCATTCCGGTAATGTGTTAAGTAAACTAAGGAAAAGAGAGACAGAAAATCACATAACTGATGTTGTTGACCATAAATTTTAACAAAATGACCACAAAAATCTCGCCTTCTCATCATAGCCATTAACCAAGTTGGACCAATCACGGCACGCTGCGTAAGTACCACCAACAAAGTTTGCCGGCCACGTGGACACCTTCCCAATCATTGGATATTATGTTGTCCCACATTTTAACCAATCAACAATCGTCTTGTGTCCCAGAAGCCTAAAAAGCTAAGAAGGCAAAGTTTGTCCGGCAAGCTTTGCAACTGACAAATTTTTCCTTATCATTTTTAGCCTTCTAGGATACATGACAGGACCTGATTGGGTAATGCGTGGGCCTATGAATATTCAATGACTAGGAGGTTGGCCACGTGACCACTTGGCCTTGCTGTCTTGCCTATGTGACGACTTGTTACTGGCTCATTTAGAACATGTGGCGATGTGATTGAGCCGTTACCCCTAACGTATTGGTTCGTCTGGTCAGTGACCATTTGGAGAAGGCACAAATTTGATGGTCATTTTGATAAAATTATGGGTCAAATTGGTAATTTTCCCAAAAGAAATCACTTTGGCTTTTGTTGATTTACTGCACGTTTTGAGCAGCTTAGTATCGCTCGTTCTTGAGCAATTTGGAGTTTGGTGTCATTCTTCTTTCTTTGAAAATAAAACTGAGAGGGTGTCCACTAACCCTTAAGAGTATTTTAGACAGTATATAGATGAGAGATTAGAAACTTTAATGCAATTTTCTTGCTATTCTCTATTCCACAATGCAAAACTTTAAATAAGACAAGAAGGAAAACTAACAACTACTAATAACATGGACATCATGGACCTAATTAAACAAGGAAAACTTATTCAGCAAACAAAAGAAAAGATGCATGCATGTTTCAAAGAACAACTTATATATATATATATTAAGGTTAAAATAAAAGTTTGAATGTAATTCAAAAATTGTTACATATCTATGATTATACGTTACTTTGGTGATGTTTTCTACTTGTGTTACGTGACAAATAGATAGAAGAGTATTGATAACTTTTGAATAGTATAAGAGGCAAATATGTGAACTTGTAATAGTTGATTGTTAGTACGTTAAGTAAAAACTGACATAATAGTGGAATGGATCGATGAATCTGAGTAGGGGTATTAATCGGGTTAACCCGTTCGGGTTTCGGGTTATTAGGGTCGGGTTATTAGGGTCGGGTTAGTCGGGTTTTTTTGTATAAAAAAATCTTACCCACAACCCGACCCTATTAAGGTTCGGGCTAGTAGGGTTCAGGTTTCGGGTTAGTAGGGTTGGGTTAATCGGGTTAGTCGGGTTTTAAAAACAATTTGCTGATATAATATAAGCATGGAGGTGAAAATTTAGAAAAATAAAATACGTGATAATGTGATATATACATATATGTTTAAAAGTAAATTAAGAAAAGCAACACCATACCAAAGTAAATAATAAAGCAAAGAAAAGCAACACCATACGAATTTTTGATAGATACACCGACCATCATATATGTTTAGATAATTAGATGCAAGAAGTTATTTCTAACCATAGAATTGAGAGTAAAGATGGGAAAACTTAGAAAAGGAAGAATTGGTCACTAAAACTAAACAACTGACGTGAAATTGCAAAGAGTTCGAAAGGGAGAATTTGTTTCCGTTCAGGTCAATTTTTTTAAGATGTAGCCTTACAAAACTTAAATATTGTATTATGAAATAATTTAAACATGGTTATGAATTTTGTGCATAACTTAACCTTAGTTATAAGATAAGTCCATAATAACCTTATTTTTATTCGGGTTAACCCCCAACCCGATTTTTTTTAAAAAGTTAACCCGAGACCCGACCCTAACAACATTTCGGGTTTGTCGGGTTTACCCGTATAACCCGATTAACTTTTTTAAACCCTATTAGACCCGACCCTAATCAACTTATTCGGGTTCGGGTTGGGTCGGGTTAATCGGGTTCGGGTATTTTCGACACCCTAAATCTGAGTATTAACTCCTCTGGTTTTCTTAGTTTATCTTCAATCGATCATCAACCATTTATGCTAATAATATTCTTGATCATAACAATGGTATTAGAGGTTTCTTTCCTCTCGACCGTGGGTTAGGGTTACAGCAACAATAGACATTCTACAACAACAAGCGCACTTAGGATAACAACGCAATTTAGTAGCAACAATAATTTAATCTTGGAAATCACTATGAAAAAGATTATGTCAATAAAGCAAGAAGGTACGGATATAGACGAGTTTTTAGTGATTTTTAACTAATGGATAAATGAATTAATATTGTGCTTAACCCTTAAAAATTTACCAATATGAATTTTGGTCAAAATCTAACATGCTCAACATTCAAGAGGTTTTAAAATACGTTTAGGTTCGTTTAGGGTCAACAACATGACAAATGGGATGTAAGGATTATGAACAAGAAAAATAATAGTTAAAAAAGAAATGAACCGACTATTTGATGAATTCGATTACTTGTTCAATAAGGTTGAAATCAATGAGGGTTATACAAGTCATTTACTTCTTTATTGATGGTCTAAAACTAGAAACTGGTGATGTTTTTATGCAATGACATCAATATAGTTTTTAAACGCCATTGAAAGATGCATTTTCTTCATCCCTAAAATTGGATTTAAATTTACTGAAGTTGGTATTTGATAAAATGTCTTTGTAAAGTGAAATGACTTCTAGAGATGTAATGATTTAAAGGAAAATGATCAAGTTGAAAGGCGTTCTTTAAGTCAAGGTATGAGTATAGAATTTGTTCTTGAAATACCTAGGAAAATTTGTAGTGAAACAAAAGAATTTTGGTTGATATAATTTCTGTAGTTGAAGATACTAGTACGACCAAAGTTACTGATAGCTTATTAGATCAGAAGCTTATGTTAACTCCAAAATTTGATCTCATGAATAGAATTTGTTTAGAAAGGAAAGAAAGGGGGGGGGGGGGGGGTGGAGAGGGGGGAGGTATAATTTATATATTATACAATATAATTTGTAAGTTGAATAGTGGTGTTTTGGTTTGTTGGAGATTGACCACAACAGTTTCTTTTCTTGACAACTTTAGTCCTTCATTGTGTCTGTGGGTATTTTGGGTTCATTTGCGGTGGAAAGTTGATGTGTCTTTATTATTGTCTTTATTACACGTGTACAACCTTCATCACGCGTGTACTCTCTTTATGTCATCGATTGTAGCGCCTCTCTCTCTTCTTTCTTGAAATATTTATTCCTCTATAATTTGTGTTTCTCTCTCCTCAAACACATCTCTGCATCTTCCCGTCTAGGGTTTTCTATGAAGCCGCCGACGAGGTGATTGTGACTGCGAAGCCGCCGTGGAGGTGGTTGTCGGTTCTAAGCTTTATTTGCCGATCAGTACCATGTCCGCCGCCCAAATCGTCGTACGCTACTATGTAAGTGTTTTTTGTTCTTTTCGATTTCTACTGGATGTTCTCTTAATGTTGTGTTTTTGGTTTTTGGTGTTTTTTTCAACTACCTTATGATATGCCTTTATCATCAGTGAATGTTAATTCGATTCAATCATGTATTCAAATTCGTTTGATGGGGATGAAACTAATAGATTCTTTTGCAGATTTAGCTCCTCATGTCAGATTCGTTTGATGGGGATGAAGCTAATAGATTCTTTTGTTGATTTCAGTAATACTCTTCGCGTATGATTTTTTATTTCCTCAATTTTATCATTGCTTTCTTTGTTATTTATCTTCACAAAAATAGAATGAAACTCATATCTGTACTACTTTGGGGATTTTAGTTCTCAAATTAGGGCTTTTGTTGGTTTCTTTAAGTTTTTGGTTCTTAAAATATTGTTTTTTATATGAAAAATACTTTTGGAAAACTGAACTCAAATCTCATGTACGTTAGATTAATTTAAGCTTTATGGAGCTTATTAACCATTCAGGGTGAGGAGGACTGTAGAACAACTTATGTGCGTATGCATTTACATGTAACATTTTATGATATTTTAGTGGTTTTATTGAGTGTATACACAAACTAATCATAAATTTTGCTTATTTGGTTGGGTTTTCAACAGGACATGATGCCGATTTTGGTGTTCTTTGTTAAAATTGCATTCAACAAGAAGATTTACTATTACAGGTAATCTAATGCATGTTTAAATTATTTTTTGTATGTTAGTTTTTTTTTCTTTTTCTTTAAGGTTACAGGATAAACTTGATTTGTTGTTTTCAGTTCAAGTCAAAAGCAGGAGGATGGGTGTAAGGAGTAAGTTTTCTGCATGTATTTTGCTACAGGTTCATCTTTGCCTCTTATGTCTATGGAATATGCACAACTTTTTGTTTTAGAGTCTAAAAGTTGGTTGAGACTTAGAGTTGTGATTTGTGAATGCATTGTGTTGTTGTGCTTATGTGTAGCTTCTGCTATTATCTTCTCCATTGATGGACTGTTTATTTGTAATGTTACATTAAAGTGTGTATATATATATATACACTTTACCTTAATGATGGCATGGGAGTAACGATAGGGTTTTAACATCTCAAAAACCTATTTTCATCTCGAACTCTACCCTTGAACACTTTCTTGAATGGTAAATAATAAGTGATGATTATCTTTTTCAAGTTCATTAATAGTCCATCCTTCAACAAATTTTGTAAAACTCCTTCAGTACTCTCTTACTCATTTAGACATTTTGCTAATTGATACTGCAGTTTCAGTTTTATAGACTTGGTGGTGTAGGAGTGGATATGGGTTCACAAATAAATTTTATAACAATAGATAAAGAGTTCAACTTTGAATCTCTGTGTTGAATATAACATGGAAAGGACTTTTGAACTACTATTTTAATCTTTTGAAGGTGGTAACCAAGGATCGGGTCACAACTACCAAAGAAGTAAATTCCCAAGGAGCACTAAGAATCACGAGTAAGTACAAGACCTACATAGGTATATCTTATCTGTTGTTGCCATTTTCATGTTTAAGACTTGCTAATGATAAGCTATGTGTTTTGTTTTTACTTTTAACAGCCAACTTACAAATTGGCAATTGTTTTGTGTTAAGGCAGGTCAACTTTCCACTTCCAATGGTTTCGTGTCATAACAGATCCTTTTTTTTACAAGCTTGCTCCAATTTTAGGTTTGTTACTGCTGAGATGGACTACACTTTGAAGAAGACTATAGACGAGTTGCAGGTATATAACGTTTTGGTAATGGTTTGTAAGAAGCAGCCAAAACTCTCCACTTTTGTTCCATGTATTTTGCCTGGGCGGTAACAAACAACTTAAACTTATATGACTCTACTACTACCGTTGTCTTTTCCATATTTACATTTAGTAGTCACTTAACATTTTTAGTATAACTTAGTGTACAAGTTCAACCCCGCGGCAACGCGCGGGGGGGTCATCCATCTCGTTGAATACATTAGGGAATGTTAGGGTTGAAAATTGACAAAGCACGTGGAATTTGAAGGAAAAAATAATCAATCTCATCAAAAGTTTATGAGATAGTTTGGCTTGGTAAATTTGTTAAAGTGATTAAACTATAGAATAATGTTTTAATTGTGTATTTGTTGAAAAGGTGAAATGTAAAAGATAAGATTCGGGATGTCGTTAGGTTTTTTTGGGTTCGGGATCTTCGGGTCGGGTTGGGTTGCTTAGGTTTTTAGACTTTAAAAATGGAACCAAAGACCGGACCAGTTAAGGGGCTGTTTGGTATACCTCTTAATGAGGTCTGGATGGTAAATTGTCTGAATCGCACAGATTCAGACTGTTTGTTTGGAACCTCTGAATGATAAAAACGTCTGAATCGCTAAGAGATTTACCTTAAAAAATGTCTTATTCATCCAGCCTTTTACACAAGTCTTTGTCTATTCAGTATTCGGATTTTGATTTATGGGTTTTTCGGGTTGATTTTAATCGGGTTTCGGGTTGGCCTGAAGCCCAAGTACCACACGGCACTTAGCATTGTGAAAATTCTTTTAGATCGATAAAACTACAAGTACACCTGAGTAAGACCTGAGTGGTAATAATAAAGATCCCATATCACAGAGTGCACAATCTGAAGAATAAGCCAAGGTTTTATTTACCATGAGATATATACATCCAGGTATAGAGGGCATTTCAGTTTAATGGTTCTGAAATAATATCACAATTAATGTCATTTCCTTCAACAAAACACCTTTTAAACAAAATTATTTCCAATTCCAAGATAAATGAACACCAAATTATTAGTTATTCATGGAAAAAAATCAACCAATCAGGTGCAATACATTAAGCTTGTTCTTTCCCACAAAAATATTACAACAAACTTAGGTTTCTGATTTTGCAATCCCCAAACAAAATCAATCCAAATAACTTATGTTTCCATGTATTATACAAAGAATCTAATGATACAGCCATGCCTAACGAATCGGGTGATACTGTGCCGACACTCTCTTGGGTGGCAGCTTCCTTAGAATGAACAGCACTAGAGCCGAAGGGAGGATCTCCATTAGCTGTTGACCAACCACCGAAAAGAAGACCAAGTAAAAAAGTCAAAATCACAAAGTCAAATGAGAAACCTGTAATTTTGAGAATTATGGTATCTTACCATGTAAAATATCAAGTTAAGAACAGGATGATCAAGCACATCTAATGACACTTCTGAATCAAAAGCTGATAAAACATCCTGCAGTTACCAAAATTGAGCTTAGTAATCCATATCAAGTTTGACAAGTGGCTTATTAGTCGATATAGAACTGGCAGTTTTGACATGTTTACTTATAAATGGATTGGGTCTAGTTTTGTTTCATCTCTATCGGGTTAAACAGGTACAATTAAAAAGAAAGAAACATTAGAGGGCATGGTCAAACAGGTTGATAGTTGACAGAAGTCTATTTATATGTACAAATTGTCCTAAATGATTTTTGTTGAAGAATCTAGGTTATTATTATTGAAATAATATAAATATTATAATTAATTTTATTTTTTAAAATCGTAACTTTGTTTATTAAAAAATGATCTAGGTCATCTGGCCCAATGTGATCTATCTCAACCAACATCAAAACGTTACCCTGCAGTTACCAAAATTAAGTTTGAAAATGTGTATCAAGTTTTATGAATGCCTAAAAGTCGATAGAACATAATTTAAAGGTGATAATTCTTGCCCTTTACTTATAAATGGATTGATTCGAGTTTTGTGTTATCTCTAAAACAGGTCAAATTAAAAAGAACAGAAAAAAGCTTCAAAAGAAATGGTCAAACGGGTTGAAAATTGTCAAAAGTTATTTTTTATTGCACATATCCTCCTAAACAATTTTTGTTCAAGAAAGTAGATTATTATTGAAATAAATATAAATATTCTAATTATATTTCACACACTAATTATTTATAAAAAAAAATCATACTTTTTTTCTTAAAGTGTTTTGGGTCACCATCCGACATCAAAAGGCTACCCCTGCAGTTACCAGAATTAATTTTGATGATGCTTATCGTGTTTTACAAGTGCCTATTAGTCCATTGAATAAAATTGATGTGGTAATGTCAATCCATTTACATAAAAATGAATTGACTCAAGTTATGGTTTTATCTCTATTGGGTCAAACATGTCAAATTAAAAAAGAAAAGAAAATGCTTAAAAAAGAAAATGTCAAACTGAAACTGGTTGAAAGTTGCCAGAAGTTGAATTTTGATGCACAAATCCTCCTAAATCACTTTTCTTGAGGAAACTAGAATAATATTGAAATATGTAATTATTATTACTATTATTGTAATTGTAATCATCTATAAAAGAATTTATAATTCTTTTTAAGTGTTCCTTCCAGATCATCCAACCATACTCGTTAGCCATACCCACCTGACCCGTCCATTTTCCCAACACTAACTTGTAAGTTATATGGGTGGAAAGTTTAGAGAAACTTACCACAAAGCATCTTACAGCGAAACAGGTAAAACATATTGCTGTCACAGACCCAACCTGCAAAATTAGCACAATTCATAATGAAATTACATACTTAGATAATCTGTTGTGCTTAAAAAAATTATTTCAGATGTTTATGTAATTTAGATACCATATAATGCTATAAATAATATAAAAAAAAGCATAAAGAAAAATCATTCATATAAAAAATAAACCGGTTTAAACAAGCACCAACCTCATGAAGTTTCTTTCTTCTCCCCTTAGATTCAATAGGAAAACGTCGTAGCATGAAAAATAATCTAAAAGTGTTGAATATAAAAACAATCCATAAGGTTGACAAGAAGAAAAAGAAAATCAGAACAGATTAATAAATAATACATTTCAATATGAGCCTATAAGACTTAGAAGATTCACCTTCCTCCGTAAAGCAAGAATCCCAGTGCTGCCATGAATGATACAACTGCAGAATACAGTATAAAAGGTTACAAACCACATAATGAGACTAAGTGGGTGTTTGGAAGTGTTTCTGTAGTTTAAAGTTGTAACTATCAGATAACCATACTTTTAAATTCTGATTATTTGAGGAATTAACTGATAAAATAATCAAACAAGACATCTTTGTGCAAAAAGTAAAAATATCTTAAGTAAACATTGATAATCAATTTTTGTTGCAGCTTCGAATGGAAGTCATTAGTTGACCTGTAAACAATGAGATGTTCAGAAGCAGAATCTGTTTATCCAAATATTGAAAACTGATTATTGCGGCTAAGTCGCACTAATCAAATAATCAGTTATAAAACGTGAATCTACAGTTAGGCAACAGTACATTTTAAAAAAAAACTGATGAGTGTAATCCACTTTGTCGCCTTTTGCTTTTAACTAAAAACTCAACCATAGTATTACATTTGTTTAAACCAGCTAAATTTTTTATCAAAAAAAAATCTATTTACTAAAGTAATCAATTCAAACACAATTCAAGTTTCTTTTGGAAAGAAACAACCAGTAGCTTGTTTCTAATGCTACTTTAAGGTTCCAAGTGGACATTTTACTGATGGCGTATCAGCACAAATAATTCGTTAATCTAACTCCTCTTTATAAGCTTAAAGAAGGGTCAAGTTTCGATGTTTAAAATCCAAGCTTGTGATATCAAACAATAACTAGAACTAGACTCACCTGCAATAAATATTTTTCCCACAAATTGAACAGTGCTGCTGTCATCTACCCAGAGATATATCCAGATACAAGCCTGATATAAAGAAGTATGTTAGATATAATTATATAAATACTTGAACATACACCAAAATGATACTGCAAATGATCTTTCTAAAGGTGGCAAAATGGCAGGTTGAGTAAGAGGTCAAAACAGTTACGGTCAGGTCGGGTTGGCATGAAACACATTTTGTTGAAACTTTTAATTGTTTTATAAAAAAAAAATCAAACATAATACCAAAATCATGTTTTTTCATTGATCTATTTTTTCCCAGTAAAGTGAATTATGAGGTTTTATGCTTTCACACATACGTTCTGGTAAAACTTTAGTTTAACCCATTCCCTTTTGAGCTATTTTAACCTGATCGACCCGTTAAAGTAAAATGTAACCAAATCAACCGATTAATAAGTAAATGGATCAAAATTGCCACCTCAAATAAACATGAATGTGTACAGGCAGCTGACCTGAATGACATAAACTCCCACATTAACACACACGTAAGTAGTCTTGAGTTTATCTGTTGGCAAACTTCTAGCCTGCTTATTATAAGAAAACCGCAATATTATATCACCGAATAATAAATATAAGATTAAAAAAGATAATATATACTTCACATGCCTGGTGATATATCTCAGCCCAAAATAGCACGAGGAGAGTATACGTTGAGAAGAAAAGTAGTCCTGGAACTTCTAGAAGCACCCAGATGGAAACCTAACAACAAAACCTTGTAAGTATCATGTTATTGTTTAGAATTCGCCTTTTGAAACAACTTATTTTCCCCTTTTTGAAACAACTTATCATGTCATGTTATTGATCAGGTAAAATGCAGCTTATGGTTGACATGGGTGTTCAAGGGGGTTAAAGGAAGAAAACCAGTGGAAACTAGATTTGCACCTAACATCTCTGCTAGAGAGACTCAAGTGTCTGCCACTGCCCCACCCCCTTGAAGTCACACAAAAAAAAAAATGTGATGTGTAGTTGCAATTATCAATTTTTAATGTTTGGATAAACTAATTATCCACTTTCTTTGAAGAGAGAATCAGATTCTGAATGCTCACCTTGGGGTGTAAATTGAACACTTGCATATGAAATCCAAAAACAACAGCACGCACTGCAGAATCGATAGTAACATACATATTACGCAATAAGTAACCTTTAAAGAAAACAGTTTGATGAACTCTTTAGATTATACCTCCATTTACAATGAAATTCATAAGGTGAAAAACCTTCTGTGTCGTCCAGCCATATTCTGGCACTCTGATTTCAATCCTAATTAACTGAATCTGTAAAGGCAAAGACAAACTCAAAACAATCACTACAAATTCATCAGTTCTTCAGAATCTAATTCCGAAACCCTAGACTGAAACATCCAAACACAAATTAAACCTTCCAATGTAAGATTAACAAATTAGGGTTTACTAATTCCTGAACAAATTTCGATCGTTTTACTTCAAATTGCAAAACCTGAGATCGATGTCCTAAAGACAATCAACCTAAAAAACTGAAATCAGTCTTCTTCTAAACATATTAAAAAACCTAATATCTGGAAACAAAAGCCTCACAAATCATAACAGATATAGAGAAATAAAACGTACGAGAGCTATGGCGGACACAAGAGCATAAAAACCGCATAGAGTGAAGAAGATTCCATCCTGCCAATTCCTCGATTCGTTAATTTCCTCCCACCAACTCGACGACGACCACAGATCGAACATCTTCATCGACGACGGCGACGGGATGCTCAGTAGCATTCTCGCCATTTCAGCCTCGCAAAATCACAAACAATCTGTCGTTCGATCGATCGATCGATCGCACCTCAAGGCTCAAACACACTGATTATCAATCCGTACCTCGATTTCAAGGAGTTTCGGATTGAAATTTGCGGTTTGATCCTGTTTGTGATGAGTAATAAATTAGCAGTAGGAAAGGAAAGATAGATTTGGATTTGGGGATAACAAACAGATTGTATGGCTGCGTAACAAACTTTCTTCTTCTTCTTCTTCACCTACATTTCTTGCAAAGACACCCCATTCTTTGGATATGTCGACCTGCCCTTCACATATTCAAATATATTATATTATATTAAATTGAATTAAAATAATGAGGAAAAGGACAACGAAAATGAGATCCCGTATTTTTATATCACTGAAATTCCAAAATCAAAAATAAAAGTATTTAAATTTAGATAATTAAACGTAAAAATGTTTTTACGTATAGCTAATAATTTGAAATAATATTTTTACTTTTAATAAAGATGTGATGTAAGAGAAAAGCTATGATTCATCTCTATTTAAAAGCGTACATCGACGTTACGCGTTTTAGAGTACAACACCATGACCGACATCAACGATTTCGGAAGACGACGAGAGACACTTTGAAAATTTCACTAGAGGTTTAATTCTTTCATTAATTAAATAACGGTTTCCATTTAATTTATACTTATATATATTATTTATTTTAAAAGAAATACTTGAGCTATACGGGCCATGTTATTTAAGAAAGCCGGCGTGGAATGATACTCAACTTATATATGAGCGGCATATGGAAGTACATGGTCTACTCAACATGATTGGCATCATAGATTGTAGGCCTTGGCAGTGGGATAACTGTCCTACCACTTGGTGAGGTCAACTCAGACCGAGTGGTCAAAAGGGACCGATGCTCATTCTTCAATTCAAGTGACAAATGGATTAGGGATGTTCACTTTGGTGTAGTCGGATCCAACAATAACATCAACGTTTTAGAAGGATTATTTATCATTGAGGATTACCTACCGGAGCAGACACAACACACAACCCGACTTTAAACCTAGTTAACGTAGTTTGTCAACATCTATAGAAGTAGGAATTTATGTTAAACCGACAAGAAATTACTTTATTCAATATTTAAATATTTAATTATTTTTTAACGGAAATATTTAAATTATAAGTTTCAGAATTGATACTTTATATTTAGGAAGCTTGCTTGTATATATAAAAATCTATATCTATATTCTATATTCTATCTATATCTATATATATATATATATATATATATATATAATAAAAGAAAAGTTTTGTGACCATAATTTACCATGTGACACCAACACATTCATCCTCAAAATTTTTCCCGCCAATAGACATTCACAAAAGAACATAAAAAAAATAACGCAGTAACCATCATTAACTTTTTTAACCTCAACTATGCGATACATATATTTTTTAAAGTCTTAACCGTGCGATGCACGGGGTATAAAAACTAGTAAAGGGATAAACGAATAAACGAGTGGATGAGAAGTCTTATACAAAGTGATGGCAAAATTGAAAATTAGTTGAAGATAGGATGTGGCATTGGGGTGAACTAGTACAATTTATAACCGGCCTTTTTCGAATATTCGGGAATAATTTTTTTTTTATTTGAAAACCGTCCATAGATAAGAACAATGTGAATATTATTTATTCTTTATATGTAAAAAATATCTAATCTATTAATTATATTTTGATTATTTTACTTTTAGCTTTATGTGATTGGATGACAAATCTTCACCTTAACTCACGAGTCACGACTAAACTTGACGTGAGAATTCTCAAGCCTACAATTCACACAAGTCACATTCAGGGGGTGGGGTGGGGTGGAGTGTTTCACATGGGACTTCCACTCATGTATCAACTCTTTGACTCATACCACATAGTTTTATGAATCTCCACCAAAGCTAAATATAATGTGGACTAGGCAGAGTGGTGCAATTTCTCTTTTAATAGGTAGATCTTGTTTATCATGATGTCTTTGGTGATTTATTTTTCTTTTTCCTTCCCTAAACTTGTTCATTTGTTAGCTGCTGGCTAATTTTTTTAATGCAAAGAAAGAAGGATTTGAGTCAATTAGATTTATTATTAGGGGGATTTACATATTCTTCCTCCTAAGTTGTCTAATTATTTATTTTCCCAAGTTAAAATATCAATTACATATTTCCACTTTCTAAGATGATTAATTACATATTTTTTGTAACCCAAAAATCAATTACATATTTTTCTTTTTTGAAACATATATATTACATATTTATTCATTTCATTAAAACTAATATATTGGATAACTATTTTATTCTTATTTTTACCAAGGACTTTTTTTTATTAAATTTTCCTTTTCCAAGACCTTGTTGTGTAAATGAGCCAAGTCAACTCGTAACCCACTCAGGATTAGATTTGTAAAAAGTTCAAACGAGCCGAGCCTAAACGAACTCTAATCCGAGTTCAAGCCCTATATATGATTGGGCTCGTTTATTAAACGAGCCATATTTCAGGGCTCGATCCTAGGATCGAGCTCATTTAGAATCGGCTCATTTAAGATTTTTTATCTATCCAATTTCAAGTAGCTCACATGATCAGTTTGGCTTGTTTACATCCTGAGGTATTACGAAAAGCAAATATGTATAAAGTCTCTTAGTAGAAAGAATGATAAAATAGTTATTCAATAAGTTAATTTTAATATAATTGATGAATATGTAATATATATGTTTTAGGAAGGGAAAATATGCAATTAATCATCCTAAAATTTGAGAAATATGTAATTGATTTTTTTACTTTGGAAATATGTAATTACTTATCTTAGGGATACGAAATATGTAAATGCCATTTGTTATTAAGATCTAATTAAATGATGCGATTAAATTGATGGAGAAAAATATGATATATGAACATTTTAGTCTTGGTCATTTTGTTGACTTTTTATCAAGTTTGCTTATTTTTCTTTAAATGTTCATAACTTTAAAACGAGTACAGTGTTGCTATATATATAATTTAAAAAATATTATTTAGTTCTTTGTGTTTTCTAATGCATCATTGTGTTTTTTTAAGCTGTCATTGTGTCTTTTTGTTTGTTATTGTGTTTTTATAAATTATTAGTTTTGAAAAACATAATTGTAAAATGACATCATGTGTTTATCTAATATGTAAAACACTATAATAAAATAATAACAAATTTATCTAATAGATCAAAAATAATAACAAAATAACATAAAATAAGTTAAAACATAAGATACAATAATAAATATATATTACACAATGACCTAACAGATAAGACATAATTATCTCAACTTAAGACACAATGATCTCAACATAAGACACAATCACTAAAATTACCCCCCACCCCCACCCCACCCTCCTTAAAAATAATAAAATACACATGTATCAAGCCTAAAATTCTTCTTAGACTTTTTAGTTGAGCCTAACTCTATACAATTAAACGTTATACTAAATAAATATGTGAAACACTATCGATAAATAACTTCGACTTATTTTATAATTGTATTTTGGTTATACCATGTGTTCGATAGAAGTTGTTGTATGAAGAAAATCGTTAACAAGTATTTTATATAAACAAATTTATCAAGTGATTAATAATACTATCTTTATGGAACACTCATTTGTCTACTTAATAGCACATCATCAATCACATCCGATGTTTCTCTCTTTTCCATTCCATTCTTAACTTTATGATTAATAAAAATTTAGGGTTAAAAGTGAAACTAATAAAGAGTAAAGGAAAAATTATAGTGGTAAATGAAAAATAGGGATTGGGATTATGTGTGGTGCTCTCCATGTACACAAGAGGTCGGATTTCGGGTGGTATCAAGGTCCACTACCCATAGCTTAATAATGAATTAATGAATAACTAGTATCAAACTCAAACGCATTGGCCATTGTGGCACCCTAAACCATGCAAAAAATCGCACTTAAAATTTACAGAATAAAATCAAAATCTTTTATGTAAACTCATCTCACGTGGAGGGTGTTGAAGTAAAATGTGTACATAATTACCTATATATGTTTTATGCATACAACTCTAACTACCTGTATATAAACGCTTAGATTATTATTTGTACATTATTACGTGTAAGTTCATTAACAAAACTTACATTGAAACGTAAAATAAAAAAAATACATGTCATTACTATTTATTTAATAAAGTGGAAGAATACTTATTGTTTGATTTTGAATAATTTCTTGAAATTTAAATATCTAGGTTTTAAAGCCGGTTAAAACAAATATAGCGAAATGGTCAAATATCATGAGTTTAGAGGCCAAGTGATAAAAAAAAAAATACATAGAAGATCTTAGTCATATGTCGACGAGGCGAGATCGGGATGGCATATTCTCAAAATAAAATCGTGTGTTTGTAGCCATGGTGTTACTTGCATCTTCTTTGACTTAATTCCCTAATTACAATCATTTGAGCCTTAGACATAAAAAGGTACAATCCACTTGCATCTTGTTTAAGGACACGTCCAATTTAGTAGATGTTTGATTAATTTAGTTTGTATTTTAAAAAATACCCTTTATGTTGCTTTCATTTTATATAGTTTTAACGTTTAAGAGACACCTATTTATTTACACTATTATTCTAAATTACACAACTCTCGAGTATTAAATTTGGATCTTCGTTGTTTTTTTTTACTATTAGGCTACAACATAATTGATTTTCATTCAATTCTTAAATTACATATTTCCTTTTTGCTATTGATTTTTATTCATCATCCATGTGATAATATTTCCTTTTTACTATTGATTTTTATTCATCATCCATGTAATAATTTAGTTCTGTCCCACTTGACCAGTTTTTAAGTAAGTTTTTGATTTTTGCTCATTCAAGCAACTTTACCCGTGGCTCTAGAACTGGTAAATGGTATATAACCTTATATGTAATGTGAAGCCGTTTTCATTTTATTATTTGATGTATTGAGTTTCTCTATTATCTTAACCACTGATTTGCTTTAAAAAACATGAATAACTAATTTGAGTCTTGCAATACAATTATACAAAGTTTGTTTATTTTGTTTTTTGCTGATCACATTTTCACATCCTACTTCTAACCTGTTTGCGGCCGGTATAATCCCTGGTTTATTATATTCTTAAAGATTTAAAAACAATAATAGATTAATAATTAGAAGATGTACATGAGACTATGAGAGAAAGGGGTAAAAAGTAAAATAGATGGCATCCATTAATAAATGAAAAACACTCACGTGAGAAGATGCTTATTTTTGTTGTTCATATCTCACCTAACCCGCACGATCGCCCAGATTCACACGACTAAATTTATATAGATTATAGAAAAAAGAATAATATATTTTTTTTATTAACGGCCACCACATCTACACTTTGCATGATTTGAACCACCTACCTTTTGATTGGTTTGGGTCTTTGGGAGCCACCATATTATTTAATTTTTTTTTTGATAATATTTTTCGAGTCTTCTTGTGACGAGGTTTCAACCATCCCTTATGATTTGAAGTTTCAGGTACAACTCAAAAATCCTACATAGGCAGAAACCCCTCAACACCCGTTAAAACCATCGCCTGTTGTGCATCTATCGTTATGCGGTATAGTTAAGAGTTAAATGGATTTTCATCAAAGAACCAAACTACACACAATAGATAAGTGCATCTACCATTATGCAATTTAGTCTCTTGATACTAAACATTATTGACATCTAGTCGCTATAGTTACTGATTAGAACTAGTTCCTTACTAGTCTTTTTAATATAATTTGATGTTTGCTGAAAAGCAAAAAACTAGAACTAAGTCGAATAAACTAGCGAAAGCAACAAATCAAAATGTAATAGGAAAGTTAATGGAGAAAGATATCACCTAATTGTCAAATCCTCTTGAGTATGATATGACTTCTTGATTCATAACTTACGAAATTTTCACCTAATCTAATAAATCAAAATACATATAGCTTGGCACATTCCAAATATCTCAATGATCATTAAATACATCTAAATAGTCAAACCTATAATGAAATGCTAAAATGGAACTAATGATTCTTAGTTCAGTTGACTAGTATTAGGTATTTAAAGACATTAAAAATTGAAAGATTTATATATATTTCCTTGCTAAAGCTTATAATCTATCTATCTATCTATCTTCTATATATATTACAAGTGGGTCGACCCGCGCTTCGCCGCTGAGTCGAACCGTTTAAAAAAGTCACTTATACATCTCCAATTGTTTTTGCTCCCAACGATCTTTGAGAGGATGAACAGAGTTTTATGACCTATGCATATCCAAGTTAAGTTCTCTTGATTTTGCCTACAATCAACAAAAACCAACAAAGCCCAAGTTAGTGAAATCATATTCTTAAAATCAATCAATTCATTATATTATCTTAATGTTTTAAATCCACTTAGTTGTTGGTGAGGAGCGACGACGATATCGATTTCAGGTTGTTTCTTTTAGTTTACATGCTTATCGTTTATAATCACGTTTCTCTGTTATTTGTAAGATGAAGCTTTGAAATCTTTAACTGATTTGGGTGTCCTTAATTCAATTCAAACCCTAAATCAAACCCATCTTTTATCTGCATAGCTCTCTCCCAAATCCGTGTGTATCTCTACCAAATGCGCAATTATCTAGCTTTCAAACCGGTTCAAGAATTCACCTTTTATTTCTACAGGAGTTTGTTACAACTCAAGTAAATCCTTAGTTAATAAAGTAATCCACAAATTCAATAAGAGGGAGTGTTTTACCTGATCTTTATGCAGCAAAAGTTCAGTGATCTCTGCAAGAAAACATAGACAAAAAAAAAACCAAGGACAACAACATTAGGCCCTAATAAATAGTAAATCGAACATCCATGCGAAAATAATATAAAGATGAAGAAGAGTTCAACCTGAAGCGGATATGTTGGATTTTAACGATTTACATCCATAAGCCAAAAGCCTAAAATCAAAACTGATGCACCTGTGGAGGCCAAAACAACCAAAAATAAAAGATAATAATATGTTCTTCAATTGTTTGTCAAATACAACTTCAAAGTATTTAGTTAAATTCGTTAGCTCAATATCATTACTGTTCTAGTAAACTTCAGAATCACAAAACAAAAAGAGTGTAAAATTAATATCACATTCATATGCATATGATAATATTTAACATGTTTAAGAAATATAAATCTCTAAAAGTTAAGCACATCTTAAATGTACATGAATAATCAACGAAAACACAATTTTAAAATCTAAACGTTATCTATTTCATATGATCTTATTATATAATTTAAATTTAAAATTTGTTACTTTGAAAAAAATAATTTGTAAGAAAAGTGTGTTCCACCTTACCACATGACCTACCACCACCCAATCCTTTTGAGTTGAATCTGTGATCCCAACAATTCAACCTTACTTCCTACGAAGTAATCAACCTTAGCGAGCGACCCTCTTTAAAAGAATCCCTAAATTTTGAGTTGAATCCGCAACCCAGTATGTTCTTCCCCAATTTTTCAAATTCAGACAACCCAATTAATCAAAGCTGACAAAGCTGAGTTCGACAGAACTGCATGATGATGGAGTACTAAATGTTGTAGTCAAACAAAGTGAAGTTTTGTAATGTCAAGGTTTAAGTTCCATGAGAATCTAAAGCACATAAATCTCCTCTTGATTCCCTTTCTTAAACAGCAATGCTCGCTCAAATTTTAAGAAAGTAGTGGTAAAGAAGGACACCACACACGGTTGTTAATAGAACAAATAATTGAGTAAGAGATGATTGAGAATCTAACTGCCCATTTTATAAGTAGAAAAGAAATTTCAATGCAAACTCATTTCAAAAGAATCTAAATGACAATTGTTTTGGCCTTGCTTTACACATCATAATGTATTGGTTCCCAAATCCTAGGAGTAAGTTGATTAGCATGCAGCAAAACAAAGTGCATCACAACCACATACCACTTTATAAGTCATGTCAAACTTTGAAATCGAGACACGGCAGCTTGACCAACCCAAAGTCAACCGTAATGGTATAGTTTGACTAAACAGAAGCAAACCAAATCAAATCATAAAATCGCTTTAAAGGACCACGCTTATAAAGGGCCTAATAATAAGCTAAAGACAGTTAAACACCACTTAAAAGATTAGAAGCAAACCAAATTATCACTTTCAGTAACCGTCACTTTATCAAGGTTAATGGTTCAGTAGTAAAAGCAAGTAAATATATTAATCACAAAAGGAAGCAATTCAACTATGATTCTATGAACTTAAAATGTTAATTAGATACCTATGTTCAATGATTCCAATCACATCTTGTTGCAATATTCAAACAGCAAACTACATTGCCTCAAACAACAATAAGCGAACATCAATGTTTAGGAAATTTATAATCGCAAAGCAGGGTGATGAAAGCCCTCCTACATGAATAATTCCTACCTCAACATCCTTAAAAACGCGGTCCTATCAATGTCAAAAGCAACTAAAACTTTATTGTTAACCACATACAACACATATTAAACCATATTACCCGTCTTGAAAATGTGACCTCCAAACACCTATTTATATCTTCTTACAAAGAAATATTGCGTTTGATTAGATAATTATAAATTAAAATGCTAAATACCACCAAGACATTTGGTTATTAAAAAAAATCTAACTTTGTATTTGTTTTTCCCTTTACTATATTATTTTTTGTTATTTTGCATAGGCTTGCGATCGCTTTCTGAATTTTATACCCATAAATGTGAGTTTGAAGCCATGATTCATATATTTATTTTGCTGATTTTATATTCCATACATTACAACCTATGTATGTAATTAGATAGATGCATTTATTAGGAAAATTGAGTCTTGCGAAATTAAAGGGACATTACAGCATAGATTGTCATGAGATGGAAAACTGTATATTTTAATTGCTAACAATCAAGGTCAAAAGCAAAAGAAATAAAAATAATAGATATGAGACCACAACACCCAAAAAAATACACCCAATTTAATAGAAATTTGTAATTTGTGTGTTCCCTATGTCCAAAATTAATAAAACAAAAGATCATGATATGAATGATTTCTAAAAGAACTGGTTGAAATTACTCAAAGATATAACAAACTAACTCATCAATTTAGGGGAAAAAATAACCCTAAGTCTCTAATCCATAAGAAATTTGAAAAAAAAAGGCTTAAATTTTATCATCGAATAACCATCTAAAATTTCATAAATTACCAGAATATATGTTAAAAGGGATCGATTGGAAATTTACCATGAGAAGGAGAGACACGTATTCAGAAACTGAAAATAAGAAAAGGAAGAAATTTACATGCATAAACAAAATTAAAAGATTTGTAATGATAGACGATTACCTAATACCCGATGAATTAGGAATTGGGGATGAAATATTGAGACGATTAAGGGAGATAAGAGATATAAATTAGTCGGGTCCTATTGGTACAGAATCACCATAGTCAAACATTAAGATATCTCTAGGGTAAATAATTAGTTATATACCCCTTTTCATATGAATCGATCACATATAATTGATATCTTCAAAATCATTAGAACTGAAATGGGTAGCAAATGGAAGCTATAAATTCTAAAAAAAAATTAAGATTCAATCAGACATAAATACATGGTACCAGTACCTTTGTTTCGATCAAAAGAGGACTGAAAGAAGATATGACATTAAAGCTCCATTGGAAGAAGTGTTCTTGAAAGACGAACTCATCTTCCCTATTTCACATTCCAGATTAGCTCAGAATAACAAAACCAAAACCAAAACCAAATGAAACTATGAGATATGGGAAGCACACACAAACCTAAAAAATTCAAGAATGAGGCAGGACGTGTGAGTTATGGCGGAGCAAGTGGAGATAATGTAGCATTGACAGAGTGATGGGGTGAATAGCAATCCACTGTGGAAGAAGGTAGAACAGTTGTGCTGAGGCATGGCTTTCAAAATCAAATCCAACCAAACTCAATCTCCAGTGGGCCACATCATCATCCGTTTGTTTTTTTTAGTGTTGTACAAATGGTTGTACCAAGAGCATAATATTATGTAACTTAGGCCAAATTTTGAAGGGTGCAAATATAGCTTATACACAATGCATAAATGGATGTACAATGTATGCATTGCAAGGTTGTACTCTTTGTTGTGAAGTTTGTACCATGAGTTGTGTTATGTTAATATAGGATAATATAAAAGAAAAGATGGATGCTGAGGTGGCATCACCACAGCGCTCCTCAGCATCATTTTCCCGCCTAAATCACTTCCCCTTTAGAAATTCGCGGATCCTTTTAATAACCCGACCCATATGTCGACCCATATATCGCATACGGTGTCACCTAAAAACCCTAATTTCGCTTAACCATCGTTCATTCTCCTCCCACTTCATATGTCGTCAAACCTACCAATCTCCCCCTTCAATTTGTGAGATTTCTTTTTGTAAGATTTCTTTTTTGCTCCGATTTTTTGATTCGATTCCATTCGTATCGGCGTTGGATGATTGGGTTTCTCGAACCCTAATTGCTGTCGGAGCGGCTTTGGTATGATTCTTGAATCGACAGATTTCATTCTGGAATCCGACATTTGTTCCGGTGCTTGACATCCTCAATGTATATCTTAAAGATTTCTATTTCTTAGCTTTGATTGCGACCGCCGGTTGAAGGTATGTGTTCAATTCCTTCGATTTCTTTCTTCCTGTGTTTAATCTTGCAGGTTTGTTAACATCGATCTGTTTTCTATCCATTTCTACGAGTACGTCTTCTCTATTGAATTGGTATATATGTATATATGTTCATATGTATGATCGTCCCTATGAATCCCGATTCAAACTTTTTCAAATCTTTGAAATTTCATTAAGTTCAACAGGGCTTTAGCTTTTTTCTTTATTAATGCGTGGTTTTCAATAGAGATTGTTTGTTTTTTATTTTTAGTTTATTTTATTAATTTTGCTATGAACGATGGTCAATATGTGGCATTGATTATTTGGAGAAGGAGATGATGCTCAATATGTGGCATTGATTGGGAAATTTATAGTTGTTCGTGAGCTAAAAATCTGGTATTTGGGACTAGGTAATTAAGTTATGAATCAATGCACATTTTTATGATTTTTTTTGGTATCTGGTGACAATGGTTACAATAATTCATGAGATAATAAATAACCATCAAGCACAAAGTATTACCTCATTAAAAGATCCTAACTATGGTAACATAATTATAAAAACAGGAGCTTCTGCATAAACTTAACCCCCTTTTCACAAAACAGGAGCTTCTGTTTTGTGCTCAATTTTATGTCGGTTTTGTCCTCTTTGAATGAACTAATGTCTTTCAGTTACTTGAACATATATGTGTGCCATTAATATCTGATACATATCTCTCCACTTACTCATGACTACAGTATGCTCCTTTAATGATATTCAACTGCAGATTGATATCATTGTTACCACTTACCAGGACGTTGTCCAAATCATTTAGATCTGGACCCGCAACAATTGACAAACCAAAATCCGAAGGATTGGACAGCTCCAATCTCAATAGGCCACCATCCGTCCAAGACAAAATTGGATTGCTAAAGGCATGTTTGTTTGTTTTTTTTAGTAATTTGATTTGAAATTTGTTTGGTTTATAATCAAGGCTACTGCATCACCAGGACAAGAAGCGAATGTGGTGACATATTACACTCTCAAGGTATGAACTTTAGATGTATCTATAGGTTGATATGTTGGTATTTTAGGCCCTTAATCTTGCACAGAAATGGAAAACTTAAATGATTATATTTAGGCCAACCGTGAGTGTCATTTGCATTGTTAGTTTAGGTAAATGATAAATCATTCCGAATTGTATACCATTGCGATAATCTATGACTAACCAAGTAGTATACAATCTAATTTGTATTACTTATGTTAGCATTTATTAAAATTTTGTTGCAGGCTTCTGTTGGACAGACCGATATTTGAGGTATATTTGCTTATTGTAGAAGAAAAACATAAATGCTGTACATATGATAACATGGTAAATGTTGTTGTTCAGAGTGAAATATAAAACCTATTTTTTATATTGGAATTTGTTTGAGATTCTTGATGGGAATTTTATTTTCACCATGGGTTTGGCTTTATTGCTTGAAACTAATTGGTGTACTTTAACCATGCCTTTACTTACAGGAATTGTCAAAAGACTCAAAAGTTGATTCCCCAAAACTGCTGATTACAGCTATAATGTATACAGTGAAATGCTTATATAATATGGAGGATGTTTGTTCTTCCAAGTTGCTTATCTAAAAAATTTCATCACCATTTTTTATTAAATTCTTCAGGAATCATTGTATTGAAATGGCCATAAGGTTTGAATTTAGTTATACATTAATATATAATAATAATTTGAAAGTGAAACTTATAAATTGCAGCAATCTAGGGGCAACTTCTATTGTGAACTCATCTTCTAAAAGTTAGTAGATTTTTGCTGCATCAACTGTCGCTCAAGATGATAGACTGTTATTTATGGTTGTACAGGAGCTGCATTTCCACTTCATTATATTTGATCTATTTAAGTTGCTTTAATTTGCATTGACCCAAGTATGTCCAATGGTTATTACAAACAAAGCTTTTGTGTTTGTTGATAAAATCAATAGCAAGCTCAAAAGATTCAAAAGCGAGGGATACCAACGGCTCTCACATCGGTTTGGACCTTAGCAAGTATTAGTAGCTCTTTGCCTGGGTTTTTATGTGGTCATACAAGTTCCTCATGGATAAATTGAGCCATGATCGAATTAATATTTAGTTATTTACATTATTAGGGCAGTTGCTTGAAATTATTGATTTATTCAACTTAGAATGTCTCTTATATAATATATATTGTTATATATACTATTATATATCTATACTCCTTCAAGATGTGTTTTATGCAAAAGGATCACTTGAAAATCTGAACCAAAAACAGAGTTTTAGAGGTTCAACCTATGACTTTGCAAGCTCAATGTTGAATGTTGATATTCATTTTCTTATAAATATAACTCTTAACGTATTTAATTTTCAATATTTGTTAACTTTATTCTTTTATCAAATAGTTGTCTAATACACTTATCATATCATCATACGTATAGGAGTTGGGGTATTTCAAACCAAATTGAACCTCTTCTTTTGGGAGTATGAAAACAAGTTGCTTTTTTATTTATTTATTTCGAGACTTATTAATAGCAGTAAGCTTACTAATGGGATGTGGACTATTTTTGTGTAATAATTTAGTTTAGATCCATCCTATCAGAACTATGGAAATGGCAATCTCATGGATGCAATTTACAAAGGTCAAAGTCAAACTTAGTTTTACTGATTATTTTTCTTATTTGGTGTTCATAAATCATAATATGGATGAATTTATGGTTTTGGTAGGTTTAATGTTTTGAAATTATCATAGATTTTGAGGGATAAAAGACCCATATTTGTAGGTGACTCACTCCAAAGAGGCATGTTTGACTCAGTGGTGTGTTTGGTGTAATATATGAGGTGAAGAAATATCTTCAAATAGTATAACTATTACTTTTTTTAAATTCCGCCCGTGCATCGCACGGGTATCAAAAACTAGTTACATATATACTCAAAGCTAAAATTTAATTACATATATCCCCTCTACACATAAAATTACCCATGTAGCCTTACAATTTTCAAAACCTAAAAAAGAAAACTTGGTGAGAAAAATCGACGGATCGTCTTTTCTTTGTAAAGCAAGATAGGGCATCCTTCACCCATCTCCCCTCTCGAAGGCAATAAAAAACAAAAGATAGGTCTTTACGGAAATCAAAACGGACTACAGGCGGTAACTGATGGTAGCAGCAGTTGTTGCTCGACGGTGGTTGAGTGACGGATGCGTTCGATGGTGGCGATGACGGATGGTGATGGCGTGATTTCGTCTGAAAGAGGTTGTAATCGAACTGAGAAATTACGATGGATTCCTTTGTTATTCCTTGAAGATTAGTGATGGCAATTAATTTGCATTGGATTCTTTGGGGGTTGGTATGTTACAAGTTGCCAATTTGGCTCTTCTATCGAATTGGGGACGGAGATTTAAGGCTGAAACTAATAGCCTTTAGTGATATTCATTTGCAACATGGTACTATTTAGAGAAGCTTTACTATTAATAAAAGTATTGCAGGTACTTGGAAAACTGTGGCTAAATGCAACGGGAGCTAACCAAATCAACATCTCTTTGTCTAACTCTTTGAAGGTTATATTGTTAGAAGGGGTGACAATTGCAGGTTTTGGATAGAGTTTGGATTTGTAACATCCCCTTCTGTGATCAATTCGCTCATGTTTTTAACTAGAGGACGGAAAAAATGTGTTGATTAACGTTAGATGGATTTGGCCCATTTAAAGATAGGACATAAAACTTAAGCTAGCTGAATTTGAGGAATGTAAATTAAAACTGAGTTCGTATGTGGTGAATTGGGTTTGATGTAAAATATGTAATTAAATAATATTAGGAAGGTGAAATATGTAAATATTAATAAGGGTATAATAGTCATTTAATAAATTATTTTTAATGAATTGAATAAAAATGTAATATATATGTTTAAGGGAGGAGATATATGTAATTGAATTTTAGGCTTGGGTATATATATAATTAAAGAATTTAAAAAGGAAATATATGTAAATGCCTCAAAATTGAGTAGTTAAGTTCAAATCTCACCTATGATAAAAAATAAATAAATAGGGGTCCAGGTTAGGTCAAAAGGTTTTTCTCTCATATGATGAGTTTCTTCATAATAGGGAATTTAGATGATTGGATGGGTGGGAAATACCCCCCACCCCCACCCCCCACCCCCGGAAGTTAGTGATCAAAATTTGTCATTAAAAAAAATGCTAAAATGGTTAAATACCTTGGTCAGGCCTATCTAAACCCATAGTTCTCAGAATATTAAAGATAGAACGATCTTAAAAACCCTAAATACACAATTATCTTATTATTTTTAAAACTTATAATTATAGAAAGATTTAATAGTATATGATTTATGAAAATACACAACTACAATATATTTTTTAATTCCTCCGAAATTACATTTCCTATATCTGACTTTTTAAAATTGTAAACATTTTTTTTGTATAGACTCGGCTTTTAATTCGACCAAATAAATTTTACTACAAAGCAAACTTTTAAACTTAAAATTAATTGTTTTAACTAATTATGGACTTTCTTTTTCATTCATCTCAAATTAGTTAATAACCATTTATTCAATTCCTAAATTACAGGTGAAATTAAAATTAATTGTATAAGTTTTTGTAAACCCGGGCCAGAATAACACACGTGTCTTAAAGACTAGTAGCATATATAATGATTGTTCAAACCTATTACCTATGTAGGCAAAAGGTAAATTGAAACCCATTTTCAGTTGAGGAAACTTTGAAATTTCGTTAAAAATGAGGTTAAAAAATGTTTTTTTTTCTCAATTTTTACTTTTAAGTAAAAAAAAATTCAAAAAACCGCCTAGTAAATTTTTATTTTTAAAATCTCAAAGAAAAAACGGTTACATATGTAACTTTTATATATATATCAGTTACACATTTTTTTTTAGATTTAAAAAAAAAAATCTACTATGCGATTTTTTGATTTTTTTTTTCATTTATTAGTAGTCTATAACTTAATGAACCACCATAAAAATTTGAGAAAAAAAAAACATTTTTTTAACAAGGTTCTAAAGTTTTCTCAACTCAACATGAATTCTAAATTACCCCAACCGTACCTATGTATGCACAGCTATAATAAGTCAATTATATCACCAAGATCAGTATTAGGTTTAGTAACACCTATTAAACAGAAAAACCTAGATTTATCAGTTTAATAATAAGCGATCATCATGGGTCAAAAGAAACTAATTAAAATTCGGGATGTTGACCAACTTAGAGACCAAAATAGCTCTTTGACTTTCTCCCCTCAAAATAGCCATCCAAGAACGGTCGTCGACGGCCGTAGTTACTGTTTTGACTACCGTAGGTTCATAGAGCCAATCACAGTCTGCCACTCACCACATACAGTCTTAACGACCGTTCACTTTTTCCGAAGAGGAGTTTGACAACCGTTCCGGTAGCGGTCTTGACGATCGTTCACTTTTCCAGAAAGGTCGTGGTGACCATTCACTTTTCCCGAAGGGGAGTTTGACGACCGTTCCGATGGTGGACGACCATTGTGGGTACGTGGCATTCAGTGATTGGAGGAGAACACGGTCCTGCGACCGTTGTGGAGGGGAGTTTGACGACCGTTCCGGTGGTGGACAACCATTGTGGGTACGTGACACTCAGTGATTGGAGTAGTGGCACGTGCCACTTCTTAAACCCGCACGCAAAATGAATTTTTTAAAAGATTTTATGTATAATTTTTTGATTTTTTATGTAACTATGCTACCCCTAAATTCTTTTTTATGATTGTGATACTCGTTAAATTTTTTTCTAGTTTTGTCACTCATTCGAATCATAAATAAAACCGGGTACTAAAAAATATGATATAATATATTGCGAAAATGCAAGGGCTTAAGGTGGTACATATCGATAGTAAATGTCCTTTTCTGTAAATATTTTACAGAATCAGTCGATCTTACTCAAAAACCCTAATTCCCATTTTTCAAACCCTATTCTGGTCTGAATTCTGTAATCCGCTTCTTGGAATTTCGATTCTGTAACATCAATGTCTTCCATATCCAGGTTCCGATTCCTGAGAACATGTAATCGTCAAAAACATTATGCACTATCTCAAATTCATGCACGCCATTTTTCATCAATTCTAAACCCTGATTCCACCACTCCTCTCTCCAGTAAAGAGAAATCAAGGGCAGCTCTTTCTCTTCTCAAATCGGAGAAAAATCCAGAACGAATAATCGAAATCTGCCGAGCAGCTTCCCTCACGCCGGAATCCCATCTCGATCGCGTTGCTTTTTCACTCGCCATTTCAAAGCTCACTGGGTTAAATTACTACGAGGGTATCCGTAATTTCGTTGACGAGTTGCTTAAAACTCGACCGGATTTGAACAACGAGAAGTTCATTTCTAACGCGATTGTTTATTACGGTCAAGCTGGGTTGTTGAACGATGCACTCCAACTGTTCGATAAAATGCCCCAACTGGGTGCTGCTCAAAATGCAAAATCTTTAAATGCCTTGTTGTTTTCTTGTATGTTGGCGAAAAATTACGATGAAGTGAAGCGTGTGTATCTTGATTTCCCTGGGAAATACGGCGTGAAGCCGAATCTTGACACTTATAATACAGTGATCAAGTCTTTTTGTGAGTCGGGTTCGGCTAGTTCTTGTTATTCAGTGACTGCTGAAATGGTTAGGAAGAAATGTAAGCCAAATGCGACCACATTTGGTCTCATGATTGCTGGGTTTTACAAGGAGGAAAAGTTTGATGAGGTTGGGAAAGTGTTGGAAATGATGAAAAAACATGAAGTGGCTATAGGGATTGGAACATATAACATTAGAATTCAAAGTTTGTGTAAGCTTAAGAAGACTATGGAAGCCAAAGCTTTGCTTGATGGGCTTCAATCAAGGGGAATGAAGCCTAATTCAGTTACTTACAGTCATTTGATTCATGGGTTTTGCAGGGAAGGAAAGTTGAATGAGGCTAAGGACTTATTTAAGAAGATGGTTAATGGTGGATTTAAACCTGAAAGTGATTGTTACTTCACACTGGTTCATTATTATTGTAAAAGTGGTGATTTTGAAGCTGCTTTGGAAGTCTGCAAGAAAAGTATGGAGAAAGATTGGTTTCCTAATTTTTCAAGTATGAAATTACTTGTTGAAGGGCTTGCAAATAGTTCAAAGGTTGATGAGGCAAAAGAGCTTATTGAACAGATGAAGACCAAGTTTCCTAAAAAGGCTGATGTCTGGAGTGAAGTAGAAGAGAAATTACCAAAATAGAGTACGCCTGATATCTTATGTGATATGCTTTTTCATGCTGCAATGTCAAGATCAACATCAATAGGTCTGATGATACCTTTTTCTCCGAATTCGTAACTTTAAATGAAATTGTTCTTTTGCTTTGCATTAGTGATAACTAACTAGGTTTATTATTTTTCATATATCATTGCATTTTCTTCCGCTATTAGCTTGTTTAAGTAGACTTCACCTTCTTGCAGAGTACTCCTGTCCTGCACCATTGAGATAACTTTTGCTGGGTTTGTCTTATACAATAATACGACAGTTGTCTTATATTAGCAGCATACTCTCTTGATTGCCTTGACATTGGTAACATACCCTTTAGAATACTACTATAGTATGCATACCTCCAAATTTTGTACCAAAATAGCAGTTGTCATGACCAATCTGTAATATGAAAAGTATGACATTTTTCTTGCTTCTGTAGTAATAAGATAACGAGGTCGCGTTGGTTAAATATAACAATGTACCCATCATCAGTCTGCAGGCCTCTCCTTTCTTGAGGTTGGATATGAATTATTGAGGGCGTTGGGCTGCAGACATGGTGATGGGCAAAAATTAATTAACAAAAAATGATAGATTAATAATAAAATTTCTAAACCAACTAATAAGTTCATAAAAGGATAATACAAATCATTTTATTTTTATATAATTGAATAATTTGTACCGAAAACAGTTTTATAAAAACTTGATTGTCTGTATAATTAAATGGTTATAGACATAAGTACATATAAATGATTTGTTACTTTTATGGTGTTTCATCAAGATTGATTGAATTAATATTTTCAGTAACAAACTAAGCTCGCGGTAAATGCTCTACGGGGGCACAAATGTAGTTCTCCCGTTTATCATCTTTTTATCTTTTTTGACATTATAAGAAATAAAGTGAAACCGACATAATGACATAATGTAGGCAAAGTTTCAAAATTTATTTCTATTAGCAGAATGACAATTCTGATCATTGATGGATACATTGTTGAAAATTACAGTAAAACTCGCTTGTTCAGTGATGATATGATTTACATTCTGTCTTGCTCCTTCAACTTTTTACCAGATCCTATATTGCTTAGTGTCAGCTTCAAGCTTGTGGTAATCGAACCCAGGAATCTTGTTTGCATGGTGGTGTTGGCACTCAACTGCGTCCAGTGTCATACGGAACCTTGGCCAAAACTTATACCTGCTGCCATAATTACTTTTTATCCTTTGCCATTTACTACTAAAGAGTCCAAAACCCCACCAATATCTGGAACCACCGCCACTGCCGCCATGCTTCTTTTCAGGATCACTGCCAATTTGTGACTCAAGTCTTTTGTAATACTCAATCTCCTTCATCAACAGGTTACCCACCGTGCCACGGGTCCCTATTTTAACCAGAGCCGCTGGTTCACCTTCCTTCTTTTCTTGGAACATGGTGGTGCTACTGGCAGCTAGATGCAACATATGTATGCATCTGATCCTAATGTAATCACCTTTTAATTGAAGTAACTGGTGGTGGTTTTTAAGTCTTTATCCATGGTGGGAAAAAGGGGTTTTTGGTTGATGAATCCATATCACAACAATAATCACAAAAAGGTGACAATAAATATAATGCTAATATGCATTAGAAGTTAGTTATTCATTACTCATACTTTTGCTTTGGTAGACTGTAGACCTCTTCTTTGGCTTTTGTAGAGGAGCTGGTGGGTGATTTTTACACATGAATAATTAAAATTATGTATTTTAATTTTTAAATATAATATTTCTGTAGATGCAGTATAAGTTATAATGGCATATGCCCGGACCAGACCAGGGGATGAGGAACTGTGACCCTCGCAAGTTCTGTCCGCGTGACTGGCCCGCCCGCCCATCTATGATCTATCATCTACGAACTGGTCGGTTTTTACTTTTTCGGTTAGACCAGGAAACCATTAGGCTGGGTTGAACCAGAAAAATTATGTATATTGTTACCTCTATTTTTATTCTTTTTATATTGTAGTTGGATTTATTTATAGTAGAAAAAATATGTATATTGTAGTTGGATTTATTTGTAGTAGAAAAACATAGTCTGACATACATAAATAAGACGATTTTTGTTTTTTCAGGTCATTAAGTTGCCATCATGTGTATGGACATGAAGGGAAAAAAAAAACACAAAAATTATCTAAATAACCTTCATTCAATTGAAATTTAACGGTTTTTACATTAAATTTAAGCTTATTACAATAATATTGGTTTGTACTAGAACTTTACCTATAAGAAAAGATACTCACATTTAAGACACAAACTTGAAACAAGTAAACAATAATATATTATTCCAAATTATTTACCCGCAATTGGATTGGTTTTTTTATCCATGTTACAATTTCAACCATTGATTATCTAAATTTATTTATCCGCAATTTGATCATTTTTTTTTATCCATGTAATACCGTGTACAATTTCAAACATTTACTATCTAAATTGATAATCAAGATTACATATGATTATTAGGTTAAAACAATTGTATATTTGATCTGCTCATCACGGCATGATTGCTATTGTGTCAAAAATCATGGGGTTTCTTTTCCTTCAGCTTTAAGGGGTATTAGTGTGTTAATGTGTTTGCTCAATAATTAAACATAATACTCTTATATTCATACAAACAAAAGAAAAATTAGAGAATTTATGCATTTAAATACATTTAAGTGACCCACTATAAGTTTAGATTAAAGATCCCTGATATTTTTCATACCCTTTTGGATCAATTTCCAAGGTCAACATAGAAATAAAACATGGTCAACATACAATGGTCATGGAGATATACCTTCACACCATTGTGTTCCATAAAGAATGTATTGCAACATCACAATACTTGACAGACTTGTATCTTGTGCAGTACTAGTTGTACTCTAGTGTCCTAGCAGCAGATTCATACACTTTCTTTAGTTCCATCTTTACCTCATTTCCAGCAAATATGAAATCAACAGCTTTTCTAGCTAGTTGAAACAATTCCATCTTTCCAAGACCTTCAATGGGCAAAATTAAAGATGACATCATATGTTAGTTTTAAAAAGGTTGTACACCGCACCGGTTTTAGGTGACGGATGTTAGTTTTGTTTGGGTAAATTAAAATTTAAAAGAGTATGAGAAAATCTGTCTTAAAACAAATTATTGTAAGAAAATAAAACAAATGAAATAATTATTTATTAATCATAAAATATAAATATAAGAGTTAAATGAGCCGAGTTTGAGCTTAAGGGAGCTTGGGATCTGCTTGGTTCGTTTTAAAATCCCATTCAAATGGCCTTACCTCTATCCTATAGGATAAAGAAGCTGCTCAAGATTCCCAACCCAGAAAAACCATATTTTTTTAGGAAAATACATGAAACATACAACATAAAACAAGACAATAAGTATTACACCAGAAAGTATTAAAAGAATAAAAGCAGAATATAAATCCATAAAGGAAAATGAAGGCATAACCCTTAAGGCTAGTAACTAAGGCAAAAGGCACATCTAGGAGTACAAAAATACTTAAAAATTAACCCGAACCTCGAAAGTAGTTAATCCCTTCCTCTACAAATGAAGTAACTAAGACTAAAAAGAAACCTAGAAAGTAGTTAGCACCAATGCATCCAACAAATGGAAAAATGTCTAATTACTTCTTTTGAAATATAAAAATAGTAACTGGGAAAACTATAAAAATCTATATGGAAAATTTTGTTTTTATAAAAGAAATAAGTGGATTAATTAATTAATGAGTATTTGGAAAATGTCGCTAAAGTGAAAAGAAAAGAAAAGAAAAGAAAGAAAAAAAGCAAATGAAATTACATATTTTGTTCTTTAAAAGTAAGGGCAAAATGGTCATTGGTAAAAAGTTAACAAAACTTTTAACACCAATTAGTGGAAAAGCGGAATCTGTGACAAACCTTAAAT
Source organism: Deinandra increscens subsp. villosa (assembly GCA_039602395.1). Lineage (NCBI taxonomy): Eukaryota > Viridiplantae > Streptophyta > Magnoliopsida > Asterales > Asteraceae > Deinandra > Deinandra increscens. The sequence goes on from JBCNJP010000027.1 coordinate 15,489,369, forward strand.
GTAAAGGATGGTTAGTGTTATTAATGAAGATTAAGGACGAAATATGCATGTTCGTATATATGTATCTGACACTCGATTCACCTAACATTTTTTAAGAGACTGGTAAAAAGAATCATGTATCCGTCACCATATAGCTTGTCATTGCATATATGTGGCATCTAAGTATAATGATTAAAACTTATAATAATAATAATAATACCAACCAAAAGCAGAAGATACAAGGGCGTATTCGTTGGAAAGATTTGTCGAGAATACCCCGGAGTCGTCAGTGCAAAGGATAATAGGATGGTTTTCCTTGTAAAGATTGGCTGTTAACAAAGACAAAATTTAGATAGGAATTGTTGTTGCTTTGTTTCTTCTTTTCTTTTAAGTCTTAAACTATAAAAGGTTGCAGAAAAATAAAAGTTATGGTTTTGCACCCTTACATGCATGTCCTCAGTCCTAAACCCCATTAGATACATATGGGTTTGGGTTGAGAAGCGTATATTTTAGTACGGGCTGAAACATGTGGTTGACTCATAAAAAAATTAGTTTATATTTAAATAACTACTTATTAATGATTAATGTGTAACGTATGATTACAAAAAACTATATTACTACAGTCAAAATCAAATTTTTATGTGTTCGATAGACACTTTGATTGACATCCGAACAGTTTCCCTTCTAACTAATCTTTTTTTTTAAATTTTGACCCAATGAGATAAAAACATAAGCCAAATCCACAAATTTATAGGTGAAGGGGTTAAAGTGCCACATCTAATTAAAATCATGAGAAAGAACAACTAACCAAAATGATGAACATCCATGGAAGAAATTGACTCCGTTCGGATATTGGATGTTAAACATATTTCAACCTATATGCAAAAGAAAATATTTAAAAAAAATACTGAAAGGACATATAACATATCATGAAAATAAAATAAAAACATGAATCTACTGGTATTTTGTATGATTCCAGTTTTCTCCATTCTTCATCTTGAAAGCAACATGCATGCCCAATTCTACCGGGAAGAAAGTCGAGCATTGCTTGAATTTCAATTGAATTAGGTACCTAAAACCACTATATCAGTGCAAGTAAACTAGCTACAATAATCTAAAACATTTATAAAAGGTAAAACTAAATAATATTGTTTTTCAACAAGTGTTGATGATGATAATCTAAATATTAAAATAAAACTATTTAGAAGGTTGTAAGTATTAAAAATACACTTTGGGTCCTGTTTCTGCTTCATCTAAATACTTTCTTTGTTTAAGATAAAATGTAACCCGAATAAAATCCTAAAAATAGAGAACCTCGCCACAGTGAAGTGTAACCGAAAGACCGTGTTCTCTAGCAAACTTCAAAGCTGGAAAAAACGTTGTCCTAAAAATTTCAAAATAATTTAAACATATTTCAGAATTATCAAATTACCAAAATTACCAAAACAAAGCACATTAACCAAAATGCCAAACAGATTGAATTTTGATTTTTACCATTCACCAACAGTCGGGTTGCCAGAAAGATCAATGCCAATAACACCCATGTCCTTCATTTCCAAAGCAAGATTAACCTAAAACATTACTTGCAGTTTCAAGACAAGAGACAATTTTTTGAGTTTTTAAAATTGTAAAAACTAGAGGTGGCAAAATGCATAGGTCATGCAGGTCAATTTGTTGTACGGGTCAAAGCAGGTTTTTGGTCAGATTGGGTTAAACTGACACACTTTTTGTCTAATATTTTGTATACATACCTAGTGTGTCGAATACAATTGCAAGAAATCATACAATTCAAATAATAATCTAATTTCTTGAATAACATGATTTAAAATATCTTATGCATTAAAGATACACTTTGAGGATTTTCAACCCGTTCAACACATTTGACATGTTCCAATAAAACACAACCCAAATTAACAAATTCAAAAGTAAATAGGTTGATATTGCCACCTCTAGGACGAAAAACCTGTAGTAATTTAAAAGTGAATTCCTAAAAGCTTACGGTTTCCATTGCGGATGCAGTAGACTCACGGCGATCAATACTAAGTAGAAGTCTAACAATTATCCTCTTCTTGGTTTGATATTTTGAAAATTTCTCAAGATCATCACAAGAAAAGTTGATGTCAAGATCACTACTACTCACAGATTTTAAACCATCAATGACAGCTTCCATGTAGGAGCGCTTGTGCATACCAATCGAATCATTCCTCTATATATACTTTAATTAGATCAAGACCCAAAATTCAATCCATATATTTAAATAACAAGGCATCCATGACAAAATGTAATTGTATTTACAATTAGAGATGTACAAGTGGGCCGGTTGAATACCGAGTCAATATGGGTGATTTTTAAGCAGGTCAAAATGACTTCTTTTAAACTTTCTTTTTTAACTTTGCAAGCAACTTATGTGCTGAGAATGACTGCAAAATTAATATAATCATTTCTTTAATAAAGTGATTTAGGAGCTTATGAATTTGAATGCACATGAGATGATTCTCAGTCATTTTGATCTGTTACATTTTAAGTCAAATCATTTTACTCAACACATCTGACCTTTTATAGATACACAAATTGATTCATGTTTGTATTGGTGAAGGGCTGGAAATTGCCAAGTTTGGTTTAAATTGGTAGAAATTTCCATACAGGATAACAATGGACATTTATTTATGACTCATGAAAATAAAACATTTGAATTTAATTCCTTTTCCTATTTTAACTAAACTATTTCATGCATCTAAATTATCCAACACAATTCCATATTTCATGCTAGCAGGCCAACAAAGCTTTTCGAGGGATGCACTAAAACATCACGTTTCATATTTGTAAAATTTTTGCTTAGGCAAAGCTATAATGTTGACATACCTTTGGAGTTGTTCTTAACTCCAAATAAACCACATTCTCAGCTGCAAAATCCTCAACAACCTACAAAAAAAATGAGCGAAAAAGAGATGAGATGATCATGCAGTTCACAATAAAAAAGTATATCAAGTTAGAAGTTACCATACTTCTTTAGTAATTCTTGTAATCGTTTTGTGGTCGGTGGTAACAACATGGATAAGATCAAACAACTTGAACACTTCAGAGAGTGTCCGGTCATCTAGTTATGAGAAACAAATCCAGTTTTTTGTTGCAAGAAAGATAACGAAAAACAGTAATATCAATGAGCAGACCAATTAGAAAATAAAAAAAAATTGTAAAATAAGATATGGAAATGAAGGCATACTTTTCCTGATAACATGCTCAAAATCAGAGAACACAATGGTGCCTTTTTCACCCAATTCTCTAGCAAGTTCTCTGTTCACAATTTCGAAATTCAGTATATATTTATCAGAGCAGCCTCAATAAGATTGTAACTGTAATCATAGCTTAAACTCATCAATTTGGGTGTATGAAAGTAATCCATCTAATATCAACTCAACTCTCCTGGTATCTTTATCGTAGAAATTCAAATTTCAACCCTAAATGTGAAGCGATTCTACTCCTATGTTTTGAGGCCAATAAATTATTTCTATCTCAGCTACATCATCAATTGAATCTTGTTTATTGTGAAATGAAAACAAATTGGAGAGAATAAGAGTGAAACGAACTTACAGTAGAGTTGAATTTCTTATGGAGCCATTGAGGTGGGCATGCAATTCCACTTTTGGAATAGAAACCCACCATTCCATCTCTTCTTCAGTCTTGTTGATTTGAAATTTATGATCGGGAAGGAAGAATCCCCAAACTTTTAGTTGAAAAGGGGCACCAAATCAGTATGGTCGTGGGGACTGTGTATTTAAAGACCCAATTACGAACATGTTTAGCATATTTAAGGTGAGCTAAACAAGCTAAACGAGATGGAATCAAATTATAAATGTTTTAGCATCTTTCGTTTGGTTTTTCTCTTGTCGTCATACTATTCAGCTAAATAACCGATGGTTCTCTACTACTATTAAAACACACAATTGGTTTAGAAGGGTAAATATATTAGTGTATATATATGACCTCTTGAAGTTTAATTATGCTAACCCAGTTTAAAATAGAAAGAAAAAAGGTTTAAAAAGTTCAAAAATATGTGTGCGATATATATATATATATAGAGAGAGAGAGGGAGCTGGAGAGTCTTGGCAGGAGGTGCAACGGATGAGGAATCCAAGGGTCTCGAATCCAAGGAAGGATAGGTTTCGGCTCTCGTCGGATGTTACTTCTTACTACGTCACTAATATTCTAGACAATTGTAATCGATGGAAGCTTGAAGAAGGATGCATAAAGTTGAGCAATGTGGTGGACTTCTTCATATCAGCCAAGAACGACAAGAGAGGGAACAACTTTGGTTTCGTGAAATTTTCTGGTTTTAAGGATAAATGGGAATTTGAGAAAGCTTTAGGTAATATCAAGATGGGTGCTTTGAAGCTATCGCCCAACCTGGAACGGCTCGATAGGAATGGTTTGCCGATCATTAGAGCTAAGGATGGAGTTGTTAATTAGAAGTCAAAAAGGAAGTCCTTTATGGTCGGGGTGCCTTTACCAGCTGGAAAGGTTTCTCCCTTCGTTCAATAAGTTCGTATGTTGATGTTTTGGCTGGCCATCTTCCGGTGGGGACGAAGGAGAAGGAGGTGGATCATGGGTGAGTGGTGTGCCAGCCGTGGAATCGTGGGGTAAGGGAACTCTCTTGGGGAGGGTTGTGAACCTTAAAAAGCTTTGCAAAATCTGTGTCCTCTTAGATAAAGGGTTTTTAAGGATTGTCGGATCTTGTATAAGGGATGTTTACAGGTTCTCCTTACTTACTTGTAAGTCGAGAAGGCAATGCTTGGACCCAATGAGGATGAGTGGATGTCCTGGTTCTCTAGGCTAGATGTTTAGAAAGGTCAACTATTCGCTATGGAATGTATCGTGTGGCTGACGGTTTCCAGGGTTCCACCCCAGTTATGGGATGGGCTGGTTTTCGACCTGGTCAGGGGATTGTTTGGGAAGGTTATTCGGCCCTCCTATGAAGTTATGTTTGACTAAATTTTTATCCGATGAGAGAAAGTTCTTACAAAAATGACAAGCTATTTCCTATGAGAACTGGATTAAAAAATATGGTTGTTGCATACCAAATGAATAGTAAACATCGTGACTCTTCATGAAAGAAGACAACCTATTGCATTTATAATTGTCAACATTTGACACCTACATCAATAATAAACGTTTAATAGTAACTTTATAAAAATTACCACTGATTCCCAAAGTTAGTAACTTTATAAAAATTACCACTGATTCCCAAAGTTGCTATCGATGACCAAAATTGATATCGACGAACATATTTTCTACTAGATAACCATTGTTGCTACTTATAATTCAATACTAAAGCACGATTACTACCAATACTTCGGTTTCGATCTAAGCTTATTTCCACACAACTCCTTTATTGTTCAAATAAATCTAATCAACTTCTAACATATAATCAAAATTTCAAAATAAGATAGCTATAACTCCTCTTAAAAAAGTGGTATGGAAGTTATTACTTTTGAGTTTTGACTAGGGGTTTCCTCATAAATTTACACCTAACTCTTCACATTTTCTAAGAGCGTTTGAATTGGTGGGCCTGCAACATTTCTAAATATGTTTAGTGGGCCTAGTACTATTGGGCCTTTTTATCTGGTCTACAAGCTTTTATATTTTATCTAAAGCATGCCGGCACTGCACCCTCTCCAAAATAAATATTATCTGCTGGTGATATTCAATATCTTGGTCAGAGGGTAGATACAAACTCATTTACTACTCCCCCCTTAAAAAATTAAAACCCTAAATCTCATCACCCTTTTATATACCCCCATCAACCAGTCTCCATCTTCATACCTCCTCAAAAAATGGAACTCTACGACATCGTTTTAGCAACTCTAACATGTCTCTTTTGTTGCTTCTGGTTATTGAAACGACGTCATTCCATGCCTTCTTGTGGCAGCAAAAACCTCCCACCAGGGCCACCAGGTTGGCCGATTGTCGGCAACCTGGTTCAGGTCATCCTTCAGAAGCGTCCGTTCATGTACGTGGTGCGTGACTTGCGCACCAAGTATGGTCCGATCTTCACCATGAAGATGGGACAACGGACGCTAATAATCGTGACCAGCTCGGATCTTATCCATGAAGCACTTGTTGAAAAGGGTCCGGTTTTTGCGAGCCGCCCACCGGACTCGCCTATCCGGCTATTGTTTAGCGTTGGAAAGTGTGCGATTAACTCCGCCCAGTATGGTCCGCTTTGGCGGACCCTGAGGCGGAATTTTGTGACCGAGTTGATAAACCCTACCCGGATCCGACAGTGCAGTTGGATCCGGAAATGGGCGTTTGAAGAACACTTGAAAACGCTCGAAATCGAGAATTCTGAACGTGGGTTTGTTGAGGTGATGAGTAATTGTAGGTTGACGATTTGTAGCATCTTGATATGTTTGTGTTTTGGTGCAAGAATTTCTAAGGAAAAGATCAAGAACATAGAGAGTGTGCTTAAAGATGTGATGATGATCACCATGCCAAAGCTCCCGGATTTCATGCCGGTCCTTCTCCCTCTCTTTCGTCGCCAGCTGGTGGCGGCGAAAGAGCTGAGGAAGAGACAGATGGAGTGTTTGGTCCCACTGGTGAGGGCAAGAAGAGCGTTTCTTGAAAGCCGGGAAGATAATTTGAAAAACCCTAGTCTTGATCAGCTCCAACCGGACGGGTTGGAGATGGTGAGCCCGGTTGGAGCTGCTTACATTGACTCACTTTTCCACCTTGAACCGGCCGGTCGAGGCCGGTTAGGAGAAGAGGAGCTGGTGACACTGGTGTCGGAGGTGATCAACGCCGGTACCGACACCAGCGCCACCACCGTTGAATGGGCGTTGCTCCACTTGGTGATGAACCAAGAAATCCAAGAGAAACTTTACAAAGAAATAGTCGAAAAAGTCGGTGTGAATGGGGTGGTTCAAGAGAGTGACATGGATGGCATGGTGTACCTATCCGCGGTGGTGAAAGAGACTTTCCGGCGCCACCCACCGAGCCACTTTGTACTATCCCACGCCGCCACTCAACCGACGGAGCTCGGTGGATATGTGATTCCACCGGACGTCAACGTGGAGTTCTACACGGCGTGGCTGACGGAGGATCCGGAGGCGTGGGAGGCTCCGGAGGAGTTTCGGCCGGAGCGGTTCTTGGACGGCGGAGAAGGGGTGGATGTGGACGTAACCGGGATGCGGGGAGTAAAGATGCTGCCGTTCGGTACCGGGCGGAGGATTTGCCCGGCGTGGAGTTTGGGTACGTTGCATGTTCACATGTTGCTGGCCCGAATGGTCCATGCATTCAAATGGGTTCCGGCTCCGGGTAACCCGCCCGACCCGACTGAGACTTTTGCGTTTACGGTAGTGATGAAGAATCCTCTCAAGGCAACCATTTTGCCCCGGATCAAAAGTTGAACCCGATTATATGTTTTGAGTTTTATGATGGTATTTGTATTTTCTCCTTTTATATATTATATGAATTGTATTTGGTGGGTTATAAATTTTTAAGAAAGCATTAATTGTTTAAACACTTATAATTTAATAATAATAAATTGATATGTAATTTTGGACAATTAATTTAGGTCAAAAGGTAAATGACGGTCACACAAAAAGATTTATTTATTATACATTAATTAATATTATTTAATGGCGAATGAAATTAATAAAATAATATAAATAATTAAATAAATGATCGTAATCATTACATACCACCAATGGCATCTAGTGGAGTTAATTGAGCCTTTGGCTAGGGTTTCTATAGACTTAAGTTCAAACCTCACTAACGACATTATTTGTTTTTTGATACCCACAAAGCTCTTTGGCTTCGAAAGATTTTAGCGACCCAGGTTCAAATCTTTGGGGAGGGGGGTTTTACCGATGACTGCTCGCAGGCCGGGTTTCCCCCTGAACTGAGGCAAAGAGGTGGTGTCCTGACTCGCTCGCACCCACAGACTTGAGACACTCTCAGAGACATTGAGTCATCGTGATGTGCTGAGCATCAGGTTCGACTGAGAAATCGTTGTTAAAAAAATCATTACATACAAACGAGCATTAATATGAATTTGTGTATATTTGTTCCGTGTCACTAACGACATTATTTGTTTTTTGATACCCCCAAAGCTCTTTGGGCTTGGAAAGATTTTAGAAAAAAATAACAATGTAAAATTGGCGTAGTAAAATAATTAAGAGGCCGTTTGTTTTTTCAAACAAAAACTGTCTGCAGTCTGATTTCATCTGATTTAATGTCTACAGCTGAAGATGTGGTCTGAAGATCTGTAATCTAAAAATATAAGACTCTTTGTTTTATAAACCTGACACTGTCTGTAAAATCCGAAAAACATATAAATATCAAACTTATCTTACTAAATAAAAGTCATTTGACGTTCAATTACAATATAAATCTACAATTCTAATAAATGATTACATCTAGGTGACACATGTCACTCTGAGAATCAACCTCAGCTTTATTTTCCCGCCCACTCTAACACGTCTTACACAAAAAAGCATGTGGACCTTTCCACGGGTCGTTTGATCCGAGTTGTTTGCCCGACATATTTATTCTATAAACCCTAATTTTCTTCCGATTTTACCATCTCAACGTAACATCTCTCTCCATGACTCTTTCAGGCAATCCTTCAGACTCACGTTTCGTCTCCTTCGTTTCACTTTCAGATACTTCTCACCCTCATTCTCGATCGATCTTTGGCACCATTTTTCAGATGTGAACGGATAAGCATCAGGGGGGAAATCGTTGCATCTTTCTGTCCAATTGTTTTCTTACAAAGGTTCGTTATTTCTGAATAGATTGATGGCTTGAGAAACACATCGATGCTTGAAATCCAGGTTCGATTTTAAATTTCACGAGTTTCTTTTTCAATCTCATCTGGTTTTTTACAAATCTCGATTTTGTTTTTTTAGGTCAGTAGAAGAAATCACGATTCAAGCAATACCACATGCAGGCTCATCGTTTCAACCTCTCCCATTTTAATCCCAGGGTTTACACTCTGTTTTTTATAGCAATCGTTCTTAAATGTTTCATATATCCCTTTTGACTTGCAATTTGTGCATAAAAAGTAGTAACTTTATATCTTATAGTCACAGCTTGTTTTCTAAAGGGAAAGGGCAAAAGGGTAGTTGATTAGATACAAATTTGGCATAACTATACCTAATTTTATCACCCAATTGTATGGTACAAAATTTGTCTTGGTATACAGTTAGCGGTGAATGGTTAATTATGCATAATTTAGTTAGGTTTTGTGCATCGTAGATTGCATAATCATTTTTTAGAATTAATTTTTTTGAATTACTTTAGTTGCTGACTGTAAAATGTTACATTAACTTTGAATACAATTTATGTAGGTACTATAACAATGCATGTATGTCATTATAATGTAATTATGATATGAATTTTTTTTTTGTTTTTTGATTTGATTGCAGAAACCGGAGCTCATGGCCTATTTTTTTAGACAAATTATTTTAAAGCATTAATCAATATTAAAGATTGAGTTATGTTTTCCTTTTTGGTGTATTTTATCAAATATGTTTTATATATTCAACTTCATTTGAACTTCTATAATTTTAGGGAAATTTAGAGGCACTGAACTACTGAAGTTTATGAAAAATATTACATGTGTTACATCTGTACATATAAACTCGATACCTTCTTTGGTGGGAGCTCAAATCCTACATGATTACAAGTGTTCATGTGAAGATTATGTGCTTCAAAACATGAACACTGAATGCTTGCTCCAGTCTTTTTATGAGGTGACTGTTTAGCAATTTGTCATCTTTTTTTAACACTATGTGGGGACTGTTCAACTACCATCGCTTAGGAAGATAGTACTATTAACCCATTAGCACTATTTCCATGTCGCATGAGAACTGAAACTTTATCTTAAAGATATTTTTGATTACTGGTTTATTCCTTATATGCAATTCGAGTGTGTTAATAGTCTTCACTTGGTTGGCTTGTATCTCCAACGAGATCTTTACAGAAGCAAGGTGGACAAGAATTAGCATTATGCAATTAAGGTGATGCATCAAAATTTGGGGGTTTCGCGGTTCTTTTATTTTGTTGTTTGTCTTGCCAAGTTGGATTTCTTTATGAACATAGTTATACACATTGTGACAAACTTTATCATATTTGAATACAGGCATTCCACAAGTCTCATTTATAAAAGCCACAAGTCACCCAATCTGAAATTGTAATCATTGTTTTTATTCATGAGGTATTGAAACTACTTTACAATCTACCAAAGTCTATTTAAAGTCACCTGTTTATCATGTATTTACTATGTCAGTAACAAATATTTTCTTTGCAAACTTATGTATTTTATCTTAAACCTATAGTTTGTCCAAAGGTATGCCTAGGGTGTTCACATGTATTTAATTTCCTTCGTTCTGGTAGCTATGGAGAAGCGATAATGCTCATATTTTTATTCATTTTACAAACTTTCTTTTGGCTTTTATACAAAAAGCGTGTGTAATCTTCATTTGGTTGGTTTGTATCTCTAACAGAAACCAGGTGAATGGGAATCATTATTTGTAAACCAAGTACATTATTCATGGATGAATTGATTGCATATGGTATTCTACTTTCTTGTGATTTATCTATTTATTACTTAATTCTACAAATGTTGATTTTTTTTGTTAGAGCTGACCTTAATTATTAATCAATTTGATAGTAAGTTGGTGACTGCATTAATTGATAATCTGAATTGGGTTTTATGGGAGACTTGTTGACCAAGAGGTCGCAAGTTCGATCCCGGATCCCTCAGATTTTACCACTCAACTGTTCGCAGAGGTGGGTTTATCCTGTAATACGCTCAAGTGATGGTCTGGGTTACCTGCATGGTCTATGCTCGCAACGTGTCGTGGGTAACACTGTTATGTCAAGTGTTCACCCTTGGTTGGATTGGTTGAAGTTCAATACCATTTAAAAAAAATATGCATTATGCTTGAAATCTGTTTCTTGTATGTATTTTGTGACTTATTTTAATTCCGCGGACAGTATATCATGCTTACTGTGAAATTTTTTTAACCCCCTTGAACACTATATTGGATGTGTTCTTTGGTATAAGGTACATTTAACATTTCAACCTTCATAACTTCTATTACACATTCTCTTTTCATTTCAAGTAACGGCCTATTAGTTCTCTACTTTTCTTGTTGTAATTTGTTGTTATTTGTATTTATTATATAAATCTTTTTTTTTAACGGACAACGAATTAAATAAACCCAGGCACTTCGTACGGGGTGACCTAATGGCTAAAGGTCACCGCCAGCTGGCCCAACCCAGCCGTAAGGAGCCCTTAAGCGTCCATGTGACTCCAGTTCCGGGGGAAAACCCGCTAACCCGCCCGCCCGTAGGCACGACGACGAATTAACGGTAAAACCCGGTCGCCTCAAGGATCGAATCTGGGTCTCCCCGGATCTCCTATCATTGGCCTCCATACCAATGGACAAATAATGTCATTAGTGAGCATAGAACTTGGGTCCCTAGGAACACAAGCCAAAAGCCTCAACCAACTCCACTAGATATTTGTATTTATTATATAAATCTTTTACATGATCTTTAAAACAAAGTAGACAAATCTTCTTGTGTAGACTTTTCATGTCATAAACCACTTATTATTTAAAGGAAACAATATGAAACCATTTGAAGAAATTAAATTGTTTTGGGAGAAAATAAAGATCAGAGTTAGTGTCATATATTTCTTCATTGCCACCTTTGGAATGCTTATGCTATCAAAGGTGTTCACTTTTACAAACATTATGATCGTTGAATTCCTTTCTATCTATGATGATGTGCTTGATATACGTTTGATGGTTATTTTATAAGCTATATATGTTATTTGTTTCCTATAGTCATGTGTTAGCACGGAGATAAAAGCTATTAACATAAGCCATATGTTATGCTACCCGTTTACGGTTTGAACGTACGCTTAGAAATATAAGAATTATATATATAGATTTATGAATCATATCAATTATACTATTTAAACCCGTGTAATACACGGGTTCTAACCTAGTACAATAATAAAAGCAAATATCAATAACATAAAAACATCAGTGGTGGTGGTGGTGGTGAGTCTTTTGTTTTTAAGCTTGCGAGTTGTAATGTGAAGATGAAATAAGCATAGATTTTAAGCTTTTTTTTAAATAGGTTTTAAGCTCAAATAAGATCTTTTTAAGAAAAAAACAAACAGCTTTCAAAGCATATGTCTGCGCGACCGCAGACATAACTTCTTCTGAAGATGTTTTAAGCAAAAACAAACAACACCTAAGTAATGAGAGATGTGTGCGATTGAAACGACTCGATTAATGTTTATTATAAATGCAACGTTTTAAATTTTTTTTTGGAACTGCGATTTTTCAGTCAAACCTGATGCTCAGTTCACCACGATGACTCGGTGTCTCAAGTCTGCAGGTGCGAGCGAGTCAGAACACCACCTCTTTTCCCCAGTTCGGGGGGAAACCCGGCCTGCGAGCAGCCACCGGTAAAACCCCCTCCCTAAAGTTTCAAACCTGGGTCGCTAAAAGCTTCCCAGGCCTAAAGAGCTTTTGGGGTACTAAAGAACAAATAATGTCATTAGTGAGGTTTGAACTTGAGTCCCTAGAAACCCAAGCCAAAGCCCCAACCAACTCCACTAGATGCCATTGGTTTAATTTATTTTATACTCATATTTTGAATTTATTTAGTAAGTAAGTTTTTAAAATTGATAAATATTAATTTTATTAAAAATATAAAAATTGAATATGTAGCGTTCTTTTTATGGTGTAATTTTTTTTATTGAAAATGTAAAAAAGTAACTTTTTATTTTATTTTATATATAACAAATTGTACGCGTTTTAAAGATAAAAAACGTTCGTTTTTATGGTGTATTTAAAAAAAAAATAGTGTTGTATCTAAGAGTTATGAAGGTTTAAAAAATGAGGGCAATTTGATAAAAAGTTAAAAATATACTTCCATATTTTGTTTTTTCTTCTAATTTTACACAAAAAAAACTTTGAGTCATATATCTTTATTTAATTGAAGATCTAATGTATATGATTCATGTTTATCATTCTCACCCAAACCAAACTTCTCACAATAACCCCTATCTGTAATCTAGATATGGGCGTCTTTCGCTCCTTTTATGTGTTCGTTCAACATCACACAAAGTAGGTAATTCCTTGTCAGAGTCGTCATTTCTCTGTATTCATGAAAATGTACATCGATAATAAAAATCACCATCTTGAACAATAAAAGAACATAAATCATTAGCATATATACGTGACCATATTTTAATGTCAAATTTGATGTTTATGAACCTAGGATTTTGCCAATCATGAAGAAACTAAATTAAAGTCTTGACCCAAACCCGTCTTGACCGAACCTATTCTAACGTTGGATGGATACTTTCCTGGTTAGTGAATAACCCAAATCTAGTTTTCAGATGGACGGTTTAAATTTAGTTTTTTATGAATAACCCAAATGAGAGTTGTAGCATGTTTTGAACAAATATTTGAGTTGGTGGCAATTTGGTGATTGCATGTGATTACCTTATTTCCAACTGCAAAACAGTAGCATTAAGTAAAAATAACCTACCCTTTATTGATAAAACGATTTAGGACCTATCGCATTTCAGCATTCGGATTTGTTAAATAGAAATGTTGAGTATTTTAAGTGGTTAGTGACAAGTTACAGAACTTGGAGGGTGAAAACTGAAATTTCTTGTTTCTTATAAACTCCAAGGGCTCCGATGTCATTTGTGATACTTGAAGGGTGTTCGGAGTCATGATTAGGGTAATTTCCGTTAATGACCGTTAGCTGTGATTTAGGTGATATAAAACGGGTCGAGCTGCAAGATTTGGGCGCTCTTGAGTTTGTTGTTTTCTTTCCAATTCCTTTCGAGTGTTTCTTTCTTTGTAATAAGCGATCATCATCGCCTTTGTAATTTCAGTTTTCGTGTATTGAATCAGTTCAATTTCTTATCAATGAGTTCGTTTGTTTAGTCTACTGATTTGTGTTGATTCATGATTGAATTGAGTGTTCCGCTGATTTCAATTCTATAAGAAACTTAACCCAACAAAGGCACATTTATAAATGGGTAGAAATTGCCACCTATATTAGCAATAAGAACATACGATCCTAGCTATCAAAACTAATCTGAATTTTGCCCTTACATATTTTGTACTTGAAATTAGAACAAAAAGCTTATTACTACTAAATCAAAACAGGATATAATTATCCAAAAAACTTGTTTGATTAATCTCTTTCACCAATTTCCAACATAATAGGGTGCTAAAGGCTTACACGTTTAGATGATACGGTGATGAAAAAAAATTAAAACAAACACCTAAAATGATTATACATGATCAGAGACATAAACACAGAGCCTCATCCACAAAAGGATTAGTGAGAGTAAATTAAAGAAATACACATATAGAAGATAGGAAAACTTATATTCGTTTTAATGAATATTCTTCGAGGGGCCAACACAGTTAGAAATTAGCTCTGTGAAAATTACTAACAGTTGCATTTAAATTTTCCCAATGCAAAGCAACCTTTTTTACATAAGTTACAAATTTAAATAAAATTTGCAACCTTTCAAGAAAAAAGTTACATTTGTTAATAAAGTTTGCAACTTTTAAATAATAAGGTTGCAAATTCAATATAATCTTGCAGCCTTTTATGAGAAGAGTTGAATTAGATATCCTAACGCAACCTTTATGTACGATGAATTTGCATTAGAGTCAAATGCAACTCATTGAAAAACGTTGTTTCTAAAAAGTTACATTAAGTCTATTTTCTAGTAGTGCATGTTCATGACTGCTTCTTTTAATATTTTGCCAACACATCAGTCTATCTGTTGTTTTCCTCGGCTCAAAACACATGTAGTCGCCCCAATCTAAAGGGGGATTTGGTTAGACCGTCGTTGCAACTTCGACGTAATCACCCAGTTCTTTTCTTTTGTTTCGATTGAAGGTTAAATCTTAAACTTTGTCATTTTTCTTCTTTTTAATAAATCATGTTACGTTATGACAAGCGGCTTATTATAAATTATTTTCCTTTTATAACTTTTTTTAAAACGACAGAGATTCAACTAATAAGAAAAGTAAAAGAACGGCTTAGAAAGCTTCAAAATCACGATTTTAGTTTTCCTCTACGTACAATAATAACGTCTGAGTTTCATGTACTAGTTGAATTTATTTTGAAAAAATGAAATTGAGCATTTTGGTTCATATATTTGGTAGAATTACCGAGTACGTCTTCCATTCACAAGTTTGTTATTCATGTCTCACCATAATAACTTTGACTCTTAATTTAATTAATTAACCTATTAAATATCTCTACCAAGTACCAACTTTAAAGCTTTTAAAGTTAATGGGTGGTTGTCAAGGGATGAGCATTTGGTACCCGGTACCCGTACCGATACCCGTCCCGTACCGGTACCGTACCGATACCCGTACCCGTACCGGTTGTTTCGGTACCAGGACCGGGACTCATTTTTTCTGATTTCCGGATAAAGGTATTACCGGGACCGGTACTAACAGGTACTCAATACCCGCCCGGTACCCGACAGGTACCCGTACCGGTATATCAGGTACCGGGACTGGTACCCATTTTTCGTTTAAAACGGTACCGGTACCAACCGGGACCGGTACCGGTCAGGTACGGGTACGGTACCCGTGCTCATCCCTCACATATAAGAACCAATGGATCAAAGGGCCTCTAACCTTTCGGTTACTAAAACTCATCAACCCTTTAATTATAAAATACAGTATAACGTTTTTTTATAGAATAATTATAAATTTAGTTGTCATGGGTAGAGAAGAGAACTTATTACGATCCTTGATTAAAAGGTTTTTGTTTACATCCACCTAACGATTATTGATCCAATATTTATTTATATCGTCTATAATCGTATATGCTAACACATAGTTTTACTATGCCACTATAACTACATTTTAATTATTAACGACCGGTCTTTTCAGTTGGAACTATATGATTTATCATTTTTTTGTTTGTTTGTCATCTTTTACATTTATAAATTTTACATTTATAAATAGTTACCTACTACTACATATAATCTATATTTCATGCAATTACCATCTACTTTTTAGTCAGTGGCGGATCTTGAATTTTTTTTTTGTGGGTGACCGAAAATTAGTGGTGACCATTATTAGTATATAAATTTTTTTTTAGTGGTGACCGACATGATATATATAAAAATTTTCTTCGTAAAACACGTATATATAAAAAAAAATTCGTAAAACATGTATACTCGGTACCTCTGGACAAAAATCAGCAGTGACCGAGGTCACTGCTGACACACTATAAGAATCGCCCCTGTTTTAGTTACTCTTATTCGACCTAATTTATGCATTTTCCACACTAACTCTTTCAACTCAGTATATTTGAATAGTTTTTTGTATGCAAGTGTTTTTCTTAATTATTGATTTGATATTATATATTTTTTAGAATCTTAGAAATTGACAACTAACATGTTTGGTTGGAAAAAGACAGGTCAAATATGGATAAATCAAAATGAAGGCTTTTTGGTACATAAATTTTGTAGAGGTATGAATACATCTACCAAGTTTGAAGTTTTTTAAAGTTATTAATTATAACTACAGTTTTAAAAGTTATTATAACTACATTCTAATTATTAAAAAAATAGAATTATATATAACTACAATCTTGTTTAGAAAATTTTATGATAATATAAATAGGTAGGAATGTTTCTAAATAACAAAGTTTATGTTTGAAGTATTTCTCCCACCTTCACATGAAAGATGTGGAGACTTTAATTGCCTTAACTCCTTACATAGTCACATGTCATGCATGTGAGATGCAAGCAATTTACAATTTGTCGTGAATCAAATACTAGTGGTAAATGTTCTGTACTAAATTTAAATTTATAAAAGTGCTGATATAAACTGTGATAATTTTTTCTAGAAAGATTGAATTGTTTCTATTAAAAAAAAGTATATGACAGTAAAATTTTCTTGACTATACTAATCAAAAGTAACTACAATTATACATTTTTTATTTATTGAACTATGAATATATTATATATACATATATTTTAAAGTGTGACAAACATCTCTATTTTTTATTTGTACTGTAAAAATATAGGTTTCTAGATCTTCAAATTAAAAGTGTATAGTTTAACAGTTTTTTAATATGTCCTCCGAAGAAGAACACTTATATTAATATTATGTTAGAAACTCTTTACTTTTATTTTTGAACATGAACTGAATAAAAGAAATACTAAATAGTTATCAATGAAGATTTAAGCAATATAAAATAATATTATAGCTTTAATTATAAGTAATAATAAAGCAATAATATACAAAATAAAAGAAGGGCAAAAAGGTTTTTACAAAGTAATAAATCAATAATATTGAAAACAAAAAGAAACCATGAGAAGCTATGCGCACATTTAGTTGTAGAAAATGTCTTTTTAGTTTTTCATTTTTTAATTTTTTTGAAAATATAATGATTTTTCATCTTTAAAACCCACATGAAAATTTTTGAAAACGCGTTCAAAATTGAAAGATAGAAATCTCCATTTTCCATATTAAAAAACTAGAAAACAATAAAATGTGGTTTTCTAATTTCAATTTAAAATGTAGAAAACCGTGTTTTCCATTTTCTTGGAAAACTTTTCTTGAAAATTATAATTTGATCACGTTTTCTGTTTTTTATGTTTTTTCTTGATAAATATTTTTAAAAAACAAGAGCTGTTTTCCACAACTAAACGTGTCCTATAATTCTAACACACTGCGCCAATAGTTATAGATATATCTCAAAGTTGATGAAATGAGTTATCTCTTTTTAACAACTTTACGATGAAGAATTTAAACCAATAATATTTTAAGGAAGGAGAGTTTACTTAAAAATCAAATTAGGTTGGGCTAGATTTATAAATTATAAACGGTGATTCTATACCCATACCCCAAAAATCTATTTCAACACACTTTTATGGGGTCGTAAGGACCTTTACGCCCCCATATATCAAAAAAATAAAAAACTGACACAAGGACTGGTCCCCACCGTACCGAGTCTATTCCTACACCCATTTACTTGGGTGTATTGCTCAATACACCCCCATATAGCTCCCATATATAATAGTTAAATTGTTATAAGTGTTATTTTTTAATGATATTATTATTATTAATTTTTATTATAAGTATTTTTTTATAAGTATTATTATTTAATAATAATATTCTTATTAACTTTTATTGTAACTGTTTTTTTAGTTTACATTTATTTAAAGTATTAATATACTCTTTATTATTACTAAATAATTACTATAATTTTATTATAAGTATTTTTTTATTAATTTACATCTTTAATTGATAAACAAATTTCGCGTACATAATTTCGCGCATATCGTTAAGATTGAATCTGATTTCGAATACGATTATGTTTAATATTAAGTTTAAATATTATGTATAATTAATTAGGTTTAAATTTATTGTTATGCATAATAAATGTATTTATGTTTAATAATATTATGTTTTTGAATAATTAATTAGGTTTAAATGTTTAAAACAAATACTTTTGGAAATAAAAAAAGTTAAAAAACACAAAGTAAAACGTTTGCGGAGACGGATGACCCTGGCAGCGCCGCACACTGGGCGTGCGCCTTCCACGTCAGATGGACGTGCGACGCCAAAAGCGTGTTACGGTCAGTCTAATAAGTGTTTCAACGATAACAATAAATTTAAAAAAATCTAATAATAATAATAATAATAATAATAATAATAATAATAAGTGAATTAGTGTCAGTGGGGGCCTTGAGCATGTGCGAGATGTGCGACGGAACAGGGCCTATTAGATTAGGGGCCCTATATCTTTTAGAATCTTTTATATATATTATATTTATATAATTATTTTTAAATAAAATTTTTAAATTTTAAAATCTAAACTAATAAAATAATCTAATTTAAAAAAGATAGTCCAATTATTTATTTAATATTTAGGCATTTAGGGCATTATTTCAATTAAAATGTCATTTTAAAACAATAATTTTTTTGTGTTTATTGCCATAATTTTTTGCTTTTTTAAAAAGCTTTTTTTTTGCATTTTTTTTCCAAGTGGGGCCTATTTTTTAAAACTCGAACATGGCCCCTAAATCCTCGGGACCGCCCCTGATTAGTGTATTAACTTTAATAAGTAAAAAAAAAGGCTTTACGGGAGTGTAAGCCCCTTTATGCCCCTTATAAGCTTGTCAATGTCATACAGACATTTTCTGACACCTCGGCTGATATGCCTTACACCCCCGTAAAGAGCTTTACACCCCCATATAAGGATGTAGATTTAGAGAAGGGTGTAAATATAGAGGTTCCTTTATAAAACAACACATTTACCACAATAATCTACTTTTAATTCATAAAACTGGTAACAACATGTTTGGTTGGATATGTGGTAATTGAATGTAGCTGGTCATTGACCAATCATAATAAATTTACGAACCACCAACCAGCAACCACTGTGTTCTGTGTAATAATACCATACTCTTCCTAGTTCTTCCTAGTTGTTCGTGTGGGTGTATTTCACTATTTTTTAATTCTATTATTATCTTTCTTTTTAGTTTCCAATGACTCACCCATCAAGATCTAATGACTCACCCATCAAGATCTGCTCATATTTACCCGTGACAGTTAGTTTACCGTCGTTGTTTGATCACCGCCGCCGGCCACAATCAAACGACCAGCACAATGGCCACAATCTTAACCATCGAGAACATAGATGTATTGGTGGATGACGCTAGAGTGGGTTTGTTCAATTTTTGTTAAAGAGTTTTGGATATTCTTCTCTGGTGGGATCCGGAAATCCCATAGGTGGACTAAAGAGAAAATTGAAAAATAAATAGGATAATAACGTAATTGAAAAAAAAAAAAACATATTTTGGTAAATAAGTTTTTAACTACACTTATTTGATAAATAAGTTTTAAAATTACACTCCTTTAGAAATAACCTCCATCATTTTTTTGAGTCTCCCTCTCTCACCGCATATAAACCATCTCCGGTTATTTAACACTTCATCAAGTTAATTTGAAAATCTCACATAAGCAGAAACCCCAACACCAAGGTAATTAAAACCGCTTCCAATGTAAGCATCGAAACTCGAACCAACGACATCTCCTATAAGAAGTCATCATGTGCTACCACTAAGCGAGAATGCTCGTGGTGAACTGAATCAAGACTAACCTCTCTTATTGTTGTTTATCATTCTTGTCTGGTTCGTTTACAACTTTACTTTAAATGTTCTAGCTCGACTCGTGAGTAATTATTTAGATTAGGGTTCAGTTCGGTTCATTTAATATTAATGTTTATTTATTTTATAATAATGATTATGTCATTTTTTAAAATTTATACAGCCATGCACCACCCTTTTTCAACCCTCATAAATTTTTAATATTATTTTATTCACTCCAAAAAAATTTTTTTGAACGGCCAACTAAAGCCCTGGAGAACCAGGAAATATTTACACACCAGTTGAGCTCATTCCAGGAAAAATCCACATCCGCGAGCGGCCGGGTGGTAAAACCTGGAAGCTCAGGGATCGAACTTATGACCTCTCAGTCTCAAGTCTCCCCTCATCGCCAATAACCACTAGGACAAGTCCTTGTGGTTTATTCACTCCAAATTAATTTAAAGTAAATACTACAAACCAAATGAACATACATTTAATAAAAGAAGAATTACATTTCCTAAGAAAATTACATTTTCTAAAAATTAAACAAAATTACATTTTCCAAAAAAAAACACCAACTTACGTTTCCTAAAATTATAAAAAGGTATATTTCCTAGAATAAATCATTGTTTATTTTCTAAAACACCATAAATCGGAATCGAAGTCGGAGTCCGAATCGTCATCTCATAGGAGCAACGAGAGTGATCCTGGTTGTGTTCGGAGTTCTTACTCCCATACATCACGAAGTGCGGTCTCATCCTCTGGTTGTTCTTCATCAACCGGTTCTTCTTCGTCCTCAAGATTGACTTCATCGTCGAATTCGTAGTAGTCCTTAAGTGGATCTTCCGGTGGGTTCTGGGCAACCGGTAATCAAATGTCCAATTCCAGAATGCTTCGTCCTCCCAAAGGTCATCCACTTGGGGGTTTACTAGAGGTTGAACAGGAACCTGAGGCTGAATAGGAGTCGGAGGTTGAACCGGAGCAGGAAGCTGAAGCAGAACAGGAGGTTCAACCATAATCGGAGGCTCGAACATAATAACATAATATGAGGTGTATAATTTTCCAGCACATCCTCTGGAGGTGTTGAAATCATATTGTTGAGTAACCGTTAAAAAAATAAAGCCGTTGGGAAACTAAAGACGTTGGGAAAATATAGCCGTTGCCCGTTGGAAAAATAAAGATGTTAGAAAGATATAGCTGTTGGCAATCAGAAGTTTTCCATTGTCCCAAAGTCATCCAAAGACTCTCGAATTGATGGCAATTAGAAGTTTCCATTGTTTAGAACGAGTTGTTTGACCCACCCCGCGCGTTACCGCGGGGTTGGAATTGTATACTAATAAACGGCTCAGCCTGTAACAATAACTGAGAAAATTGATTTACCATACCAAAAGACAGTCCAAATCCTCCATTAATCTTGAATCTTGGATGAATATCACAGCTGAAACAACCATACCAGAAGTGAGATTAACAAACATTATAAAAGGGCTCAGAATATCAATGGGGATATAACAAAGAGGACACGCAATCTGCTATGGCTGCAAAACCAATTGCCATGTCAAAATACAGTAGATATCCTCTATAAATCCCATATTATTGGATAAACATCATAGCCTCTGGGCGTATAACTGGAACAGCAGCAACGAAACTCAAATTAGCATACATAAACACCACGATCGAAGCGAAACATCGGCAGCATAGCTTAAACCTAATTTATATAAGCATGCAGAAACTGCAGTGGCTGAAAAAAGATTTACCGAATCGCAATCTCTGGTCATAGATCTGAAGCATCAGCATCCGCAAGAAGCTATGTAAGCCACATCGCAGTGCCCAGAGCAATAAGTGATGTTTGAAACCGTAGTCCCAAATCGAAGACAACAACTGTGTAAACCACATGACAGCAGCTCAACTAAAAAATATATTTGGTTACATATAATGCAAGGCTCAGACCCATGAAATTCATTCATAGAAAAAACAAACATAAGGAAAATTTTATCAATTCCATTCAAACACAAATTGGGATAGCATCATAGCCTCTATTTTTATTATGTAGCTTCGGGGAGTTGAAAATAAGCATAGATCCGGAGATTCCCGAATAGGTTAACCTTTCAAACTGCTGCTGAATCCATGGGCAGGCAAGAGACAACCTGGCGGGTTCCGTAGGAGCAAGTCAGAAAGTAGAACCATCTGATTTGATTCGTTCTCAATAGCCATGATGTTCTGCAACTCATGACAAAAAGTTGCCTAGTCTTTCTTAATTTCTTTCACATGATATTCTCAGTTTCAGCAGTTTCTTTCCTATAAGCTTGTAGTCTTTCTTTAAATTTCTTATAAAACTGATCATAGATACTGTTATAGTATTTCTATACCTTGATACAATTTAGTCACATTGATCTCTTAAATGTCAAATTTTAAATTAAGTGAATGTTCTCAGAACTGTATAAATTTATTCCTCTAATAACATTGGCAAAACATATGACTACAAACATTAAAACATGACGTTGACAAAGATCATTCAACCTACAAAATAGCAAACAACTTAAGAGAAAGCATAAAACCTTTTGATAGTTTAGAACACCCTAAATATAAGAACACTAATCTGTACACAAAACCCCCAAAAAATTTAAATTGACAAATAAAATTGTAAGTAACATACCACGTAAATAAATTTCTCAAGTCAGTAAGATCAATGTTAGTTAAATGTTACCTGAACTCCAGGAAATAGCTATAATAGTCTGCATACTTGAACACAAAAACAACACATCAACAAATTTTTAAACAAAAATCCAATTCCAACAGTAAAATGAAGGCATAAATGAAATAAACATTACCTCACCTCCAAAGTGCAGACTCTTGAAGAAAGATGAAATTGAAACCATAAAATGATGACATAAATTAACCAAAAATGCGAAAGATGAAATTGAAACCATAAAATGATGACATAAATTAACCAAAAATGCAACATAAAAGGAGAACATAACTAAGAAATAAATCTCACATTTGGTAACTAAAAAAAGATGGATTAACCGGAAAACCATCAATTGACTTTTAGTTGCTATGTAAACAAACAATTTTCAAAATTGACACACCATAAGTTAACATTTGAAATCAGTAATGGTTACGTGCAAATAAATCCCAAATTGAAGACCCAAATCCCAAATAGAAGAGCATTATCCCCAAAAATTAAAACGAAATACATCTATCAGCCACCAAAGGTTAACAATAACGACATGCAAGGAGGATCAGATACGTACCTTGCGTAATAATTCCTAAACCGATGTCCCAAATCCCAATGGTTGAAACCTCCTGAATCACTCAAAACCAAAGCAAATGGGTACCGACAAACATGGAACCCAAAAATATTTAAATGAGGCTCAGATCTGTATGCAACGGAAAAGAGAAACACAGATCCACTATGGCTGCAAAATCATTGCCACGCCAAAACAAAGATCGGCTCCAATCCAAGCTTACAGATTAATTTTCCCATCATCGCCTCTAAATTTGACTAAAAAAATGCAATATAGGAGTGCACTAACGTATATCAGAATCTGCAGCATCATGTCAACGCGGTCCTGATCCTTAACAAACTGTCACAACAAAGAGTAATGAAGCACTATTATGGCTGCAAGAGGTTCTATATAGCTCAGATCATTAACACTCATAATAAAAAGTAATCAAGCTCAATCATGGCTGCAAATACAATTGCCACGCCAAATCGAACCTTGATCCTTGCAGCCAACATCAATATTCCATGATCATCATAGCCAGCTAGTAGAACAGAATGTATAACTCCAATCCCCACCAATTCAATTGTCGACATTGTATAATCATATAAATATACATTTGTAAGATCCGGTTGTATGTACCTACTAAAAGCATAGTGTTATGTACAAAATATGGCTGGTATTTTTCTTTTAAGTTGATTTCATAAAGTAGTATAACTTGTAATTTTTTTTAGAGTATATTAGGCTCAGATTTATAAAAGTAAAAATCATATACGCATGGTGGCTGCAAATTTTTTTTTGCCCCGCCTACACATGTGCATTCATTAACTTCTATAAAATTAAATCATCATAGCCACTAAAAAGTTTGACCATGTTCATCGGAAAGCAGCCAGCACCATCGGAAAACAGCCACAACATCGCTCATACACCGGCATCGAACATAGTTGCCGGTAAGATCATCGCGAATCAGAAAGCAAACCAAAACCGACAAAATCTATGTTTCAGATTTCAGATTTGGGTTCTAGAAAACCCAAATACAAAGCAATCACCAAAACATCGCTCATACACCGGCATCGAACATAGTTGCCGGTAAGATCATCGCGAATCAGAAAGCAAACCAAAACCGACAAAATATATGTTTCAGATTTTGGATACCAAACCGGAAAACCCCAAAATGGTGGTGACGCATAAACGCCGAGAAAGGCTCTGGAAGAAACCCATCATAACCATCTCTTAAAAAACCAAAAGAAACAAACATAAATCTGAAACAACAATCATGGATCTAAATTATAAAATCAGAACAGATCCAGATGCACCCACTTCAGGAAAACCCTAACCACACAGGCGGCGCATAGTCGCCTGAAAATCTGCAAATGAAACCAACTCTTCAAACAGAAGAATCGTAATCAAAACCCAGCAAAATAATTTATATATATATCAATTCATCAAGCATCAAGCATCGATACCCGTTCACCAAAACCCTAGACCACCGCCGCCTTCCGATCTGCGATGTGAGAAAGAATGAAAGAACCGGAAGCTACGTCAACGTCATCGGCGATTCCACCGGATCGTGTCAGAAGTGACGCAACCCTGACGTGTACGCCGGTGTCACAGACGAAGCAGCAACCATGACGGTGGCGGTGGCGGTGGCGGTGGGCTCTGTTCTTGAAAGGATGCCGACGGTGGCGGTGGCGGATCGCCATCTTCCGATCACCACAAACCCTCACCGGATCGATGATCGAGAGCTCCGAAGATGGAAGCTGAAGAGAGAGAGAGAGAGCGGTGAGAATGACGTTGGAGGCTGCACTTTAATGAGTGTGGTAAAAGAAAACCACGTGTTAAAGCCAATCAAAAGGGAGCCTCACTCATCACCGCCCTTGAACTCCAATAGGAAAAAAACGCGTTCAGGGACTAAAAATGTCATTTACCAAAAATTCTGTGGTCAATCTATAACAAAACACAGGGACTAAAAACGTAATTTATCAATAAAGCCGTGGTCAATCTATAACAAACCAATAGTTCACTATTCACTTAGAATTTGTATTGTATATATATTAAATGGTTCTCTTATTTATATTATCAAATTAGGGTTTTTTTTTTACGAAATCTGAAGTTTTCACGTGTCGCTAAGTCGAATTAGCCAATCCTTCGCATGTCGTGGCGTAGGGCTGTGCAAACGGGTCAGACCCGTCAAACCCGGGTAGAACCGACCCGGAACCGAGAACCGAATATAGAAAATGTTGGAACCGAGAACCGGACCCTGTTTCAGGCGATCGGGTCGGTCGGTTCCAGTTTCAGAAAACGGGTCTGCCGGTTCCCTTTGAGAACCATTTAGTCCAATGGTCCAGCGGCTCCAGCCCAAAAACAATAGTCTAGCAGCCCAAAAAAAAAAATCTAATTCAAATAGGCCATTGCATTCGGCCATTTGCTGCTAGTCCTGCTACAACTACAAACCTGCAATTGATCAATTATGGTTTATGCAAATGATTTGTATGTTCCAAATTGGCAGACTCAATAAAAAATTCAAAATTCAATCAAAAGATTCAAAATGGACCGCCGGACTTTTCGTAAATATCAAAACATTTAAGAGGGCCCTAAAAATTCTATGTTTAATGTGTGTTACAAACGGGTAACCGGGTTTACGGTTCCCCGACGGGTTAGACCCGAGACCGAACCGAAACAGATTACAGCGAAACACAGGAACCGCGAACCGTATAAGTAAAAAAAAAACGGGTCCGGTTTCCGGGTTTGACGGGTCGGTTCTACCGGGTACGCCGGGTATATCCGACTTCTGCTCACCCCTATCGTGGCGGCCAAAATAGTCGGGCAATCAAATTCTGGAACTTTGTCTATTGCATGTCGCGATGGTGGACACCATGTGTGTCGCGACACTCTTAGAAGTGGTTGGTAGATTTTTTTTTTTTTATATTTTTTTCCGTACTTCGGCTCGATCGCCAACCCTTTTCCATTTCTTCTCAATTCTTGCATCTTTTCCTCATAAACCTACAAAAACACATATAAGTAAATATAATTAAACTAAAAACATATCAAAACAATTAATTAACTAACTAACACGATTGAAAAAATGCAAATAAAATTAGATGTGTTTTGCAACACATTATTTATCTAAAGCATTATCTTAGTTTATTTCAAAACGCTCACCCCTGTTGTTGTTTACATAAATATAATGAAACATTATGGATTATATAAAATGGATATACGGGGCAACGTGTAGTGTAACATCCGTTTAACAACATACTTACCTATATAAACGAAAGGCAACTTACCTATTTTGTCATGTAGTGGTATTTATTTGTAAATTCCACATGTCCTCTATACTATGTACATATATTTTTTAATGTTCTTTTTTGTTTTAATATAGTTTTATACTTTTTCATTTAAGTGTCTAATTTTATATAGTTTACGTGACAGGGGCTTATTATATTTATTCTTTTATATTCTTTTCTTAGGTTTTTCTAATTTATTTTAAAGTGTTTCATTATTTTTTATTTTACACTTTGATTTAGGTATGTACTATTTCTTTTAAATATTATTTAACTATGTCTCTTATTTTGACGTCGTTGCGTAATCTTTTTTGACTTTTTTGTTTTTTAAGTTGTGTTTCAGCAATGTCACTGTTTTGTGTAACCGTGATATCAAACCAGTCAATTACGCGATAACGTGCACCCGACTCGTCTTTTCTTTTTAACAGCCACAAAATACCACTAACCTTGTATGGTGTGGTGTGGTGTGTGATGTTAGGTTATTTTTCATTTAATTTAAAAAAATAAAAATAAATAAGTGGTGTGTTTTGATTGGACAATCCCCCCCCCCCCCCCCTTCACGCCCATGGAAACTTATGAGTAAAATCATCACGCGGCCTATCACGCACACGGAGCCACGGAGGGCGGTGTTCTGCGCCATGATAAAGTATCACACTGTCTACCACATCACCATACCGCATACAATTATAAGAATTTGAATCCTTACAACTTATATAAACGTGCAATCACCAAACGACTAGAATACAAAGAATCAATGTTTTAAAAACCGGTTTTTTAGTTGAACCGGAAAACTTTCCGGGGCCGGTTCGACCGGTCGGACCGGTTAGACCGGCCGGTTTAACCGGTTAGGGGATTTATATATATATTTTTATAAAAATGTTAATATATTTGTACACCACAACGAAAATAGTTAAAATACAATGATAATCCACTAAAAAATAATACCAAATAGGTATTTCATAAGAATATATAAGTTTTAAACTTAAAAAAAATAATAAAAAATAACAATAAATAATTTTTTTTTTTTTTAAATTGTCAGAAAACCGGTTGAACCGGAAAAAACAAAAAAAAACCGAAAAACCGCCCGGTTCAAAACGGTCCGGTTATGTCCAAAAAACTGGAGATTAAAAAACCGATATGATGATCGGTTGGCGGTTGAACCGGACCAGTTGAACCGGTTTTTAAAACATTGCAAAGAATACAAGGCATTGACAGATACACCGGTAGTTTCTTTGGTATATGGTTGGAAAAGGACTGTCCAATGACACGGGGCCTAGTGGAATTTGAATCCAATGAGATCTAGTTGGAGATTGACCAATCATAATTACTCCCAGAACTACCATCCACTGTGTTCTGACCAATGGCTTTATGACCCACCAGTCTCGCCTGATCAATGCGGACACGTTTTCATTTAAAAAAGATAAAATAAAAGGTTAAAAAATGGTAAAATAGTATTTTACGAAAAGATAACGATTGTAGGTTGATCATATGTTATTTTATCCGTGCATTTACAAATTAAAATGCTATTGATTTGGTGCATTTAATATGCTCCTCATTTAGGGTGTCTTACATCATACAGAACACAATATTTATTAAGAAAATTGAATTTAAATAATTCAAAATCGATTTTCATTATTAATAACTCAAATAATGAAATGTTACTATATATCGAGTCTAACCTCTAATTTATTTTTCTACAATGATCACTAAGTAAAAGAAACTTAACGATGTTAGTTTATTATGAAACGTTAGATTTATATAATCTCAAGTTTCCTATATTGGATGACAATAATCCTAATTTTCATACAAAATAATCCGATGTTTCATCAATAGGCCGGTAATAATATCAAGTTTCATAAAAAAACTAATGTCGTTAAGTTTCTGTTAGTTAGGGATCATTGTAGGAAAATAGGTAAAAAGTTGGGCTCGGTAATAAACATTTTGTTATATGGGATTAATGTCGACCAATTGATGAAACTTGAGATTATTTAAATCCAACTTGTCTATTTATTAAAAGTAAATATAAAATTGGCGCAATTTAGTTGACATAGATCGGGAGTAATATACTTTGTAAAAAAAGAACTAATAAGGGAAAGTATTCCTACGTGGAGTTGTCACGTAGACAGTAATTGAACTCATCTGTGTGGGTTTAGTAGGAGCAGTATGGTGGTGTGAGTTGTATAATATTATTATGTGGAGTTAAGTTATGTTTTATTACTTTAAAAATAAATAATTAAATAAATTTGTGTGTCATTTTTTATTGAAGCAAGGTACACCACACAAACATCCCACACCATGGAGATCTCCACACATCCCACCCACACAAGGACGGGACGGTGTTTCACACCATAACCATTAGGGGGGACGGTATGGTGGGCGGCTCCCCGACCCGGCTTCAAGGGAGCCGCATGGTTTCCAGCGGCAACGATACCGCCTCCAGCGGTTTGAAGACCACGGCTCCGATTTTCGTTGTTGGGCGGCACGAGGGAACCGGCGAGAGCCGTTCGAAATCGAACGTTGGTTTCGACCGTTGGGCCCTCCAACGGCTATTTTTTTTTTTCTTTTTTCTTTTTTACTAATTTACAACTATAAATTCTACCAATTTTATAACATTCTTACACCAACTTCTTCACCTATCTTCTACCTCTTTCACATAAATTCTACCCATTTTATTTATGGATCGATCAAAGAAGAAATCACCCGCTACCACGAAAAAATCCACCGCTCCCACCAAAAAATACAAACCGAAGGTTCGTAATACCGGTCAACCCTCCAACGCAAATCCTCCACCGCAATCACAACCGGGTTTTTTCACACAACACCCTTCTCAACACTCGTTAATCGATCTCCTATCCGGACGTTATGGGGTTCAAGGGGAGTTATATCCCCCGCATTCTTCCCAAATGCATCAATTCCCCTCTAACGTCATGTACCAAAACACACAATTTCGAGAGCCAAGACGTCAAATCGATTCCGAATCCGAAGAAGAAGTTGAAGAAGAAGTTGAAGAAGAAGTCGGAGAAGAAGAAGAAGAGGAGATCGAGTTGATGAACGAAGACGTCCAAGTGATTACAAAGAAGAAAAATAAATTTCCGACGAGAGCGAAATGTAAAAATTGGACGTCGGAGGAGGAACTTAATTTGACGAAGGCTTATATTCATTGCACCGAAGATGGGAAAAAGGCGGATCAACAATCCCGCGATTCGTTTTGGGGCAAAGTTCTTGTCCACTTTGACGGTTTGATGGGTGCACCTAGTGAGCGAACTAGGGATCAATTAAACTCGAAATGGAAGAAGTTGAACACAAAGTTGTCGAACTTCAACGCCCTCTACATTCAAACGGTAAAAATACATTTATTTTTTTTCTAACTCGATATATGTATATATATATATATTTATTAACTTTTTTTTTTTTTAAAGAAAAATACTTGGGCAAGTGGGTGTGCGGATGGGGACATTTTGGTGAAAGCCCAAAACTTGTATAAAGAAATATACGAGAAAAATGGGTTTGCTCATTTGGGGTGTTGGGTCGAGGTAAAAGATCATCCGAAGTGGGCTCCGGTTGATAATGTACTTGGTGAAATACCGGAACCGGGTAAAAGGACGAAGACGTCCGAGTCGGGGGACTACACAACTTCAAATGATGTTGGGTCGACTCAATTGCCCGATCTAAATGAAGACTCAACCCCAACATACCCAAAAAATAAAGGGAAAAAGAAGTTGGGCGAGTCTTCGTCCACCGCAAGGAGTTCGGCATCGGAAAAGGCGTTGGAAATGATGTCGGATTTTCAAGTCAATTGGATCAAAGAAAGGGAGCTTAAGGCAAAGCTTCGGGACGAAACCTTTGGAAAGAAACAAGCGATGTACGATGCGGTTAAAACTACAATGGAGGCTCAACGTCAAGTGATCGAGTTCAAACAAGCACGTGAACGACAAGAGAAAAAAACACGTGATCTCGAGATATTTATGAAACCGCATAATAATGTTGATCCTCAATTTCTACCGCTTGTTCTTGAACAAAAAAGAGATATCGCGAAGGAATACGGTTGGGAATGCAACTTTTAGGTTTTTTTTTTTTTTAATTGTATTCGTGTTTTTTTTAATTTCAAGTATTGTAACCGTTTGATTTCGTAATGCTAGTGTTTGTTTTTTTATATAAAAGTTGTTTGCTTATTAAAAGTTGTTAAAAATCAAAAAAAAAAAAAAATTCGGTGGCTTCTCCAAGCCACAAGGCAACCATACCTTGTGGTGTGGCTTGACAAGGCTTCAAAAACATCAAAAATGAGTTGGCATGCTATGATTGGTTGGGGAGCATGGCTCCTTGAAGCCACAAGGCAACCATACCCCCTCCCCTTAGTGGGAGGGTCACTGATAGAACCGAATCAATTAAGCAAACTGAATGGAAATTAACAGATGAAAATCGAATGATTATCACCCAAAAACATGGCCAAATTCGAGATTGGCAATCTCCAATTACAAATACGTAATATTTTAAAATTAAGACAGCCTAATAACATTCAATGCTCAACTCCTAATTAATACTAATTAAGCCCTAGAAAATAGTGGGGGCAGTTATCCTTTTTCTGCGCCCCACTCAGCCAGTAATTTTTTACCAAGTCTTCAATCCACATCCTTGTTTGACCCACTTGAAAGCTCCGACCCATCATGACCCAGTGGATTTGTATCAGTCACATATGTATATCCTCGCTCTAAGAAACTAAATACTTATAAAAGCAATTTTTAAAACTAATATTAAAATTTACATCAATCTTTCGATTCTAATTATTTTTTTCAATTTTTAATACTATGATAGATGCTCCATCGTATCCAAAATCATTTAAATTTTATCGTCAAAATCATCTCGCTCCTCACTACGTGGCATATGTTAAAATCTTATATTTCGTGTTCGATACTTATACAAGACTTTCGACGTATTATTTGGTTTCCCAAGACACACATACGTTTATAATTTATAAACTAAAAAAATTCTTTTAAACTTAGTCTACTTAATAAAAATAGATATATTATTCTACATTTATTGTCTTAGACCATGAGATATGGTTCATGAAAGCTCTCTGTGAGTCCCACCCACTCATTCACACCCACAGTCGAAACATCACCCCGGCCTTGCGCTACTGGGTTGCGCGACTTGTATGTGTGGGAATAGCCATAGCGTAAAATGGTTTGTGTGGTGTGTGTTGCTTTAATCAAACATGTCAGCTTTATTTTTTTTAAACTGATAAAAAAATAACCTATCACATAATACAACTCAGGCCACTATACCTCTCATATATACCAAACCACACAGGTGAATGCAGTCAGTCACTGACTGCATACATGACAAATCCACACAACCAAACCACCATGCACTTATGAGCAAGATATAATTTATTTATAAACAATCTTTCTATTCTTCATTATTATTTTTTTAATTACCTTTGATGAATTTTTTTAGCTTAAAGGCTTAATGCGCCATTAAATTACGGTTATTTTTATATACGTTTAGCTATACATTTTAGTCAAAACTGACACGGATTAGATATATCTATTTTTAATTTTCCCGCAACATAATATTTTATTTATAGTTTCGAAAGGGCTTTGGCGACATGATTATTTCCACTTATATTTAAACGTGTCAGGGTCTAACGTTTCATGCACCGTAATGTCATGACACTAGATCTATGAATGTAGTTTTTAAAAGACTTGATTTTGCTATATAAAAAAGTTTATCGACGCGGCTTGTTACCCGTTTGCCTTCTATCTCCTTGTAAAGATGAATATATTGCAATTACCATAAAAAGGGACATTTATGACTTAGGTTTTGTTATAAATTCTAAAGTTGGGTCAATATAGTATATACTTTTTTCAAAACGCACATAATGTAACGGGATTCAAACAATAGATCTAATTGGTTGCATTTACGACCAAACTATTAATTAGTACCAATTACAATTACATTAAGATCAATAAATAGTGTTAACATTAGTAAAATGACTAGTCATAAGAAGACCCCCAACTGTTACCACAAAGTGGGCCAAAATTCGATGTGACTATAGCCCAAATCATAAGTGTAAATGGTATCATATTTCAATGCAAGATGAGCACAAGTAGTTAATCATAAGATATACATCTTAATCATCATCAGGATATACATCTTAATCATCATCTTATCATCTTATTCGAACTCTTCTAAATTGACTGACGCATATTTCTTCACATTGATCATCAAAGATCTTCACATTCGACTGATCACACACTAATCAAGTTGCTCATCTTTATCTCGTTACGCACTTGCCATCCGTAATAGTTTGACCAAATTGCCCCTGCGTGTACTTGACCATTTATTTTTGAGTTTTAATTAAGGGATTAAATCTGGGCCATTGATCATCAGATCTAACAGATGAGAAGGCTTCTTATCCTTCTTATTTTCACATAACTTCTCATTATAACCTCACTTTATATATATATATGCTTTTGTGTTGATTTTGATTTTTAGCCTCTTACATATTTCCCCCTATTTTAATCTCTTAACATATTTTTTTTTCGTTTGTAAACTATTTAGCTTGGTTTGTAAACAAAGTAAAGTTCGAGCTTAAGTTTTGAGTGCGGTTGAGCATTTCGAGCTAATCCGAGCCGAGCTAGCTTGTCAGAATTATGAGCCAAGTTGGAACCAGGCCTAGCATTTGAAAAGGGGCCTATTTTCAGTTTGACTTGGGCTTTCAAAATGGTTGAGCCACCACCACTAGGTTTAATGATCATTATAAATGTGAGAAGTGTTGCCACACAGATGCCACGTAAGCACTCAACAATCACTAGAAAGATATTTAATGGTATTTGTATAAATGCGAGATATAATATAAAAGGGAATATGAGGTGTAATGGTGTGGTTGGTGGAAGAAGAAAAAAAAGTTTACCTTTTCTTGTTCGTGATAGCGGTCACGTTTTGACCTATGATCACACCCAGGGGATGATGTTCAGGATGTCATCGCAGTCACTTTTGCTCTATCACATTCTACTACGAATGACCATAAGCTTTACAACTTTACTACCTACCGCTAGAAGGTTGGTCCCACTAAACCATCTACTGTTCAATTAGGTATCTCAATCCACTAAAATAATCACTACCAACTAACTTGTCACCTTTAATCCGATCATATATTTTTATACACTAGTACTAGGATAGAACCCGTATATTATAAGGGTTGAATCATTCAATATATATATATATATATATATATATATATATATAGATAGGGGAGGGATATAATGAAAACCCCTCCGAGTTTGGAAAACCGTGAAAACCAAACTAAAAAATTCGATTTTTGTTCCGATTTTTTTTATGGTGATTCTCTAAGTTAAAAAGATCCCCATTTATGCAAAAAAATAAAAAAAAAACGCCTAGAATTTGTTTTTTAAAAAAATATTTTATAACCGAAGTTACATATGTAACAGGGTACTGTTACATAATGTAACATCGGTTATAAAATATTTTTTAAAAAAAAAATTTACTAGGCGTTTTTTTTTATTTTTTTGCATAAAGAGGGTTTTTTAACTTAGAGAATCACCATAAAAAAAATCGGAACAAAAATCGAATTTTTTAGTTTGGTTTTCACGGTTTTCCAAACTCGGAGGGGTTTTCATTTTATCCTTCCTCTATATATATATATATATATATATATATATATATATATATATATATATATATATAATTGATAATTTATGCATACTATTTTTATTATAAGAATTATGTATTAAATTACATTAAATAAAAAACTAAATTTATAATTCATAATATGGTCATATTCATTATAATATTGATTATATTTGGAAAATGCAACATACAAAAATGATTGTTAAAAAAACAATCTGACCTTGAATAGCAACTAACGATTCAAGTCTTTATAGAAAGTTAAGTGAGTATAAAGTTTCATCAGGATTATAATGAATACAGTCTGATTGATGAGTACAAAATCTAAATTATAATCAATATTATAATGTTATATCCATAAAAAATGATATCTTGGTGTACATTAGAAAGCTTACAATAAAATTAGTCATCATGTTAAAAAGTTTTAAATTAGATGAACATGGATCATTTGATATGGTAGAAAAATATTTAATATTAGATCTTAAGAACATGATTTTTGTCATTTATGAATTTCTTTATAAAGAGCATCATCCACAATGTTAATTGAATCCGTAAAATAATATTAGGTATTCATTAATTAAAATATTAAATATGATTTGCTCAATTATATTTGAAAACACTAAATAAGTTTTTATTGGTATTTTATAAGTTTTTTTAATATATTTTTTAAAATAAAAATAAGCATAGTATATAAAAAAAAATTAAACAAAGATAAGATGAAAATTAATATATGGTTGTCATAATTTCATAATATAAATAAATACAAATATATCATGATTAATTATAAGATAGGATATAATTTCCAATAAAAAAGAATTAATTAGGGAGTAGATTTGCGAGGGAAAACTTTTATGAAAATGAATCTAATGTTGACATGTGTCAACAATTGTAATTATTTATTAGAGTAGGAAGATACTGTATACTACCAATTGAAGTTGTGAAAAAACTCCAACCTCCCTATAGAAACTACAATGCTAATCACATGATGTAGGATTTTGTGTACCAAGGATCTTTCATATAAATAAGACATATTCACTTATTAAATCTAATCTCTAATGAAGTGATATCTCATTGAATGTGATTTTTTTAAGGATATTCATCAACTCAACTGGACTCTAATAACCTGAAAATTGAATTGAAATTTAGGTTTTGAATACTCGCTGAAAATTGAATTAAAATTTAGGTTTTGAATACTCGAATCGGGTCCTTACCCAAATCGAGTTCTGAATTTTGTTTTCTAATCGAATTCGAACAAAGAAACTTCCAACCAAAACGAATAGTTATTCGAACTCGGTTGCTTTTTTGATAATTTATACGTTAAACATTTTTTAGGCTTTCCTTTTTTAATGACTTGGCTTCATGTAATTTCGTTTGTGAATTGGGCTTGTAGTAGTTTGGTTTGGGCTCAAACAATCTATTGGGGTAATAATGATCCATAAACTAAGACTGTGTTTAGCACACTAGCTAAAAAGCTAGCTGTCAGCTGATAAACTATAAGTTAGCTAATAAAAATAACGTTTGGTAAAATTAGCTGAAAAATATAAAATAACATAAAAGTACATGTATATATAAATAAATTAAAATTTAAAAACAAAATACAAATAATTAGTTAGAAAATGGTAAAGCTGGAAATATTATAAAAGCTAGTTGAAACGCTACTCCAACTAGCATTTCAAAAGATAACATAGCTTTTTAACATTATCAAACGAGGCTTTTTAAAAAAACTAGTTATTTTAAAAGGCCCATTTGGTAACGTCATTGCACATATTATGTTTTGGTTTGCAAGAATTTAGCGCAAAACCGAGCTTTATCGAAGAAGTTTCCCGTAATCTTATCAAATGGCCCGTCTCTCTTCTCCAAATTGCTAGCGTTACCCATGCTCCTGGGTTGGCTTGACTTTTCATCGATACCTATCTTCCTGGCTTGTT
Source organism: Deinandra increscens subsp. villosa (assembly GCA_039602395.1). Classification (NCBI taxonomy): domain Eukaryota; kingdom Viridiplantae; phylum Streptophyta; class Magnoliopsida; order Asterales; family Asteraceae; genus Deinandra; species Deinandra increscens. The sequence continues at coordinate 15,525,610 of JBCNJP010000027.1, forward strand.
ATCAGCCATAGTTGTGACAGTCAAGGAGCTAGTATTGTGACAGTCACCAACTATAGTTGTAAATAAAAAACTGTTGTTGTCTTGACATTTGATAAGATTACGAGAAACTTCTTCGATAAAACACATCAGCAAGACAGCAACAGTCAAGATTGTTTCTTGACAACTAGTTTTTTATTTACAGAGCATATATAATACACCAACATATTATCACCTTTCATTGCTTACATTATATATTTCTTTCATAATCATACAAAATGAACTCTGCGAGTTCATGTACTAAGAGTTTACTGCTTCAAAGCTCGTAAAGTTGAATATAAATTGTTTGTACCATTCTGCCGATGATTTTGGTGTTCGTTTGAGGGTTGCATAATCAACATGGTAAAGCCCAAATCGTATTGTGTATCCAGAAAGCCACTCGAAGTTGTCCAATAATGACCAAGCAATGTAACCTCTAACATCTGCTCCTTTCCTGATTAAGTTCAAGTGAAATATTCATGTTCGATGACAATGACATAATACTAGATTCATGAGAGTACAATAATACGAGATTCGGCAAATTCAACCCATTTGTCTATGAATGGGCCGATTTGGGTTGTGTTTTAACTCTAACAAACTCAAATAGGTTATATATATATACAAGGTTATTCAATTCAAATCCATTTTTAAGTTTGGAACCGCAAGAACTACATAAGCACTCATACTTTTTGCTTTAAATGTGATTCATAAGAACCCAATTTAAGTAGAGAACCACGAACACAGCATAAAAACTTGTACATGGTGCTAGTTATATATAGTTAAGAGAGGAAAGAGACAATTATGCAGTTAAATAGCCGCCTTATGTATCACAGCTAAACAGTAGATAATGTGTTTATGAGGTTATCATACTTCTCTCCCTTAAACTTGTCTGCATTGAATGGCACACTCGCTCTCTCTATATATGTTTGTATAACTAAAAATATGAATTACTTACCTTATTGCAGAAACTAGGGCATTCAAGTAGCTCTTCATGTATTCTACTCGTTTATCGTCATTGAGGAAAGTATTGATGCTTAAATCAGGCTGATTCATCACACCAAAACCTGTAAAATTCACAGTTTTATAGCACAAAATCATTGTGGGTCCCACCTCAAAATACATATTGACACAAGTGCATACTAGATTATGTATATGATGTAACTAACTCACCATTCTCTGTGATGAACATTGGTGTATTATTGAATCTGTTCTTGAGATAAGTCACCATCTTCTCCATTCCTTCAGGATACACATAAAGCCAATCCACTGCAGTCTGCATAACCCTCAGAAAAATTTGAGGTTAAAATGACATTTTTGCCCCTAGTAATTCTGAGAAGAAAAATGGATTTCATGAATATTGTTAAATTAAATTTCGAAAAGAGTTTAGATATGGATTTCATACAGATTCTCCTATTGGAATATTGTCTTTTATCGCAGTTCTGAGATAATAACCCTCTGTCTTTGAAATCCCAGGTCCTTGTACACATGTTGAGTGTAAACAGTCTTTTGCATAGAAACTCGTATAATGATTAATACCAATGAAGTCTAATCCGTTCGAAGAATAATCATAGCTGAATTCTGGCAATAAAGATCCTAAAATACTTTTCATTTCTTCAGGGTATTTTCCAAATAGTATTGGGTCTAAAAACCTACAAAACAATTAGAAAATCAGAGTCAGACCAAGTGATAAACAATTAGAAATTAGAATAGTTGAGAACTTACCAATTCATGTAGAAGGATTGAGCTCTTTCAGCAGCTAGTTTGTCTTGTGAGGAGTTACTGATAGGTTCATACCATACAGCATTTATAGCAATTCCAATATTGCCCTTTTGTTTACCCTGAAACCCAGTCAATATAAATTAAACTTATAAATGGGCAATTTCGACCCGTTTACTTATAAATTGATTGATTTCGGTTATTTGCTTATATCTCTAACAGGTCAAACACATAAAATGTTGAGTGGGTCAAAAGCTAACAAAGTGTATTTATAATGTTAAATTAAACTGCTTGAAAAATCAGATCGACAACGAAATAATATAATTTTTGTACATATTTGAAATACTAATAATCTACAAACTAAAAGTCATAAATATAAATAAACATACTTGATATTTGGTCCGATAAAGGCCGACTGCTGCAGAATGAGATAAAATCATATTATGAGCTACAATCAATGGTTCCCTCTCAGAGTCTCCAGAGCTACAATTTCCAAAAGTAGCAGAGCATCTCGCTGGTGGGTAAATCCCTGATCTATAACCACGAATAGCAACAACATTTGGTTCATTTATAGTGATCCAATACTTGACCCGGTCCCCATAGTATTTGAAACATAGAGATGCATAGTATGCAAAATCTTTCCTGAAAAAAAACAAAAATAAATAATGAATGTTTCATCCTCCAAATTTGCATTGAAACCCTTGCGGATATAAGTCTAGATAAGAGGACGGTCGGTTTATATAACCAGAGATCCGGAAAACATTGTCTAACTAGAGGTGGGCAATTTTGATCTGTTTATATAAAAACGGGAAGGTTTGGGCTATATATATTTTATCCTCAATGGGAATTTTCTTAAACATAGATAAAAGTGAAACCGATCAAATGGGTTGAACATGTCAGACGAGTTAAATGTTAACTAAAATATAGTTAAAAGTTAAACATCATCAACCGCTTTATTTGAATAATAAGATGATACTATGCCGTTACTTACTGAATTTGTGGACTTAGCCAACCACCATATCTGTCTTCAAGTTCCTGAGGTATATCATAATGAGTCAAGGACACAAATGGTTGGATTCCTGAAACAAAGATAAAAGATTTATATTAATAATAATTTTAATTGAAAAATAAAATGCCAAACTTTCAAAATCATAAACGGACTCTTTATTTTCTTCAACCTTTTCCTATGAGAGCATTGATGAGCTTATCATAGTGCTTTATTCCAGCAATGTTCACATTTCCAAATCTTCCCTCTAATGGAAGGAAACAAACAAATAATTAACAACTCACTTGACAATATATTGTTAGCGTGTGATATCAATGAAAAATAATGTTTTTATGTAAACAAAAATCTGATCATGTCATTTGCAATATATTTGAAATAACTTACTAGGTAGAATTCTAGCCCAAGATATGGAGAAACGGTAAGTATTTATTCCTATGTAATCCATAAGGTCAACATCTTTCTGTGAAATTGTAAAGACAAGATTAGCTCGTTAATGCTATTCCTATTAAATAGAAGTACTACGTAGCATACCACTCAACAAACTAAATAGCATAAAAATAAAATAATTATCACCCATTTGGATTTAGAATTGGATACATGTTTAGTAGAAAAATGACTCAAACAATGATGAAAATTCATTTTATACCATTCAAGGTTAAGGTGGTCAAAAGCACCTACTTTTTCTATGATAGCATCTGCAACCAATGCACCGGCAACACAAGATTCAAACTTTTTTATTTAGGTTTTAACCATTTCTTTGGTGATGCTAAACAATGACTCCTGCTTGTTTTGTGAACTTCTATTAGTTTTGAACTTATGGTAATGACCGGATGATTCTAATTGTTAATTCTATTATGTCTTTTCATAATAGTCATGGAATGGTACTAACTTGTTTTTTCTTTTCTTTTTTTTACTTTCTGCCTATTATATATATTTTTTTATTTTAACATATTATTATATTGCACTTCCCGTCTTGGGCATGCGCTTTTTTAGGCCTTGCACCACAGCACCAGGACATGAGAGCCCTATGTGTCTTGTGACTTTAACTACCCAAATGTATGGGAGCTGGAATATGATAAGGAGAAGAAATTCATCAGCCTAAAAACCAACATATGACTTAACTTTGTTCCTTCTCATATTTATTTTTGATTTTGTCATCTGTCTTAATCTACTTATTTACCTTGATGAATTAGGTCCACCAATTATTTCTCGTGATACTTACACATTTTTTAATTATCGTTTTTTTTTTTTAAAAAGAAGCAATGCTAAACTTTTAGAGGGATTAAAGGGTCAAAAGGAAAGGCCATCCATATTTGTCCTGAGGTAGGCCTCAAGTGCAGGAGTCTCCCCTTGTTATATTATCATGGGCCCACTTTTTACACTACAACCACTAAATGGAAAATGACAAAAATATAACAGAATCTCTTGGCCTTGGTAGTTGGTAGTGGTAGATCTTGTAAATCAGTAAATGTTCTAAAAAGCTATAAAGTGCTACGAGAGTGACTTATAGTGCTTAATAGTTTAAAAATATATAAAACATAATTATAGTTAGAATATAGACAAACGTTTTGTAGAATGAGAGTTTAAGTCTCTCCATTTGGGTTAGACAAATAGAAAAACAAGTAATTTTATTTTACTTTTAGATGATCATTATTGTTGCAAGCATATTAGTCAAGGCTCACCCTTTGCGCCTTGAATGCGCCAGCACCTTTGACTACTATGGTTGCAGGTGGAACTGATTACTTGACCAGTTGACCCATAGCCATAGATAATCAAATACTAAAAAACAAATATGTTTACCAAAAACTTTTATTCAGAAAGATTATTTATTTCAGATGCAAATGGTACAAGCCTTGAAGAAGTACACTTGCAAGATTCCCTGAATCAAGCTCTCTAGTGTCTACCACTAAAAAAGAACAACTCCCTCTTATACATACCATAAACTAAATAAAGTATGAGGGATAACTATCTGAAAGATAACATACCAATTAGTACCATTACTAAGAGTAAAACCATGAAGCAGTGCACTTACAAGATAAAGATGGTAATGATCAACAGCAGTATCTCCATTAGAACCATCAGCAATATTTCCTGAAAAAAGGTTGCAAATATTAATCGGTTATTGAAGAGAAAATCACAAGAGACTGATATATGTTTACCAGGTTTATGTGAAAACATATCCCAATTACTAAGGCCTTTCCCATCAGCAAGGTAAGCTCCTTCATACTGCATACATGTTAATTAAATATTAAAAAAGAAAAAAGGAAGATAAGGAATCTGCTAAAAATGCATGACAATAGACAGGACCTGATAAGAAGATGATGCAGATCCAAAAAGGAAGTTTCTTGGAAATGCAGAACTATAGTTGGCCCCAATAGTGTTAATAATCTCATATGATGCTGCTGCAACGATTGATGATGCCCCAAGCACAATGAGCAAGAACAAATTAAATGGAGTTCCCATGAATAATGTTGAGAGAGTGAGAAATAATTGATTACGAAAGGTAGGGTGTGACTTATATTCCTAAAAGTTGTTGCAGGTATTCATTGAGAAAAGAAAGCAACATTTTTGTTTCAAAAACCGCATGTACGATGAAACAGGAAGCCATGTTGTATAAATATCTTGTGCAGCTGCCATATAGCACTTTATTTCCCATTCATCTTTTATTTTGTGGGTCAGCCTGATTATATTTTTTTCCTTTTTGAACGGCTCGATTTTACCGCAACTTGTGTTTGACGGGTCTCGAACCTTTGACCTCAAAAGGAGCAACACCTTAACTCCAGTGACTTTGCCAATTGGACCCAACCCCCCACCTTAACACCTTTTTTTTAATTAGGTTATCGACTTATCGCTATTATACTTTTGGGTTCTAGGCAGAACATTTTTTATTGCAAGAACACTTAGAACAAATCTTACCATAGATTAAATGTAATCAATGGATATGATCAAATAATGGCACTCTTGTAAATAGTATGTAATTGAGATCTAACTTTATTAAGCTTAAGGGTATATCAGTAAATCTTTATCTTTAATCCTAATAAAACACTGAAATGGTTGCCACATGTCTCTATACTAGGGGGTCCACATCAGCACTGCCACATGTCACAACCACATTCAATTATTACTTTATTAAATTACCAATTAAGACTAATTACCAATTTTGTCTAAACTAAATTTTCCTTTAAAAAAAAATGACAAACTTAATGTAGACTTGATAAACTTACTCAATAATTTGAGTCTTTTTAAGGAAATTAATCAACAATCTGTCAAACATAATAACTTTCTTTAATGTATTAAATAACAATTAATGTTTTATAATGAATTACGTCCATCATTTATAATATTCAAATCTCTTAACCTTTTTTTTTTGTATATATCTAATATTATGAACCTAAATTTAACCCGTGTAGTACACGGGTTACTAACCTAGTATGTAATATACGATTTTGAGACAAAAAAATTATTTATGAATTGTTCCTTGATTTATGGGATTTGCTCCCTGATTTTTCCTCTCTTTTCCAAAAGTCACTTTCAAATCATTTAAAATTAAACAATGAAACTTTATACAGAAGCTTCCACATCTTCATAAACTAGTTTCTTCCTGCATGTATGTAGAAACTCCTACACAATTGTAATTTCTTCCTACATAGAGATAGTTTTTTCCTACACATCAGTATTTTCTTCCTATGCATATGTAATTTGGATGATTTTTTCCCTACAAATGTGCTTCCTACGCATTTGTAAATACTAAATAGGATGAGTTTTTCCTACACCATGTTGAAAGATTTCGCACATCAATCAGAATTTCTTGAATTTCTTGCTACAAATTTCAGATTGTCAATTATCCTCCACTAATTTAGAGGATCTTAACCCCTTTTCAAATTAACAATAATTGTATATTGTTATACTCTTTAGATAGAACTAAATAAAAATTGAAAGAAACATATGTGATTGGCTGGATTTTATTCTTTTTGTTACTGCGTTTTATATTGTTCTATAATGAACTTCTCCCTATCAGCACTTTTTTAATTCCTAAACACCACCTATCAACTTGCACTTATAAAAATTTGAACCCACACCACTCAAATGGAGTCAATTTAAAATAAATTTCTATCCCGGCTTATAAATCGCTCATGAGGCCTGACTCAACTACGCCGGATTTGCTTAATTGCCAATTAAAATATATTTTCTGATTTACATGATAAACATCATCATGCACCTTGACCTGTAGATTCATCTATTCATGACTTTAATTTCAAAGCAACATCAGTTGGGTTAAATTGTGTTGGTGTGGTTCAGAACTTCAGATTCGTGCGTGATGGACCAAATGAAGTAGATATCTATATCAGTATATTGAAATGAGAGTGATATGTAAAATACAAAGTCAAATATGATGTTTAAATCACATGACTTTCTTCATTACAAACAAAAAAGTAATTGTAGTTTGCATCATAAAATAGGTGCCTTTACTCTTAGCCACTTTAGTCTAAAGGATTTTATGCATGCTTGTTCCGTTATATTTTGCTATTACGAATTACAGTATGATTCGTGCTTTTTCTTGTATGTTTTGTGTATTTTCTATATGCCCCGTTTCAACAACAAAAAAAAAAGATGTTCTCAAGCCGGGTGTCCTCTGAAAGAAACCTCTTTATCCTGCTTTGAGTGGAATTTTACTAGGTATGTTTGTTTGTAATACTGATGTTCAGTAAATTATTACCGACTACAAACAATTATAGATGTCATATCCAATGGAAGACTAAATTGACTAAACTACAAATAGCTAGTGGAATTTGATCAAGTCTCTTGAACCTAATCTAACGGTTGTCATTGTGAGTTTGAAACTTAGCAACAATTGTGCTTAGTCTAGACACTTCTTACGAATCTAACTTTACTATCATCAAATAAAAATAAGAAGCTTTTTGATTTTCATCCGTCCATGTCTCTTTCATTTCTGACCGATGCTCAATAATTGCCGTGAAAAACACTACAACTTTACAATCATAAAAAGGCGGATGTTAAGGCCAGCATTCATGATTTCATATCACCAAATTAACGGCTGCATCAATCACTTGTACCGTACAGTTGATCATTGCAGATATCGATATATTATGCGTTTTGAAAACCTAAAATTGCTAGGCAAGGAGATAAACATTCCGAATTCCAATTTTAACTTCAATCTGAATTCCACAATTCGTTATTTTGGTCTATGATTCATTGCACATCAATCAATTAGGGAATCGAGTACCAAATGTAATGGAGGAAGAAGTAATTAAGAACGTACCGATTCAGGTGAACTGGTTCCGGTCAGCTGTAGGCAGATTCGGCAACGGAATCGTTGAGTTTGGGATTGCCATTTTCAAACCCTCATAATAATCGGGGAAAATACAAAATTAATCTTTAAAGTAGATAAAAATGTTAGAGAGGTCTCACTCTCATGTTTTTTTAGGCAGTAGATATATTCACCCATTAAATTGATATATTCATCTATTTTTTATGACTGTTTTATGTGAAACGATTCAAAAACGACCGTTTTAAACAAAACGACCTGAATACGATTTGTGGAAAAAGGGGCCCTGAATTTTAAGGTTGTCGTCGTCACGACACGTCACCTCATTTTGGACAAAACGACCGTAGAACTTGGGTTTCTTTAGTAAACTCACTTGGTTTCTCTATAACCACTCTTTTTTTATCCTTCTATTAAATAATAAAGATACTTAAAGAACGAGATGTTTAATACATAGGAGTTTAATATCTCTACGTGTTGCGTCTCGAGTGTTGTTCAGTATTACGAAATAGTAATTGAGCTCTATTTTCACATCATATATTATACTCGAACCCTCACAATATCTTTTGTGTTACGGGGCTTAACCAATTTTAGTTAAATGAATACGAGATGTTTACCCACCCCGCGCGTTGCTGCGGAGTTGAATTTGTATACGAAAGGAAAAAAAGTTAAGTGGTATAAAACGTAAAAGTTTAAAAGTCTCGTGGTGAAAGTATAAAACTATAGAAGTATATTAAAAGCGAAAGTAGTAAAATGAAAAGTTTCGTGCCCCAAAGTAGAAGACAAAAAAACTTAAAACAAAAATAAAAAACTTTAAAAGTTAGAGGATTAAAAAATTAAGGAGTATAAAATGTAAAAGTCTAAAAGTCTTGTGGTGAAAGTATAAAACTTAAAAAATATACTAAGTTAAGTGGTATAAAACGTAAAAGTTTAAAAGTTTTGTGATGAAAGTATAAAACTATAAAAATATACTAAAAACGAAAGTATAAAAGTTAAAAGTTTCGTGACCAAAGTAGAAGACAACAAAACTTAAAACAAAAAAAAAATCTAAAAGTTAGAGGGTAAAAAAGTTAAAGGATATAAAACGTAAAAGTCTAATAGTCTTGTAGTGAAAGTATAAAACTATAAAAATATACTAAAAACGAAGGTAGAAAAGTTAAAAGTTTCGTGCCCAAAATAGAAATATACTAAAAACGAAAGTATAAAAGTTAAAAGTTTCGTGACCAAAGTAGAAGACAACAAAACTTAAAACAAAAAAAAAATCTAAAAGTTAGAGGGTAAAAAAGTTAAAGGGTATAAAACGTAAAAGTCTAACAGTCTTGTAGTGAAAGTATAAAACTATAAAAATATACTAAAAACGAAGGTAGAAAAGTTAAAAGTTTCGTGCGCAAAATAGAAGACAACAAAACTTAAAATAAAAAAAAAACTTTAATAGTTAAACGGTGCAAAACGTAAGAGTATGAAACAATGTGGCCAAACTATGAAAACTAAAAGTTTACTACTTCGTTAAAAAGAAAAAAAACAAATCATAAAAGTATAGGGGTAGAAAGCGTCAAAACATCAAAGTCACGTGACCAAAGTTTAAAAAACTAAAACTATACTATTCATCTATGATTTTTATTGTATAATATAATAATAAGGAAAAGGTAAAACTAAATTACATCGGACAAAAATAAAAATTCTAAATCATAAAAGTGAGATTTGCTAAAACTAAAACAACATCCGGCAAGAGTAATTTTGTAAAGGTGAATCCCAACGGTTCATAAGCTATATGTCAATTATATAGACTAGGTGGTGATCCACCGCACGTTGCGGCGGCTTCACCATTTTTATATTACGTTACGAGTTAACGACTGATTCAAGATGATTTAGGTAAAAATTTAATCAGTAGTTATTTTTTTAAAAATTGATTAAGATAACTTTGAAAGGTAATTATTAAGACATAACATGTGTTATAATGTATGTTCATATTCAAATTAACAAAATATATAAGCAACTAAAATAAAAATTAATCTGTATCTTTAAAAGCAAACATAAATGAGTTCTAATTCAAGCTTGAAAGCAACCAAAATAAATTGGACCGTACCTATTTCCTAATCAGTGCCTTTCGGGTGTGAGATTTAATCAACTGTAAGTTCATAAAAAACAGTTAATTTAAATCACTACCTAGTCATCACAACCTCCCATTTAGAAAGGCATAAGTTTCAACCGCTTATGAAATAAACATGCAGTCGTGTGAAACACATTTTTTCGGTCCTCTTGTTTTTATCAATCCTAATGTTAGAATTTTTGGGTTAGATTGCATAATAAAATAATAACATATATGATGCAATAAGAGAACCGTTTTAAACATAAGTTGACTTAATTAGCATTCAAGAATTATTTGACTTTAAAAATACAGTATCTGAGAACTCTCATTGGCAGCATTCTTAATCCAGAAAGAAACCTTTTCCAACCCATGATAATCTTGAAACAAAGGATTCAATCTAAAGCTTGAAAGATTTTGGCCACGGTTTGTTGATTCGAGACTTGTCCCCAAATATTATTCAAGCAAATCAAATGACACCTATAAAAATTAGTC
>JBCNJP010000027.1:15536711-15700902 GCA_039602395.1 Deinandra increscens subsp. villosa
CAAAATCATTGTGGGTCCCACCTTAAAATACATATTGACACAAGTGCATACTAGCTTATGTATATGATGTAAGTCACCATTCTCTGTGATGAACATTGGTGTATTATTGAATCTGTTCTTGAGATAAGTCACCATCTTCTCCATTCCTTCAGGATACACATAAAGCCAATCCACTGCAGTCTGCATAACCCACAAAAACATTCAAAGTTAAAATTACCTTTTTGCGCCTAGTAATTCTCAGAGGAAAATGGATTTCGTGAATATTGTGAAATTAGATTTAGAAAAGAGTTTAGCTATGGATTTCATACAGATTCTCCTATGGGAATATTGTCTTTTATTGCAGTTCTGAGATAATAACCCTCTGTCTTTGAAATCCCAGGTCCTTGTACACATGTTGAGTGTAAACAGTCTTTTGCATAGAAACTCGTATAATGATTAATACCAATGAAGTCTAATCCGTTCGAAGAATAATCATAGCTGAATTCTGGCAATAAAGATCCTAAAATACTTTTCATTTCTTCAGGGTATTTTCCAAATAGTATTGGGTCTAAAAACCTACAAAACAATTAGAAAATCAGAGTCAGACCAAGTGATAAACAATTAGAAATTAGAATAGTTGAGAACTTACCAATTCATGTAGAAGGATTGAGCTCTTTCAGCAGCTAGTTTGTCTTGTGAGGAGTTACTGATAGGTTCATACCATACAGCATTTATAGCAATTCCAATATTGCCCTTTTGTTTACCCTGAAACCCACTCAATATCAATTAAACTTATAAACGGGCAATTTCGACCCGTTTACTTATAAATGTTGAGTGGGTCAAAAACCAAAAAAGTGTATTTATAATGTTAAATTAAAACTGCTTGAAAAATCAGATCGACAATGAAATAATATGATTTTTGTACATATTTGAAATACTAATAATCTACAAACTAAAGTCATAAATATAAATAAACATACTTGATATTTGGCCCGATAAAGGCCGACTGCTGCAGAATGAGATAAAATCATATTATGAGCTACAATCAATGGTTCCCTCTCAGAGTCTCCAGAGCTACAATTTCCAAAAGTAGCAGAGCATCTTGCTGGTGGGTAAATCCCTGATCTATAACCACGAATAGCAACAACATTTGGTTCATTTATAGTGATCCAATACTTGACCCGGTCCCCATAGTATTTGAAACATAGAGATGCATAGTATGCAAAATCTTTCCTGAAAAAAAACAAAAATAAATAATGAATGTTTCATCCTCCAAATTTGCATTGAAACCCTTGCGGATATAAGTCTAGATGAGAGGACGGTCGGTTTATATAATCAGAGATCCGGAAAACATTGTCTGACTAGAGGTGGGCAATTTTGATCTGTTTATATAAAAACGGGAAGGTTTGGGCTATATATATTTTATCCTCAATGGGAATTTTCTTAAACATAGATAAAAGTGAAACCGATCAAATGGGTTGAACATGTCAGACGAGTTAAATGTTAACTAAAATATAGTTAAAAGTTAAACATCATCAACCGCTTTATTTGAATAATAAGATGATACTATGCCGTTACTTACTGAATTTGTGGACTTAGCCAACCACCATATCTGTCTTCAAGTTCCTGAGGTATATCATAATGAGTCAAGGACACAAATGGTTGGATTCCTGAAACAAAGATAAAAGATTTATATTATAATAATTTTAATTGATAAATACAATGCCAAACTTTGAAAATCATAAACGGACTCTTTATTTTCTTCAACCTTTTCCTATGAGAGCATTGATGAGCTTATCATAGTGCTTTATTCCAGCAATGTTCACATTTCCAAATCTTCCCTCTAATGGAAGGAAACAAACAAATAATTAACAACTTACTTGACAATATATTGTTAGCGTGTGATATCAATGAAAAATAATGTTTTTATGTAAACAAAAATCTGATCATGTCATTTGCAATATATTTGAAATAACTTACTAGGTAGAATTCTAGCCCAAGATATGGAGAAACGATAAGTATTTATTCCTATGTAATCCATAAGGTCAACATCTTTCTGTGAAATTGTAAAGACAATATTAGCTCATTAATGCTATTCCTATGAAATAGAAGTACTACGTAGCATACCACTGAACAAATTAAATAGCATAAAAATAAAATAATTATTACCCATTTGGATTTAGAATTGGATACATGTTTAGTAGAAAAATGACTCAAACAATGATGAAAATTCATTGTTATAACATTCAAGGTTTAGGTGGTCAAAAGCGCCTACTTTTTCTATGATAGCATCTGCAACCAATGCACCGGCAACACAAGATTCAAACTTATTTATTTAGGTTTTAACCATTTCTTTGGTGATGCTAAACAATGACTCCTGCTTGTTTTGTGAATTTCTATTAGTTTTGAACTTATGGTAATGACCGGATGATTCTAATTGCTAATTCTATTATGTCTTTTCATAATAGTTGTGGAATGGTACTAAAATGTTTTTTCTTTTGTTTTTTACTTTCTGCCTATTATATATATTTTTTTATTTTAACATATTATTATATTGCACTTCCCGTCTTGGGCATGCGCTTTTTTAGGCCTTGCACCACAGCACGAGGACATGAGAGCCCTATGTGTCTTGTGACTTTAACTACCCAAATGTATGGGAGCTGGAATATGATAAGGAGATGAAATTCATCAGCCTAAAATCCAACACATGGCTTAACTTTGTTCCTTCTCATATTTATTTTCGATTTTGTCATCTGTCTTAATCTACTTATTTACCTTGATGAATTAGGTCCACCAATTATTTCTCGTGATACTTACACATTTTTTAATTATTGTTTTTTTTTTTAAAAAGAAGCAATGCTAAACTTTTAGAGGGATTAAAGGGTCAAAAGGAAAGGCCATCCATATTTGTCCTGAGGTAGGCCTCAAGTGCAGGAGTCTCCCCTTGTTATATTATCATGGGCCCACTTTTTACACTACAACCACTAAATGGAAAATGACAAAAATATAACAGAATCTCTTGGCCTTGGTAGTTGGTAGTGGTAGATCTTGTAAATCAGTAAATGTTCTAAAAAGCTATAAAGTGCTACGAGAGTGACTTTATAGTGCTTAATAGTTTAAAAATATATAAAACATAATTATAGTTAGAATATAGACAAACGTTTTGTAGAATGAGAGTTTAAGTCTCTCCATTTGGGTTAGACAAATAGAAAAACAAGTAATTTTATTTTACTTTTAGATGATCATTATTGTTGCAAGCATATTAGTCAAGGCTCACCCTTTGCGCCTTGAATGCGCCAGCACCTTTGACTACTATGGTTGCAGGTGGAACTGATTACTTGACCAGTTGACCCATAGCCATAGATAATCAAATACTAAAAAACAAATATGTTTACCAAAAACTTTTATTCAGAAAGATTATTTATTTCAGATGCAAATGGTACAAGCCTTGAAGAAGTACACTTGCAAGATTCCCTGAATCAAGCTCTCTAGTGTCTACCACTAAAAAAGAACAACTCCCTCTTATACATACCATAAACTAAATAAAGTATGAGGGATAACTATCTGAAAGATAACATACCAATTAGTACCATTACTAAGAGTAAAACCATGAAGCAGTGCACTTACAAGATAAAGATGGTAATGATCAACAGCAGTATCTCCATTAGAACCATCAGCAATATTGCCTGAAAAAAGGTTGCAAATATTAATCGGTTATTGAAGAGAAAATCACAAGAGACTGATATATATGTTTACCAGGTTTATGTGAAAACATATCCCAATTACTAAGGCCTTTCCCATCAGCAAGGTAAGCTCCTTCATACTGCATACATGTTAATTAAATATTAAAAAAGAAAAAAGGAAGATAAGGAATCTGCTAAAAATGCATGACAATAGACAGGACCTGATAAGAAGATGATGCAGATCCAAAAAGGAAGTTTCTTGGAAATGCAGAACTATAGTTGGCCCCAATAGTGTTAATAATCTCATATGATGCTGCTGCAACGATTGATGATGCCCCAAGCACAATGAGCAAGAACAAATTAAATGGAGTTCCCATGAATAATGTTGAGAGAGTGAGAAATAATTGATTACGAAAGGTAGGGTGTGACTTATATTCCTAAAAGTTGTTGCAGGTATTCATTGAGAAAAGAAAGCAACATGTTTGTTTCAAAAACCGCATGTACGATGAAACAGGAAGCCATGTTGTATAAATATCTTGTGCAGCTACCATATAGCACTTTATTTCCCATTCATCTTTTATTTTGTGGGTCAGCCTGATTAGATTTTTTTCCTTTTTGAACGGCTCAATTTTACCGCAACTTGTGTTTGACGGGTCTCGAACCTTTGACCTCAAAAGGAGCAACACCTTAACTCCAGTGACTTTGCCAATTGGACCCAACCCCCCACCTTAACACCTTTTTTTTAATTAGGTTATCGACTTATCGCTATTATACTTTTGGGTTCTAGGCAGAACATTTTTTATTGCAAGAACACTTAGAACAAATCTTACCATAGATTAAATGTAATCAATGGATATGATCAAATAATGGCACTCTTGTAAATAGTATGTAATTGAGATCTAACTTTATTAAGCTTAAGGGTATATCAGTAAATCTTTATCTTTAATCCTAATAAAACACTGAAATGGTTGCCACATGTCTCTATACTAGGGGGTCCACATCAGCACTGCCACATGTTACAACCACATTCAATTATTAATTTATTAAATTACCAATTAAGACTAATTACCAATTTTGTCTAAACTAAATTTTCCTTTAAAAAAAATGACAAACTTATGTAGACTTGATAAACTTACTCAATAATTTGAGTCTTTTTAAGGAAATTAATCAACAATCTGTCAAACATAATAACTTTCTTTAATGTATTAAATAACAATTAATGTTTTATAATGAATTACGTCCATCATTTATAATATTCAAATCTCTTAACCTTTTTTTTTTGTATATATCTAATATTATGAACCTAAATTTAACCCGTGTAGTACACGGGTTACTAACCTAGTATGTAATATACGATTTTGAGACAAAAAAATTATTTATGAATTGTTCCTTGATTTATGGGATTTGCTCCCTGATTTTTCCTCTCTTTTCCAAAAGTCACTTTCAAATCATTTAAAATTAAACAATGAAACTTTATACAGAAGCTTCCACATCTTCATAAACTAGTTTCTTCCTGCATGTATGTAGAAACTCCTACACAATTGTAATTTCTTCCTACATAGAGATAGTTTTTTCCTACACATCAGTATTTTCTTCCTATGCATATGTAATTTGGATGATTTTTTCCCTACAAATGTGCTTCCTACGCATTTGTAAATACTGGATGAGTTTTTCCTACCAGATTGACATCAGTTTCGCTCACAATGCATTCCTTTAGCACATTTACAATCAGAATGATATCTTGCTACAAATTTGCAAATTGAAATCAATTATTCCACATAAGTGATTCCAAATGACGATATTCCTCCACTAATTTAGAGGATCTTAACCCCTTTTCAAATTAACAATAATTGTATATTGTTATACTCTTTAGATAGAACTAAATAAAAATTGAAAGAAAAATATGTGATTGGCTGGATTTTATTCTTTTTGTTACTGCGTTTTATATTGTTCTATAATGAACTTCTCCCTATCAGCACTTTTTTAATTCCTAAACACCACCTATCAACTTGCACTTATAAAAATTTGAACCCACACCACTCAAATGGAGTCAATTTGAAATAAATTTCTATCCCGGCTTATAAATCGCTCATGAGGCCTGACTCAACTACGCCGGATTTGCTTAATTGCCAATTAAAATATATTTTCTGATTTACGTGATAAACATCATCATGCACCTTGACCTGTAGATTCATCTATTCATGACTTTAATTTCAAAGCAACATCAGTTGGGTTAAATTGTGTTGGTGTGGTTCAGAACTTCAGATTCGTGCGTGATGGACCAAATGAAGTAGATATCTATATCAGTATATTGAAATGAGAGTGATATGTAAAATACAAAGTCAAATATGATGTTTAAATCACATGACTTTCTTCATTACAAACAAAAAAGTAATTGTAGTTTGCATCATAAAATAGGTGCCTTTACTCTTAGCCACTTTAGTCTAAAGGATTTTATGCATGCTTGTTCCTTTATATTTTGCTATTACGAATTACAGTATGATTCGTGCTTTTTCTTGTATGTTTTGTGTATTTTCTATATGCCCCGTTTCAACAACAAAAAAAAAAGATGTTCTCAAGCCGGGTGTCCTCTGAAAGAAACCTCTTTATCCTGCTTTGAGTGGAATTTTACTAGATATGTTTGTTTGTAATACTGATGTTCAGTAAATTATTACCGACTACAAACAATTATAGATGTCATATCCAATGGAAGACTAAATTGACTAAACTACAAATAGCTAGTGGAATTTGATCAAGTCTCTTGAACCTAATCTAACGGTTGTCATTGTGAGTTTGAAACTTAGCAACAATTGTGCTTAGTCTAGACACTTCTTACGAATCTAACTTTACTATCATCAAATAAAAATAAGAAGCTTTTTGATTTTCATCCGTCCATGTCTCTTTCATTTCTGACCGATGCTCAATAATTGCCGTGAAAAACACTACAACTTTACAATCATAAAAAGGCGGATGTTAAGGCCAGCATTCATGATTTCATATCACCAAATTAACGGCTGCATCAATCACTTGTACCGTACAGTTGATCATTGCAGATATCGATATATTATGCGTTTTGAAAACCTAAAATTGCTAGGCAAGGAGATAAACATTCCGAATTCCAATTTTAACTTCAATCTGAATTCCACAATTCGTTATTTTGGTCTATGATTCATTGCACATCAATCAATTAGGGAATCGAGTACCAAATGTAATGGAGGAAGAAGTAATTAAGAACGTACCGATTCAGGTGAACTGGTTCCGGTCAGCTGTAGGCAGATTCGGCAACGGAATCGTTGAGTTTGGGATTGCCATTTTCAAACCCTCATAATAATCGGGGAAAATACAAAATTAATCTTTAAAGTAGATAAAAATGTTAGAGAGGTCTCACTCTCATGTTTTTTTAGGCAGTAGATATATTCACCCATTAAATTGATATATTCATCTATTTTTTATGACTGTTTTATGTGAAACGATTCAAAAACGACCGTTTTAAACAAAACGACCTGAATACGATTTGTGGAAAAAGGGCCCCTGAATTTTAAGGTTGTCGTCGTCACGACACGTCACCTCATTTTGGACAAAACGACCGTAGAACTTGGGTTTCTTTAGTAAACTCACTTGGTTTCTCTATAACCACTCTTTTTTTATCCTTCTATTAAATAATAAAGATACTTAAAGAACGAGATGTTTAATACATAGGAGTTTAATATCTCTACGTGTTGCGTCTCGAGTGTTGTTCAGTATTACGAAATAGTAATTGAGCTCTATTTTCACATCATATATTATACTCGAACCCTCACAATATCTTTTGTGTTACGGGGCTTAACCAATTTTAGTTAAATGAATACGAGATGTTTACCCACCCCGCGCGTTGCTGCGGAGTTGAATTTGTATACGAAAGGAAAAAAAGTTAAGTGGTATAAAACGTAAAAGTTTAAAAGTCTCGTGGTGAAAGTATAAAACTATAGAAGTATATTAAAAGCGAAAGTAGTAAAATGAAAAGTTTCGTGCCCCAAAGTAGAAGACAAAAAAACTTAAAACAAAAATAAAAAACTTTAAAAGTTAGAGGATTAAAAAATTAAGGAGTATAAAATGTAAAAGTCTAAAAGTCTTGTGGTGAAAGTATAAAACTTAAAAAATATACTAAGTTAAGTGGTATAAAACGTAAAAGTTTAAAAGTTTTGTGATGAAAGTATAAAACTATAAAAATATACTAAAAACGAAAGTATAAAAGTTAAAAGTTTCGTGACCAAAGTAGAAGACAACAAAACTTAAAACAAAAAAAAAATCTAAAAGTTAGAGGGTAAAAAAGTTAAAGGATATAAAACGTAAAAGTCTAATAGTCTTGTAGTGAAAGTATAAAACTATAAAAATATACTAAAAACGAAGGTAGAAAAGTTAAAAGTTTCGTGCCCAAAATAGAAATATACTAAAAACGAAAGTATAAAAGTTAAAAGTTTCGTGACCAAAGTAGAAGACAACAAAACTTAAAACAAAAAAAAAATCTAAAAGTTAGAGGGTAAAAAAGTTAAAGGGTATAAAACGTAAAAGTCTAACAGTCTTGTAGTGAAAGTATAAAACTATAAAAATATACTAAAAACGAAGGTAGAAAAGTTAAAAGTTTCGTGCGCAAAATAGAAGACAACAAAACTTAAAATAAAAAAAAAACTTTAATAGTTAAACGGTGCAAAACGTAAGAGTATGAAACAATGTGGCCAAACTATGAAAACTAAAAGTTTACTACTTCGTTAAAAAGAAAAAAAACAAATCATAAAAGTATAGGGGTAGAAAGCGTCAAAACATCAAAGTCACGTGACCAAAGTTTAAAAAACTAAAACTATACTATTCATCTATGATTTTTATTGTATAATATAATAATAAGGAAAAGGTAAAACTAAATTACATCGGACAAAAATAAAAATTCTAAATCATAAAAGTGAGATTTGCTAAAACTAAAACAACATCCGGCAAGAGTAATTTTGTAAAGGTGAATCCCAACGGTTCATAAGCTATATGTCAATTATATAGACTAGGTGGTGATCCACCGCACGTTGCGGCGGCTTCACCATTTTTATATTACGTTACGAGTTAACGACTGATTCAAGATGATTTAGGTAAAAATTTAATCAGTAGTTATTTTTTTAAAAATTGATTAAGATAACTTTGAAAGGTAATTATTAAGACATAACATGTGTTATAATGTATGTTCATATTCAAATTAACAAAATATATAAGCAACTAAAATAAAAATTAATCTGTATCTTTAAAAGCAAACATAAATGAGTTCTAATTCAAGCTTGAAAGCAACCAAAATAAATTGGACCGTACCTATTTCCTAATCAGTGCCTTTCGGGTGTGAGATTTAATCAACTGTAAGTTCATAAAAAACAGTTAATTTAAATCACTACCTAGTCATCACAACCTCCCATTTAGAAAGGCATAAGTTTCAACCGCTTATGAAATAAACATGCAGTCGTGTGAAACACATTTTTTCGGTCCTCTTGTTTTTATCAATCCTAATGTTAGAATTTTTGGGTTAGATTGCAAAATAAAATAATAACATATATGATGCAATAAGAGAACCGTTTTAAACATAAGTTGACTTAATTAGCATTCAAGAATTATTTGACTTTAAAAATACAGTATCTGAGAACTCTCATTGGCAGCATTCTTAATCCAGAAAGAAACCTTTTCCAACCCATGATAATCTTGAAACAAAGGATTCAATCTAAAGCTTGAAAGATTTTGGCCACGGTTTGTTGATTCGAGACTTGTCCCCAAATATTATTCAAGCAAATCAAATGACACCTATAAAAATTAGTCACCAAATCAAACATTTTGTCTACAGTACTCTTTAGCTACAACACACCTGATCATCAACAAACCTTTGTATTTAAATCACTTTTAGAAAGCATAAACATGTAAGAACCTGACTTGAGGTCAGAATAGCAACAACATCATTAATCGGGCTCTATTGATTTGAAGGGCATCCAAGCATTTAAAAGATGTTTTATTCTAAACTCATAGTAAAACTAAACTCAGATATTCTTTAGTGAACAAATGGTATTTTTAATAACACTACATGCAACTTAAGACAAAGAAAACACACCTCAAGCTTTACGCCGCTATGTTATAGACTGGTCAATGAGTGCACAAATGTTCGTGTAGAGTTGTAACCAAATTTAACTTTTACTAAGATTCCACAAATGATCACCATGTAAAATACCTGTCTCAAGAAGTTTTGCCATTTAATCATTTCGACAACCCGCACTTGACGATGATGATTTAAAGAGCGCTCCAACCTCGCTATCACCAAGTAAGTCGGTCTTGTATGAAAAGATGGGCCGAAGCAAAACAAAAACTAATTTTGGGTTTTGAAAATTTAATACCGGTGTTAGTTTAACAAGCGACGTTTGGTCGGCATGCCACGACCTACCCGACTCGTATCTTTGTGTTACGGCACATTGGATCGATCCTCACACGTAGCAAATGATGAAACGTTTCTTTTAAAAACTTCGACTATCCTCACACGAGGCAAAATTTGTTTCATTGTATAGATCAGGTTATTCAAACATATAAATTACAAAACAAGATTTTTTTTAAATATTGTTTGACAAAAAAACCGGCAAGTTCGGTTAACTGATTTGTGCAGCTCTAGATTTTGGGCTGCGATTTAATGGTTATATGGGTTTAGAAACAACTTTAATCAACAAAAGACAATTTGCCCTAGTGGTTTGGGCAACTCTTTTTATTAATTTTTTTTTACTCATTATTTTGCACCATGTTGACATCAATTTGGTCCATGGATATTTCTAACGTGTGACACATACTTGTAATATCATGACATAATAAATTGAAACATGTGAAATGACAAAATACAATCTCGAGTTTGTCAAAATTACATAAATGACCCAAACTTTCATTATTTACCGTTTTAGCCCGAAACTTTCGTACAACCATACTTTATGTTTCAATTGCGTGCGTAACTAGTATTGCCCACAACTGCCAGACATATATAGCATACTAACTTCCTAGCTTTGTGAAATGGAAATGAAATCGTACGCGAAAATTGAAATAATAGAAAATTGGGCATTGAACTCACAAATGAAATGAAATGGGCTTCTATAAATCGTTGAAATTACAGTAAAATGAAATACGAATCGGGTACAATAGAAATGGATAAACCATGGATGTTACGTTAAAGAAGTAACCTTGATGCTTGATACGTATTAAAGATAGGATCTTTACGTAGGAACTTGATTGTTATGCATAAAATATGTGACTCGATGCGTAGTGGTAGTGATACGTGTAATTCGGGTGCGAACCATTGTGTAGACGTATGCTATATTATGATGCATGAAGTGTAAATATGTTTACTTGATTGTGAAACCATGCACATGTATAAATCCTAAGTCTCCCGCTTCGGTAGGAAATACAAGATTTTGTAAGGTTGCACCGTCAATCTTACATCGTACGTGTCAGATGTCGAATAATAGTGTAGGAGACTTGAATATGTCTTGTGTGTTAACATGGTATGTTGTGTATATGTTTATGGTAAATATTCATGACCTCACTTAACAAATCACCAATGTATCGTCGGGTCAACATGGTCAAAACTAGTGTTGTTTGTATACAACAGGATGCTAGTCAAACACAAAGTGCACTTACACTTTTATGTGTCATAGGTGAAGTCTAGGAGATTCACCACTTGTTTGAGACGTTTGGATTATTCTGTAACACGCACCCGATGTGAGTTTACGACCCCCTACTTTTAATGTTTCATTTTGGGGGAGAAGACATGCAATAAAACATCTTGAAGCTTTAGTAGATTTTTATACCACATTTGGGAACTATAGTGAATTGCATCTTTCCATTTGAAAGTCCTTTCATAACGTTACACTAATATTGGAAATAGTAGGGAAATACTGAGTAGTACTACTGCACTTGACGAGCCCCACCTGAGTTAGTCGCTCAAGCTCAACAGGAAGTTGAACGAGTGTAATATTGTCCTATATTATCATGCACAACAATGCATGGTGGAAAAGATAGTGTCTATAAGTCAGCTTTGGTTACTTGTCACTATAATTACAAAACTTTATAGACTAGCTATTTATCGGGATACTAATGTTATCTAAAACTTTGGGTCCTTAGGTACCATCATATGGGAAGTCTTGGGAAGACTAACCGGGTTACTTTTGATAAACTTTTGTTATCATACTTTTTTATAAAATTGTGAACTCACCAACCTTTGTGTTGGACTAGAACATGTTTCTTCCCGGGTCCATATGTACTGCTTGGACTAGGACACATTTTAGGAGTCGCATGCTTACCATGTTAAACATTTTATTTGCATTAATCATGGGCACTTTGTTACGCACAAAACTTTTAACTCTATTTAAAACTTAATGTTTCCGCTACTATTTATTTATACTTCCGCAACTTTAAAACTATATGTTTTTAAAATGGTTTAAACTCATATAGAGTCGTTTCTATGTGGCTAATGACCTGGATCCTGGTTTGTCACGCGCCTCGGGGTAGAACTTCGCAAGTGGATTTTGAAGGGTGTGACATATGTGAATGGTAGCGAGACCTTTGTTGGGATAAATGACCATTATCGAGTACTGTGGTGGATAGCCCATATGATGTTTCGCCATAATGCGCCTTTTTCAATTTTGAAGCGCCACCACCACATTGCTAATAAAGCCATGTTTGCATCCTTTAGTGAGCCAATACCCAAACCACTCTATTCCTTGTCTTTAACAACCTTGTCTCATGCAATCCATTTGATTTTGCTCCTCTTCTCATTACCGCCCCATAGAAATTCTATACGGATCCTATCCAAAGTATTAAGAACTCCAACCGGTACCCTGTATAAGGAGAAGAAATAGGTGGGAAGTGAGTTTAAGACTGATTTGAATAATTTGATTTGACCACCGAATGATTAAGTCTTTGCTTTCCATCAAGACAAATGTTCCTGAAGGTTGTAACAACCTACTCCGAGTTTTTTGTTAGGTTTATGTTTGCTCTATTTGAAGGGAAATTTCCCAATACTGCAACCAAGAGTAACAAGCATGAGGGATAACTCCTCATCCTCGACCCCAACAATAAAGACGGTACACTTAGATTAATACCCAGGACTGATATCATATAAAAGCAACATAGAAGTATTCTTAATTAGGTTTAATACATTGGTTGACGACCACTCTCTAGTGAAGATCACATCGTCTGCAAAAAGAAGATGTGAAAGGACCAGACCATGAAAACACTGAATGCCCCCAAAAGAATCCTATAGAAACAACTTTCTTCATGAATCCGTTCAAGGCCTACATAGCTAATGTGAAAAAAGATGGTGAAATCGGATCACCCTGTCTTAACCCCTTTGACACATAAATTCCGATGTGGGTGATCCGTTAACAAGAACTAAAGCTCTAGCCGTAGAGATAATGGCACAAATCCATTTACGCCATAGGACATGGAAATTCATTTGGTTTATAACCTCATCAAGAAAATCCCACTTCAATGAATCAAAGGCCTTATTTATGTCAACTTTTAAAAACATGCCCATTCATTTAGACTTCTTCATCCAAGAAAGAATTTCATCCAGGATTTGTTGTCCATCCATAGCGCTCCTATTTGATAAATAGGCCGATGGTTCTTCAGAAACCAACCCCCCAATCACCAACTTCAGCCTGTTAACAAGAACTTTGGACAAGATCTTGTTGATAGCGCCAATCAAACTAATGGGTTTGTAGTCTCCCAAAGAGTTGGGACTATCCGTCTTTGGAATTAAGGTAATGAAAGCTGAAAAGCTATTGTCATATAGGGAATCTATTGCAAAAAAAAAAAAAATCAAACAGTTTTAAAAAATCAAGCTTAAAGCCTTCCCAACACTTCTTCATAAAATTCATGCTGAAGTCATCAAGTCCAAGACCTTTGTCTCCATCGCAATCCCAAAGCGCTTCTTTAATTTCGAACAAGGTAAAAGGCTGGATAATAAGGGGGGACGGTATGGTGGGCGGCTCCCCCACCCGGCTTCAAGGGAGCCGCGTGGCTCCATGCGGCAACGATACCGGGTGTGCAAGGCTTCCCCATGTGGCTCCATTTTTTGGTCTAGGGCGGTTCCTCCAAGCCAGCGAGAGCCGGACTCTTTCTCTCTCTCTTTTCTTTTTTTTTTTTTTTTTTTTTGTTTTCTATCCCCACGGCTTGGTGAAGCCACACCACAACCATACCATGTGGTGTGGCTCCAAATGGTTTTCAAAACTACACATTTGAGTTGGCCGGCTATGATTGGTTGGTGAGCATGGCTTCACCAAGCCATGCCACAACCATACCCCCTCCCCTAATGGTAGCTTGATCCTCCGAGAGATTTGTTAGGTTGGGGCATGAGAATGGTAAAACTTTTTTAAATAATGTTTTTTGAAAAAAAAAATCATAAATTTAATTTTTTATAGCAACAGGAGATGTGTTCCAAAGCCCATTCACCATAAGGCCGTTTATGTAATTATTCCTAAGGTTTGCATTCACAATCCCATAAAAATACCTTGTGTTTTCATCACCATCAAGGGCCCATCTACCCTGGCCTTTTGCTTAAATACTTGTGGGCTTAGAAAAATAAAAGACTTTTGAGCTTTCTAAAAGCCAAAATCAAGAACTCATCTCATGAATCAGAGCATGTCATCCCTAAACTGTACTATTTATTTTTTATTTTTTATTTTTTTTTGAACAGCTATTTCATTCAACAAAAATCGCAACACCCTACCTAGCAAGGAGCCAGGAAAGGGCATACACAAAAAACCAAAAACGGGAGAGGGACTTACATATTGAATTTATCCCAATCCTTCCACGACAAAGTCGACCACTTACTCCTATTTTTAACCTAAAAGAAACTACGGCACTTGATTTCATTAAACATACTAGCAATACTAACTTTAGCCCCTTCAAAAGTAGCTTTGTTTCGGAAACTCCAAATGACCCAACAAGTTGTGAGAATTGCCGTGTAGAAAACCATTTTCGATTTCCTGTCAAAACGAGATTCCTCAACCAACTTGAGAAGATTCCTCAACCAACTTTAGCCCCTACACTGTACTATTGATTATATATATTGTTAATTCAGCCTGAAATACATGAATTTACACCCTTCAAAAGGTACACTAATTAAACTGATAACCGTTAATTCACAGGCATGAAATACCTGAATTTACACCCTTCAAAAGGTACACTAATCAAACCAATTGCAAATCTATGATTACCGGTAATTCATCCTCGGACTTGTTTGAAGCGATTAATATATCAAATATTAAAAAATCCGAATGCATGTCATATGCCAGAAACTGTAAGGAGGTTCTTAACTCACCTCTTAATATTAATAATATTGTGGGGTCGTATTTAAGTGTGTGGAACCATAACATTTTCTGTATGGTTACAGTCGGTATTAAATTCCCCTATATCATAATTATTCAAATTAATATGGTTGGTATTCAATAATTGTTCTAAGGTACAAGCAATTAAATACATACTTCAGGCTTTAATTACCTTCTGTAAACATTACTGTGCATTTTCAGCATCACTGTAAAAAATTGATAATAATTAAATGTCTATCATGACTAATTATAAAGTGACTAGCTATTTGAAATTAAATCCTGAAGACCCATGAATTCTCTTCCATTTTCGCTAACAAAAGATTGTTTAGTGACACAAACATGCAAATTTGTCACTCATCAACCAATATAACGTCGCAGAACTGTTGCTAATTAAACAATATGTTGGTAACCAGAGGAGGATCTAGACTAAAAGTTTAAGGGTAACGTTTAGTGAAAAAATCGTTTCAGGGATAACGAAATACATAAAACGTAAAAGTTAAAAAAAAAATCTCACTACGCGGTAAAAGGGGTAGCTGGCGCTACCCCTTCCAATAAGCTACATCCGTCACTGTTGGTAACGACCGGTCTTTAGTGACATATAGAATTAGTCAGCGAGTGATACGACGACTATATTTGAATTAGCAAACGTTGATCATGTCACTAATTGTTTTATGAACATAATCAATAATCTAATCATGTATTTGGTTTTTGTTAGAATGTTAGGGATGTAAATGAACGAATGTTCAACGAATAATTTATGAATCGTTTCGGAGGGAAGTTCATTTACATTCGTTCGTTTAATAAATGAACGAACATGAACATGAAATTTCGTTTGTTTAGTTAAACAAACGAACGTAAAGAAAAGTTGCGTTCGTATTTCGTGAATGTTCGGTAAGATGTTCATTTATGTTTGGTAAGATATTTGTTAAATTTACTATTTGAAACTTACATCTTTGTGATATTATTATGGGATAATTATGTTTATAATTATTATTTCTAACTTGTGCTTTGTTTTGGATCATTATGTTTATAGTGTCAAGTGCTTAAATATATATATTTTTTTGAAATAGCATGTGTTCGTTTGCGTTCGTGAACAAATTTAATTCCTTAACAAAAGAACACATACAAGAATTTTCGTTCATTATATGTTCGTGAACTATGATATATTATTGACTGAACCATGATGCATGTGATGAAAAAACATGATTTTCTGAATTAGTAGATACATGATTTGATAAAGTAGGAAATTACAAAGATTATATGTTTATAGAAACTAAATTTAATGTTGGCATCAATCACAATAATGGTTAATTGTCAGATATAATTCTCATAGAGACATCAAACATACGTACGGTCATAGGAATAAACACATTTGTAAATCATGTATGTTGCCATAAAACTTGATTTATAAAATGGATAATCATCAAAATAGCCATTTTTTACTTTGAAAAAACTAAAATGACCCACTAAATTTATCTAACTCAAATGACCCAAGTTTCTCATCCAACCAGCATTCTTCACGTGTCCAATTTATCCCGCCACTTTGCAGCTCTTACCCAATGAAAATCTCACGTGTGTCCTCGATCTCACAATTAAAGGGACTATAATAAGAGTAGAGGGACTACTTGTATAACTTTAAAAAGTACCTAAATATCTCTTCTTCTCTCTCTAACTCCACCGCCGCCACCATGCATTCGACATTTCTGATTTTCTGAAACAAGATGGTGTTGAGGATTTACCGAAACAAATTCCAAGTGGGTATATTGAAATCAGAGTAGAAATTAGATTTGAGGCGCCGGTAACATCCATCTCCGTCGGTAACCTTCATTGTTCCGATCGACGGCGTTTCAAAGTCACAGATTTGGGGAGGAGAATGGTGGTGGCGGTGGTGGCTGACACCCATGGTTCTCACAACCACACCAAATTAAGCAGATTCAATATATACGAGAAGGAATTATCTGGAATTGTTTCGATCGACGAAGAATTGAAACTGGAATCGTTCAGATCGATTCCTTGGGTGGAGAAAATAATACTTAAAGATTACTTTAGTTCTTGGTATCCTATTAAAAAGTGGGGAAATGAATACTTAAGGATTACTTTAGTTCTTGGTATCCTATTAAAAATCCACGTATAGCAATCTTATTGGATAGAAGTGGGATCCATGGAATGTTTGATGGTCAAAGATGGGTCCCATTGGTTGCCTAATTGTCAGATCGAGGACACACGTGAGATTTTTATTGGGTAAGAGTTGCAAGGTGGCGGGATAAATTAGACACATGGAGAAGGCTGGTTGGATGAGAAATTTGGGTCATTTGAGTTAGGATAAATTTGATGGATCATTTTGGTTTTTTCAGAGTTAAAGATGACTATTTTGGTGAATTTCCCTTTATAAAAGTTCGATTGATCAGTTGACCATGAATAGTTACATAAAATCTTGACACACCGCTTGGATGCATGACAAGACTGTCTTCATGAATGGTCAATCAAAGAAGAAAGTATTTATGAAACAAAATGGAAGTTTCATGGTCTATTCAAGGATCGACAAGAATAATTCAAGGACGAAAACGATGTCATGAAACTATATTGTCTTAAAGGTTCAAGACTTATGAACAAGACTAAAATGTAAATCAATGTATTAAAAGTTAAGTTTTTATGAACTTATAATATAAGAATGATATGAAATGAGTACACCGGATATCCCACCTTTATTTATGTATAGCACTAAGGATTTTAGAGCGGGTTGGTGTATCCCACCTTTATTTATCTATTGATAGGTCAGGCGGTTCCAGGAGTTACCAAGTTTAAGTACTTAGGATCATTTATGTAGAGCGATGAGGGCATTGATAGTGATGTGGTCCATCGCATCAGAACGGGTTGGTGTAGATGGCGTGCGGCCACAGGTGTACTATGCGACATAAGGTTTCCCGTTAAGCTAAAAGGAAAATTTTATAAGGTTGTCGTTAGGCCGGCAATGCTTTATGGCTCTGACTGTTGGGGCGCCGTCAAGAAGACTCAGATATCGTAAGCTGGATGGTTGAGATGAGAATGTTAAGGTGAGATGACTGACCACACACAGTTGGACCGAATTAATGAACCATTAGGACTCTATATATGAAGGGGGTGCCATGACATTTGAAAGGTGGTTTGAAAGGTGGTCACCAATATAATATGCCTATAAATAATAACAAAACTTCATTTGTAAGATGATGAAGAAATCCTAAAAACACAAGAAATCTCTTTTCCGTTTTCATTGACAAAACCCATTTAGTGACAAAAACAAAATAGTCAATGATTAGTAAGTACTTGACTTAATCAGAATCCGTCACTAAGCAATAAAATAACGTATAATTGTCGCTAAACGATTACCGTCTTTAGTGACAAAACATAATTAGTTGTCGAATGACTAACGACTAAATCGGAAACAACAACACTTCAGATTGCTCGCTATTGTGTTAGTAGGTGTTGTATGAACATAATCAAAATTTTAACTATATATGTGTTTGGTTGTTATCATGTCACCACTAACCAATTTAGTTAAACTTGCTTTCTCCTTTAAACTAGATTATTAATGTTAGGATCCTAACATGGTTCTTTAGCTATTGAAAAAAACCTTGAAAACTCGGTAAGTTTAATCAATTTATCACCACCCTATAATGTAATTTTACTCGCGTCAAATGATGACTTTAATTAGTTTAAAGGTATCTTGTTATGTTAAACAGTATTACGTACCTCCTGTCCGAGTTCCATTATAAACTATATATACACTAGGGTTACAAGTAGACCAGATGCTGGGTGGGTCGTTAGTAATTTCATTCTCAAACCGTCATGTGTTTAATCAAAAAAACCATTTCCATCTTTTTTAGTCCTCAAGTGGTCCTTATATATTATATGTACTCATTCATAAAGCCGAATAAAGAACTCTAACCACCGTAATCAATTAAATAGTTAAGAAACCTAACCACTTTTATTAAATTTTCTCATCAATAAAAGCAGTATCCAACTACCATCTTCCTCCCAAGTTATATACTTGTACCCGAGACGAAAAACTCGAAGAAGATACATGGCAGGAGGATAAAGGAGAGGGTGAAAACAAAAAAAAATATATATGTGCAGAAGCAGCAGCAGTAGCAGTATACAGATGACACCTTTAGACCCTGCAACATTCATTAATGCATTCCTACTTTTCTTATCATGATGATGGCTGCTTCTATTTGTTATGTCAATTCAGCATAGAAAAAATGCAATTAAGGTACGTACACAGATTTTCCCTTGTTCGCTCTAGGTGAATCAATCTTAATTTAATCTACCTCTACTATTTGAGGAATTCAACAATCTATTTATTGGCACTGCTAGGCGGTGAATTGAAGGAGTTTTCATCATGATCATTTAAACTCAAATCATTAAAAGTTTCTTGCAATCTTGCTTGCGTAGGCAGTTCTTATAAACAGTTGATGAGCTATGGAACAGTAGTGAAAGTTCTGGACTTGTAGATTGATTAGTTATTTATAAACAATTGATTCTAAAAGTATTCATCCCTAAGTGTTGAGGGTTCTAGTCCCATGAGTATAGGTGTAGAATTAGCAGTAGGTTTAAACGCTAGTATAATCAAACTCTGCAACCTTTTAATTTGTTTGTAATTTAGAGGCTCTTGATGCTAGCTAGCTTTGATCGATCATACATGTGATGCAAATGGCCAAGTTCTATGTTTAGGATGATATGATGTTAATTTCTTGCATATTCCAGTAGATGGTTGTAGAAACTTAGGCTCTCGGCCGGGCGGCGCTGCGGGGCAGATTGTCCGGCCCTCGAGCTGGAGTCTCTAGAGAGTTCGGTGAAGTGTCTGCACTCCGGTAATGTCCTTCACTTCGGCACCTGTCACCAACAAAGGTTAATTAGAGCATGTGAGGGAGATTATTTCTCCGGCTCAGACTCGAGACTGACACTTGCATCATTGCCATCCCAGGTCTACACTCGTGTATATATATGTGTGTGTGTGGTGTATTGTGGAGTTCCTTCTCAGCTGTGCGAGCTTCGTAGGAGAGGTGTAGTGTCGGAGCGTTACTTGCATCCGAAGGTATTAAGTGTCCTGCCCAAGTCGTCGGGGAGGGGTATTTATAGCGTCCTGCACTTTGTCTTGTGTGTCATTAATGCTTTGGTCCTTAGCGGTATGGGCGATTATAGGTGTGTAGCCTAGCATCTTCATTTTGGGAAGGGGCGGCTTATGATGGTAATCATGATCAATCATTAGCGCCTGATTAGGACGGCCGCACGGCGCCACATTGTAATGGAATAGATCAATATATAAGGAATGTGAATTCTTCCGTTTTTAAAAACTTTCATTTCATATAGGAGACAGTGTTTTTTTTTTCGATTCATACGAATGACTGAATGAAATTTTTTATTCAATCTAATTTTTCTTACAATATTATGATAAAAAAATAAAAATAAAAAAGTTAAAAAGGTAAAAATACGAACAAAAATGTAAAAATCAAAAAATAAAAATAAAATAATAAAAATAAAATAAAAATAAAAAAATAAATAAAAAAATAGTAAAATAAAAATAGATAATAAAACTAAAAGTAAAATAAAATAAAAAATATAAAACAAATAAAAATATTAAATTAAATTTTAAAAATTAAAATATTTAATAAAAAATAAACTGATAACTAAAAAAATATAAAAACACTAAAAAATTAAATAAAACAAAATTTTAAAAAACATAACATATATATTAATTTTGAATGAAAATGTTAATAACATTGTATTCACTTACTTCTTTTTTACTAACTATTAAACAACGCGAGGAAATGATTTATTACAATCCCACATAACAACCAATCATATGCCCCACTCTCCTTTTTGTAAAAGTAAAACCAATTCTTTTTTTATTTATTTTTTATTTTTTTTCTTCTTCTATCCCATCAAGAGGGTTCGTAAGTGTGAGATAGGATAAATAATCTTGTTAAAGATGTTACATTCTTAGCTATAACCGCTTCAATGTGTGACAACTTTAACTTAGTATCATATCTAACATTATTTTTATTTTCATAACTCATAAGTATAGATTTTTCATTCACCATAACACTATTTTAAGTACTTCTAGCTTATTCAAAGTTCTTTTCAAGAATGAGTCAAAACATTAACTAAAAATTACATATAGTTAGTTGTGTCTAAAATTATCGAAAATGTGGTTGTTTATTTTAAATTTTTTTAGCAATTCTCAAATCTCATATAAGAGATCGACTAATACATATGATACTCCGTATGTGTTTCAATGATTGAACCTTGTTTGGAATAGTTAGGTGTTAGTGGTCAACTTTTCATTGTTGTGACCGGCCTTCATGATCATGAGTAGTCTCATGATCATGAGTAGTAGTATCATGATCATGAATAGTCTGGTTCTGAAAAAGCTCTTAGAATTAGAATTACGTGTGGACGTGGTACTTAGAACTTTCTGTTGAATTATGTGGATATGAAGGAATGATATTGTGTTTAATAGGAAGAGAAATGTAAAGTGTTTATTTTTGGAGATTAATGCTCTTAAGTTTTTTTTTTTTTTTTGGGGTCAACACTAGATAGCCAAAGGGTGGAGAGTTAGTTGGGAGGAATTCTATAACTTCTCTTTCTAATGTTGTGACATTTGTTTGTGGTTTTGTCCCGTTCTATTATATTATTAGAGATTAAGGTTAATTATGAGCTCACGGACACATTAGGTATGAAAGATTTGAAATATATTCTCTATATATTGCAATCACAGTTATTTAGTAATATTATTCACTATACTATTAACTTACACGTTCTAGCGTCTTGTTAGCAGGTGCTTTTGTTAATGAAATAGTCATGAAAAAAAAACAAAAATAAATTACGCCTATATAGCCTTGTTGTGCCCCTTGAATACATGTTTAATCTAGCTAGGCCAACTACCTTAAGAAAAGGACATATATAACATTAGTAGCTCTAACAACCTAAAATCCTGGTGAAATTAATACAACTCAATCCTCTTTAACTACCTGAGTTCCATGATTCAATGAGTCTGATTCTTAACTACTTGAGTTCCATGACTCAAAGTTCTGGCAGTGATCAGTAATATGATTATTGTTAAAGTTAAATATCAATCAATAAAGCAATAAAAATCTGTACGAACCCATTGCTCTAAATTACTAGAAAACATGATGATAAACATAGAATAGTATTATGTTCAGATTATAGTCTTATAGAGAACCAAGACCCACTTTCCAGAATACATGCATATATGGTCCTCATGATCGGCAGAATTTGGTCCCAACATAATAAGCTCATTTATATATGCAACAACCCGATCAGAATTTGGTTTGGTTACTTATTTTTTTATACTTACAAATTTTAGCCTTAACGATTATATACATATAGTGTTATAACTTATAATGATTTGACGCCACTCAGACAACTTACGTATGCTGGAGTTGTGTGCATCGGCTTTGTCGTGTTTTAGCCTAGATCATATCATGTATGTATGGATCAAGCTAGCCATTATTGATCGTCTAAGTGGTTAGATGTGAGACACCCTAATACATTAAATATAAGGAGGTCTTGGGTTAAAGTCATACATGTGATAAAAAAATTAGGGTTTCAGATTGGACCAGAGGGATTCCTCACATATGGTGGGTTTCCTCCTATGGGTGGTCTTTAGGTCGGGACTATGTCTTGTGCTCGGGCAATGAAATTGATCGAGTCTCGGGTGTGCAAGTGACCCGTCAGTCAAATTTACCATAAAAGAGAAAAATATGTATGGATCAAACTTGTAGGCAGGGTTTGAAACACTATGACGTGTGGAAATTTCAGCCACAATCTAGGAGTGCCTATGCAATTGAGTTTATAGGCCATAAACTTGGACATCTTTGCTACACGCATTATATATCAAAGTTATGATAATCCTAACTTCTCATAATTTTCACTTCAGGTTTATATAGTCTATATTACAGATTGGGGCCTACATTATGAAAACTCGAAAACTTCTTCTTTGTTCAAGAATTTTTTTATCTTTATTATGATATTTATATTTTTAATTAAAAAATATCATAGCGTATGTATTTTAGACTTAGTATTGCGTATTTGTGTTTTTTGTGACATTGTCTTTTGTAAGCTTGATCCCATGTTTTAGAGATCATGATGTAGCAAGCAAAGGAACTAATAGATATATACATTTGACAGAAAACAACAGATGAGTTGGAAAATAACTGAAAACAGAATGTTTTGTTAGGATTAAGATCCTGGAGCCTAGAAACCAAATACTACAAAACACAATACAATAAAAGAACCTCTAACAACACAAACCACAAGCCAAAAGAAAGTTTTGGGAATTTTAGCAGGTCTCAATTTACTCCCTAATATTTAAACATAGCAAAGTCAATACCCGAACCGGCCTACAACCCTTGAAGGATAATGTTCTTGCTTTATTCATCATCCCGTTGCTTCAAGATCGATCAAAACAAAGCCACCAAACTTCTAGAGTCGTTTTTGGGTGCGTTCTTGACTTCTTCCATTTGTTCAAAAGATAGAGTAAATAGTGCATGCATCCCTCTTCCCTTAAACACTCTGCAATGCACAAATGCAACTGTTTTTACAACAATACAAGACAGATAAAAAAAATTTAAACGGCAAATTTGGATCACCGACGGGGACATTACACCACCCACCCGATCATTTCCGATCCCCATCAGAAGGAAACTCACCACTGGTGAGAAAACCCCCTGGCCCAACTTGTAACCCTCATTCTTTATTCTTTTTGTTACAAGTGAGACTTGAACCCAAGACCCCATGGAAAAGGGTCATACACCTTTGTCACTAGGCTAAACTACTGGGTGTAATACGAGAGATAAATAACCTTATAGCTTATAGAGGAGTCTGTAATCTAGTTTATAATACATACCGATAATTAAGTCTGTCATGGAGAAGCTAAAGCAGCTTTGATCTTTTCAACTGTGCACTTGATAAGATCATTAACAGTTGCAACTGACCCCAATGATAATTTGGCTGTAGGAGCTGAATCCACTAAAATCTGAAATGCAACAGTAAGTAATGACCCACTAGTTCCTAATTCAGGAATTCCTCCTTGATGTTGTTCTGGCCCATCTGGAAGTATAGCAAAACCAGATGGCAATAAGGCAACATAATCTGGATCACCCCCAGCTAGCACCACATTCATTGCCATGATATCCACAGGAGCATATATAACATAGGATCCTGTAGAGTCACTTGAACTCTCTTGTAATATCAGCATGTTGCTTTGGCTTGAATTTGGACTCTGCAATATTTACAATTCAAAGGTCAATCTATATGAATACTAGACATATATAGATTAAAATTTCTATAACTTACATTAACACGAAGAAGGGAGACGCAGTTTCCTGGATCATGACCATTGGCGATGTGTGCCATTTCATTAACTAGTCCACCACTTGAAAGAATGTCCCACTGTATACAAATTTATTAAACTTGTGTTCAAGAGTTCATTACAACAAAATTAGCTAAGTGAACACACTTTTCTTGGCAAATTTAGCACTTAAAATATAGAACTTGTCAATCTAATGTGAAAAACTGATTGTCACAAATTGACTATAGTACTTTTAGGTGCGAAGATATTTTATGCGAAAATGTGGCAAACGTTTATGTATTTCCGTAAACATGTAATATATTTGTATGTTGTAATATATAGTTACCTGACTCCTTGAGTTCTCATCTCGAAGAAAATCAAAAACTCGCTTTGGTTGAACAGGTATCCAGAATGAAGTTGCAGCACTCAGTACTATACCGGGAGGCCTGCCAGGATCATCCATACTCTTTCGGGTCATAACCCGAACATCATCAGCCCCACTACCAGACAGAGTTGTCCAAGTGTGTGCAGTTGAAGCTCCAACACCACTACAAAAGCTTAAAACCATTCTCTCAGCCAGCTTCAACATACTTTTTCTCCCTTCTGGAGTGGTTATAACTGTTGAATCAAACAAACCCATCATGACATAATCATATATTTAATTCTTCATGTATTATTTATGTTAATCTAGATACTGTTAAGGTGGAATCCTAACTATATACTACTTTGTTGTTACATACCTCCAACATCTCCTGCAGGAATGTTGTTAGCCATTACGCTTGCAAGCCGTTCACATTGCCTCTCTAGAGTTGCCACCCATCTTTTTGCCCCAAATGCTAGGCCGCAATTCACCAGTGACCGATAGATATTATGAACCGCTCTATCATCGACTTCGACATGTTCAACCCAGGTTACCTAGAAAAAGAAAAACAAATATGAATACAAATTTTCTTTTCTGCTTGAAGCAAATATTATAAAAGTTCAAATCTCTACCTCTGAATACCCATTGGGGAGTTCTTGAATTAAACAACCAGAAGGCCTTCTTCTACATCTTGAAATCGAAGAAGGGCGCAGATTGTCCAATGACACATCAACCACAGCCCAAGTGCCATCATCATGTTGTTTACAGTACCTAACAAAGTAGTTTTCTCTGGTTGGAACAAGTGGTGAAGGAACTTGAAACTCGGCTGACATCTGATCATAAGATTATAAATTCATATGTTAACTTAAACACAAACATAAAAAAGTAGATTTGCGGTTATGGTGTTCGACTCCTATATATAGCTTACCACTTGGAGAGCTCCATTGTAATTGCCAGCAACTCCGGTTGAAAGAACTTCCAAGGTCATTGCTCTTGAAACAATACCAGAGAACACATTTGACCATTGACTCTGAAAAACCATTGTGGGATTCAAGTATGCAGATTGTAATCAATTAAAAGTTCAACTTAATACACTATAGCAAATCATATTTACACACTTAGAAATGTGAAGATTGGCACTTAAATGTTCGCTAAAACTTGACACTAAAATGTATATACTGAATAGATTAAATTGTCACCCTTAAGTGTGTAAATTTGAAAACATGTCCAAGTTTCAAGAGTTCATGTTATTAAGCCTGTCCTTTTTCCACTCTTCATTCATTTATATCTTCACATTAGGAAACACAAACTGTTTTATAAATGGATTATTTACAAATTTATAAGTGATTTTATTACAAACAAGTTTATGTGTGTCATTTGTTGTAGTGAAAAGAAAGGGGGAATTGTGTACACATATACCACATCCATAAGAAGCTCCACAAGAGTGATATGATTCATAATCACAACTGCTGATTGCCTTGAAGCTTCAGATTTTAATCCCAATTGTTTTGGACCCATCCCGCGTGGAAACATCCTTGAGTACTCATCTTCACTCAAGATCTCGGATGAGCTATCCGAGCTTGGAACCCACAAGGGGTCACCAACCTGAGCCATTCGGATTAGCTCCTCCATAGCTGCAACAGCCAGCTCTATTATGACTGGCTTATCTGCCTCAGTTGGGCCTGAAACCGACCTTAGAAGGTCATTTGCGGCAAACATCTCTCCTACCATCCCTTGTTGTGGACTATAATTAACAACACCTTGGTCAATTGAGCGAGTCGGTCCATGAGGCGACATATTTGGGAAGCTCAACATTGGCTTGCCAACATACTTAGCAGCGATTCCAGATATCCTATCAATCTTTTAGCAACACCAAATCAATGAACAAACTATCAGAGACATTAAAAATACTGATAATTACAAGAAAAGACATAATTTTAAGGTGAATTCAACTTACCTCTTCACGCAGTCGCGCATTTTCCATCCTCAAATGCTGCTCATCAAAAGACATCTCTCCAATAGCAGCAGGACCACCACAGTTTGGACAAGTAGCATTGGCAAGGGCTTCTTTGTAGCGGATATTCTCAGACCGAAGCTTGTCATTCTCATTCCTTAGCTGCGTGTTCTCATGGCGTTCATGTTGAGCCTAAATCAAGAAAACAAGGAAAGACACAGATTTTGAATCAGAGTTTAGTATGTTACACAATATAATCCACACCGTTTTCAAATGGCCGTTTGAGCCTCCATCGAACGACCATTTGAGGTTAGGCCTTTCTTCGTATGTCCCTACTTTTGAACGGTATTTTGATGTTTCATGGCTGGCTCCTATAAACGGTCGTTTGAGGTTTTCGACGAACATCGATTTGAGTTTGGGGATGGCTTAGATTAGTAGGGCCTCACCTTCATTTGAGTGCGTTTATTTTGGAACCAAAATTTGACTTGCAAAGGTTCCAAGGACAATCTTCTTCCAAGTTCTTTTCTTTGCTTATCATCTGGATGTGGGCATTCTTTGAAAAACCTAATACAAATCAACAAATTAGGATCTTGATCAACTAATTAAATACACCCAAAAATATAAAATAATAATGGTACAAGAATATATAAGAAATATAATATTATGGCAGGAAATAAACATACGATTCCATTTCTTGAATTTGATGCTGAGTGTGACGATGATATCTTTTCTTTTTGTTGGGCCGTTGATTAGGATCTTGATCATCTCCTGAGTTAGCTTCCATGATATCGGTGCCGGATTTGCTCTCGTATTCGTCATCTCTAAGCATATCAAGCTCATTTTCTGGGGTTTTATGGCTCATATCAAGAATATGATGATGACTCTCAAACATGTTTGGCTGGAACATCTTTTCTTCACCTCTTTCTACAAGGTTTTACTTGATGTTTCGTACACAAATCTATATACAAGAAAGTAGAAGTTACCAATTTGGCTACAATTACCAATATTTCCAAGTAATTCAAGGGAAAAAATTAAGAAAAAAAAAGAAATGGAATTATTGGACCTTGAGAATTTACATAAACAAGCAGGGAATGGATTGAAATTTTTGGAGGTTAACAGATCTATAGTTTTTTGTGAGAAAAAAAGTCAACTTTAGACCATTAAAAGTTGAAACCAGTCTCTCTCTCTCTCTAGAAATTAATTTTAGTTTCTCTTTTAGTTTATCGAAAAGGATTATGGTTGAAAGTAATAGAAGGATTTGAAGAAATCATATTCATGTCAACCAAGTTTATCAGCAGAAGTAGATCTTGAAATTCTGCCAGTTTTAGTAATAATATGTTGACATGTACTTATGAGCAGGAACTAGCTTCTCATGGATGAAGCTAAAAAAATGTACGAAGAGTTAATAACAAATAACTTGGATTATAAAACAAGATACAAACCTGATCACTGAGATACTTTTGAAACTCAAATCAGAACCTACTCATTTATTTTGATCTTCAAAAACATAAAATATTATATATATAATGAGTGTAGAAGATGACACATGAACTTTCTGCACATTCACAAACCCTAACAAAAATATCTCCCTTCCATGTGGGATTTAGGTTTTCTTTTGGTTAAATCAATGGACAGAAGTCTAGAGTTGACAAAATCAAACATTTTTGGACACTTTCTCAAAGCTCCACCAATTTCATCTCTCTTCTTTCTTTTTTTTTTTTTTTACATAATTATGCAGAGACAAGATTAGAGAAAATCTTGCCAAAAAGTGCTTCATCTCACACACTGGTTTATCCATACCACCAAATGTTAAACAACCAAAAAGTGACTGGAGAAAAAAAGCATTTTAATTTGGTTGAGAGTTGAAAAGCCACTAGTAACTTAAAAGGGTTAAGATTAATGGCGATACATATGTAACAAACTTACTGGTTTTTTTGATCTTGCTTTTGAAGATGCCAGTGTAAAGAGTCAATGGAAAACCACTTTTGAGAGGGTTAAAGAGTGGTTTTCAGACGAGAGTTTGATTGATGATATACCTTTCTTGTGAATAGAATTTAAGGGGAGAGAGAGAGAGAGAGAGAGAGAGAGAGAGAGAGGAACAGGTGGGAGTATTGAAGAAGTTGCAGCATGAAGGAGAGGAGTTAATGCCAAGAGTATTGAGAGGATGCAATTGCATTTATGGAGAATTGAAGTTTTTATTTCTTTCTAGAGAGAGAGAGATGGAGGAGTTAATGCAATCTTGATGTTCAAACTAGCTTTCCATCACACACACAAACTGTATAATTTGGTATGTATGAAGAAAGATTATGAGATGGACGATTTAAAGAATTTAACTCCATCAAATTTCACTCCATATTGAACTTATTCTATCAAACCAACTCATCCTCATCCCCAACTACTACCTTTATTATGCATGTGTATACAGTGTGCGTGGTTACACGTTAAGTCTCTTCTTTTCTTTTTGAACCACAAATTTTCCACAAAATACCACTCATCTAGTCATCTCGGTAAGGATTAAACTTTTTATCATTTTTATAAAGGGCAATCACCATGCTACGTACAAGACCATTGATACGTTAAGTCCCTTCTCTATGTACAAGTCTCGCAAGACGAAAAAGAATATTAGTCTAGGGCGGTGACTTCTACGGCAATGACAATTATTCTCGGTAAATATTAGTCTAAGGTTATGACATGTCGTCATCATAGGCTAAACTCCAAATTTGGTCAACGAGGTCTATGACGATGTCGTGTCATAGTAAAAGAGGAGGCGGGAGACTGAAATTTATGATCGCCCCCTTGGAAAGTTTGTCTAGAAGTATCGTCGGCATTCTCTAAACTTATTTTATTATTATTTTCTGTACACACTTAATTAACAAAACGAAATATGTTTTTATTTATTTTTTTCTTTGGGTTCGGTGGCCGGTGAAAGACATGTCATTACCATACATATTTACCTTTTCTTTTAAATTGTTTTCCCTTGTTTATGAATTAAATGTAGGAAATTGTGGTTTGCACTTAAATTAACCTAACACAAAATTACTCACTATAACAAACAGAGGGATACAACTTGCTATAAACTAAACTCTCACACTTAGATAATATATTTGATCACAACAATAAACAAAAACTAGAACACAAGAGTATGAATAATATGGCTCTACTATTGTATTAATAACTGCTTGAACGATCTTATGTTTACAAAGAAATTTACAAAAGATGATCTTAGCTATCAATCTATGATATAGAACATAATATTCAGACACTAAAATATTACACAATAGGCTAAAATGAAATGGTTAAATGGAGACTGTTGCGGCGTTTACAGTGTTCAATGTCTGGTAGTTGATAAGCATGACTACAACTGAACTTTAAAGTTGTTGTGTCTGTTACCGGAACAAGTACAAGGCTAAAGTCAATTTGGAAGAACTCTCTTTTCTGAAGAACTTGAATTAATTTGGTCCCTTGTATCTATCTGGAACAACATGTTTTACCATAAGAACTAGTCTTCACTTTTCTTTCGGAACAATGATTTAACCGAAACAACTTCTTCCTGAAGAACTTTACTTAGACAAATAAATACCCATCCTGATGAACATTTCCTTACAATCTCCCCCTAAGATGATGCTGCCAAAATTGTTTTATTAGCCCAAAATTGTGTTATTCTTTCTCTACTCCTCATCTTCACATCTTTGAATACTTATCTGTTTTCTTGTAGAGCTTTTTTGCCCTTTGCTTAACAGTCAAGAACATCAAAGCATTTTTATCCAATGCATCCTAATCATCCAGGTTGATCTCGATATGTCTTGTATATGTGCCATCAGTTTTGTACACATGATGCATTTTTTCTTGTATATTGTATGAAATTGATTGGATTGGACAGTGACTTGTCATAGGCTTTGCAAATGAAGATTCAGTCTCTCTCTTGTTCAACATATGCCTAATCCTTAAAATCAACAGATTTTCCTGATAGCTCATATCCTTCATCTTTATTTTTATCTAATTTCACCACATCCCTAAGTTCACTCTCAGAAAGGCTAGTCACAACTTCTTCAATGGTAGCACTAACCTCCTGATTGTCATTAGTGACAAAGATCAGTACGCTAATTCTTCAGTTTGGTAGGCTATTAGGGGAGATCCATTAAAGGATTCTCAAAGGTCGCGCAACCTCTTTTAGCCTTGACACGTAAGGGGACTGTTTATAAATGGGAAGCTAAGCAGGAGGCTGCTTTCCAGCTGTTGAAGCAAAAGCTCTGTAGTGCACCTATTTTGTCTTTTCCTGATCGAACTGAAGATTTTCTTGTCTACTGTGATTCGTCGATACAAGGTCTAGGTTGTGTTCTATTACAACGTGAAATGGCCATCGCATATGCATCTCATCAACTGAGGGGAAATGAGAAGAATTATACAACTCTCGACTTGGAGTAGGGAGTCGTGGTATTTGCGTTGAAGACCTGGAGACATTACTTATACGGTAGCAAATGCATGATCTACACTGATCATAAGAGTCTTCAGTATATCTTTGACCAAAAGGAACTGAATATGAGGCAGAGAAGGTGGGTAGAGTTATTTAATGATTACGAATGCGCTATCAAGTATCAACCAG
Source organism: Deinandra increscens subsp. villosa (assembly GCA_039602395.1). Classification (NCBI taxonomy): domain Eukaryota; kingdom Viridiplantae; phylum Streptophyta; class Magnoliopsida; order Asterales; family Asteraceae; genus Deinandra; species Deinandra increscens. The sequence goes on from JBCNJP010000027.1 coordinate 15,568,004, forward strand.
GTAAAGCTAACATCGTACAAGATGCCTTGAGCATAAATAATGAAAGGCCCAAAGGAAACCGAGCTTTATAGTTAAGAATTCACACTGGGTTAGCAGACAAAATCAAATTTCCTCAACTTGAGGTTATGAAGGATGAGAATGTGAAGTTTGAATCCTTACGTGGACTGGATAAACAATCTGAAGTCAAAGCAGATGAGATCCGGTACTTCGTGGATACAGTGTGGGTACCCGATTAAGGAAACTTAATAGAGCTAGTGATGGACAAAGCACACAAATCCCGTTATTTCGTGCATCCAGGATTGGACAAAATGCACAAAGATTTGAAAGCTCTTTATTGGTGACCGAAGATGAAGGCTGACATTGCAACCTACGTGAGCAAGTGTCTGACGTGTTCAAAGGTTAAAGTCGAGTACGAGAAGCCATCTGGGTTGCTTCAGCAACCAGAACATCTAATGTGGAAATGGGAGCAGATTTCCATGGACTTCATAACAAAGTTACCCTGAATGTCGAGTCATTGCGATACGATATGGATAATTGTCGATCGATTGAACAAATCAACTGCACTTCTTGGCAATCAGAGAAACCAACAAGTTGGAAAAGTTAGTTATCCTGTACATCAAGGAAATCATCTCACATCATGACGTTCCTGTATCTATCATCTTGGATCGAGACGCTCGATTCACGTCGCATTTTTGAAAGTCTTTGTAGAAGGTTTTAGGGACCCGCCTTGACACGAGTACATCATATCACCCTCAAACAGATGGTCAAAGTGATAAGGATATTTCAGATATTAGAGAAGATGTTGAGGGCTTGCGTCTTTGACTTTTGTAGCAGTAGGGAATCTCATCCACCGTTAGTAGAGTTTTCCTATAACAAAAGTTATCATGACAGCATAGGGGCAGCGCCATTTGAGGCATTATATGGTCGCAAGTGTAGATCACCAATCTGCTGAGCAGAGGTCCGGGATACTCACAAGACTACTGAGAAAATCGTTCAGATAAGAAACCACATGGCAATAACTCGTGACAGACAGAAAAGCTACACAGATAAGCGTAGAAGGCCGTTGGAGTTTCAAGTATGAGATAAGGTCCTATTAAAAGTTTCGTCATGGAAAAGGGTCATTCACTTTTGGAAACGTGGCAAGCTAAACCCTAGGTATGTCGGGCCATTCGAAATCACAGAACGAATTGGCTCAATATTGTATATAGACTGAATCTTCCTAAGGTGTTAAGCATCGTGCACAATGTCTTTCATGTATCTAAATTAAAGAAATGTCTATCGAATGGTCGCTCATCATTCCGCTCGAGGAGTTGGATATTGATGAGCAGCTGCGATTCATAGAGGAACCAGTAGAGATAATAGATAGAGAAGTTAAACAACTCAAGTAAAGTAAGATTTTGATTGTCAAAGTTAGATGGAACTCGTGTAATTACCTGGAGCTTGGATCGTTGTGATTTGGACACCGAATTTGGACCAAAAGTTAACCGACACTCACTAAAACTAAGAACACGAATCGGGTAAATAAACTCATTGTATAGCACTGATTGAATCCAGAATACATGTGATTGAATCAACAACGAACTAGAAATCTGAAACATAAAGTCAAAAACTCCTCCCCTCACAAATTGATCTCACAAAGATGGTTATGGTGAAGTCTTTTTTATGCAACGAACCATACACATATATATAGTAGACTTGGTTCGTTCCCTGGCTTCCATATGGCTCGCTGAAGCCATCAATTGGTTCGGTGGATCTCTAAAGCTCGGTCCGCTGGTATCTCCAAATCACGGTTCGTTGAACAGCTTATGAATCTCAACTATGAGATTCACAATCAACTTAGATTTTGCTATTCCAAGTCCCTCACCTATAGTGTAATTATACTTTCTATCCTATAACATGATTTAACAATTCTAACTAAACCAACCAACAGAACTAACTATGATACAACACATGTCACACATAAATTGCTCTAACAACTCGAAGCGTGGACTGGAGTTTACATGGGAACGCGATGATCAGATGATGCGCAAGTATCCGGATTTGTTCAAACGTACGGCGACGGCAAACAAAGGTAATCATTAAATTTTGGGACGAAATTTCCTAAAGGGAGGGATGATGTGAGAACTTCAAATTTGTTTCTTTGCTTTTAAGAAAATCTTATTTGAGATGCTTAAGTTTCGGGATGAAAATTCCTTAACAAGGGAAAGATGTGACAATCTGACCCGTCGGCTGAGACCCGCAACGACTTAAACTTTTAAATCGGGAAATCATATATATGGGTGTAGCGTGTCAATTAGAGTATTAAATGGGTTTAGTATTCTTAAATCACAACAAAAAAAACATCACACACAAGTTGAGTCTCGAAATATTGGTGATTAATCAAAAATTGATACGTGCGAAAAAATTACATGCATATGTGTTATGTGAAATTGAGTGTTTTAATGTATTATGATATATGACGTGTTTATATTCGTTATGATTGGATTGGATTGGATGTGGTCATGATTATTGGAAGTAAATAAAATGTGAAAACAAAAAAAAAGCCCTAGCAAAAAATGATGAATAACGAAGAACCAAGTGCGCGAACGGAGGAACCGACCAAGGGGGCAGTCCTCGGCGCCTTGCGGACCGCAGGGACTGTTAGGTATAGAACAATCAAATGTATCCACGACAAGTAGTAGAAGAAACATAACCAAAAGATAGATGAAAAGAAGGAAAGATAGAATCTGTGAGATTCACAGATTCCAAGTGTTCAACATTCAAAGCTCTAAAGCTTCACAGAGCAGTTTCACAGATCGGTTTCACAGAGCAACTGTGATATCCAAGAACAGTCACACAAAGCTCTGTGAACATTTTCTGTGAAATACTTTCTCATAGAAGAGTGACATGTGGACACAACACTTCTAATGGGAAGTATGAAAATTTATTAAGAAGAAAATCTTGAAAAAGTTCGAGATCATCAGAAGATAAAAATGAGAAGATATTTTTAAAGTAAACAAAAAGAATGAATGAAAATTGACTTTCTATAGAAGGAAACAGTTTGGAGTTAGCGGATTAACGGCTAGATGTAAACGGGTGGGAAATTCCCCATATGATTGTATGATAGAAATGTGTTGAATGATTATGAATTGTCTAATTTAGTTCATAAAGTGGCATGTAGCATAATGTTATAGAAGTTAAAATTTAAAATTTAGCTTCATGGTTGAAAATTAGGAGAAATTAACTAAGTATGGAATATGGGAGAAACTAGCTTGGCGACTGGAAATTTGGCTCCAGGCGATACGCCTGGAGCAGTCGTTTAAAAGAGGTGATACGCCTGGAGAAATGGGCGGTACGCCTAACTCTTGTCTAAGAGTTAGGCGATACGCCTAGATTGGGGATTCAGTTTTTGTTTTTTTTCTTGTATTGATGCTTTACGTGTTCCTAGATGTTTTGTATGCCATTATTACTAACGTGTTACTAGTAATTAATGGCAAGTATGGAACTGAGATATCAGGTCAAAATCAAGCAGAGATTCCAAGGAACCGAACACCGATTTATTTTGAAGGTTAATGTTTAGTAGGTAAACATAGTGACATGTTTCATTGCATACTCTGATATGAGATGAATGTTAATTTGATAAACTTGCTTTGCAAAATGATGTGAATGTAACCCGGTTTAGTAAGTAATTGTGACAGAATTTTCTGGCACGTGTTTTGGTTAACTAAATCAGTTGTATCAGCGGGTAGGGGTCTTACAAGATCTTATATAGAGGCAGTCCCACATCATCATGCATTTCCGCTTACCAAGATTCGAAATTTCGAACCCACACCAACACCATTAGAAGAAACCCCAAGCAATTGGGTAAAACCACCACATCACAAACGTCGGACCTCGAACCAGTGACATTTCATTGTTGGTGGTCTCCAGGGTAACATTGGGGAGAACCCACAAGCATAGCCCATATGAATTATTAGTATTGTGACGATTATAAATATGAGATCTCATTGATATTATGGGTTGTGAATCCCACATTCCATCTTTAACTCCATCTCTAAAATTTAGAGTTTTTCTTTTATTTTCATCTCTATTAAAATCTCCATCTCTAAAATACAGAGTTTGGTAAATGGAGATTCTCTAAATATGAAAAAACATATTTGTAGACTCTAAAAATGTCAGTGAGTGTTTAAGAAAGGGTAAACATAATAAAATGATTGGTTGCAAGTAAGATAAAGATGTAGAATGGAATGTGGTATTGACAACTCATTATCTATCTCCATCTCTAAAATATCACCATTCTTTCGCTTTTATTAATATTTTATTTAACATTTCACATCTTATTCTCCATCTCTATCTCCATATTATTTTTCATAATTTTTCTCTTTTTTAATTAACAAGTTACAAAACAAAACTTTTAAAATACAAACTATTAATTTATTAATGCTTTACATTTTGAAAATGGAGATGTGAATCCATATATAAAGTTTCATTAAAGTAGAACTTCTATATTTTGGAGATAAAGATGAAGATTAGGATGAAAAAGAAATATAAAGAAAAATCTCGAATATTAAGAGATAGAGAAGTAAATGGAGATTGGGATGTGAATGCTTTAAATAAAATTTAATAAAAATCTTTAGAAAGTAGGGAAATTGGATTTAATTAATCACTAAGTTTCATCAATTTGTCGACATTAATCCACATTACGGAATGTTTCTCACCGAGCCTAACTTTCACACTATTTTCTTCCATTAATCCCAAACTAACGGATGACGAACTACGTTAGTATTTTGTCTTTATGTAACTTTTAATAAAATAAGGGGCCATTTATGTAACTATTAAAAACAAATCTTTTAATACCCAACCCATTCACCCCCAATTACTTAACCAAATCATAATCTCTACCTCCCACCTCCATCGCCACCCGCCATCTCCACCTCCGTCTACCACCAGTCAGCAACCCCACTTCGCAACCCCCAACCACCTTCACCCCTTCATCTTAACCACCATCACCGAAGCACCACCTCTGATTCCGATTCCCACTCATCTCCAACCATCACCCTTTACTGAGCTCCGCCACCAATCACCCTCATCGCCAGCCCAATAACCACCAAAAACACCACCGCCGCTACTACTCTTGCGGTGACCACCGGAGGTTAACAGAGCCACGTCCTAACTCAGTCGGCGACCACCACCAATTTTATTTCACAATTTTTTTTTGAAAATCACAACTCTAGATTTATCAAATGTCACTGTGTCTATCCACCTCCTCCGTTAGGGTCTATTGTCGCCGGTGCCACCACCTCCTCCGTTAGGTTCCGTTGCTGCCGCCAACACCACCACCTCCTCCGTTATCATCAATCTTCCAACGAGGTAAAAACCGCCTTCGGTGCCACCGCTATCATCAATCTTCCAACGATTGGGGGTTGAAAACCCTAAATTTATAGCCGTTGGCGACCAAACCACAACCATAAATCTGTCTAGCAGCACACTGTTAGAACTCGGTGGTGGTGGTGGCTGCGAGGTTGCCGGAGATCGAATGGATATGGGGGCATTGGTGGTATGATGAGATCGCTGGAGGTCGCCAGAGATTGACTGGAAATGAGGACCAAAAATAGGGCTTGTGAGATCATCGGGTGGGTGGGTAGGGTTGGGTTTAAAAGGTTTTTTTTTAATGCTCCCTCATCTTTTTCATTTTCACAGAAAAAATATTTTTTATTGAAAAAAATGTCACGTGGACTGCCACATCATCAAAATACTAACGGAGTTAGTCATCCGTTAGTTTGAGATTAATGAGAGAAAATAGTGTGAAAGTTAGGCTCGGTGAGAAACATTTCGTAATATGGAATTAATATCATCAACTGATAAAACTTAATTAGGATTAATTAAATCCAATTTCCTTAAAAAAGTATGATATTTAGTTAAATAATAGAGCTGAAGATAGATATTCATTGTGAATGTTCTCAAACATCCAAATACCATTGGACTTGAAGCTATTAATAAACATTCAGTTACATTCAGGTACCATTTTTAAAGAGACAATAGTTTTTTTTTCAAAAGTAATAATATGTTAAAAACCACTCAAGACGTGTATACATCCCTTTAATAAAAGAAACAGAGCTTAAAAAAAACTTATCTTGTTATCAAAATGTTTTCAACCAATTTTGATAATAGTAAGTACAACAGATTAATAACTTCTCATAGTTCTCTAACAAACATCTCTCCCCTTCCTTCCATCCCCATGGCACAACACATTAAAGCATTTTAAGCTTTATTTTATAAATCTTACATAGAAAAAATATACTCAAATAAAAAATAAAAAAAGAAGAAAAAGAAGGATAGAACACTCGATTTATGGTGCAAACTTTTATGAGAGAGGTTCAATGAGAAATTGGATTTGGTAAGAATGATACGAAGAAATTTTAGTAATTGAATCTTGATTTAATAAAAAAGAAAGGAGATGCATTTAAGTCTTAGTCATCTTTGTTGATTTTTTATCAAGTTCTCTCATTTTTGTAAACCTTTATAACTTTTACATAGATGTTATTTTTTTTAATAAAATATACCATAAAAACGAGCGTTTTTTTATCTTCAAAGTGCGTATAGTGTTGTTATATAAAAAAGATTAAAAAAATAATTACTCTTTCGATTTTTGATACAATATGACACAATGATCTGAACATTTTTGACACAATATGACATAATGAGCTGAACATTTGACACAATTATCTGAATATTTGACACAATGACGAGTATTATATACAATGATAAGTATTAGACACAAATTACAAGTAAAAAGACACAATGACGAATATTAAGACACAATGACATAATGACACAATGTGACACAATGACGCACTAGGAAATTGAAATAGTAAAAAAATATTTTTTATATAGCAACACTGTACGCGTTTTGAGGATAAAAAACGCTCGTTCTTATGGTGTAATTTTTATAAAAAAAAATAATGTCGTACGTAAAATTTATGAAAATCTAAAAAAAATTGGGAAACTAGATAAAAAGTCAACAAAAGTGACTAAGACTAAAATGTCACTCTATATTTCCTATTCTCCATCAATTAATTTATAGTCATTGATCTTCATTTAATTGATGATCTAAAACTACTAGGACGTGTTCTAGTGGTTACCCCCTTTGCTCTTTGGGCTTTGGCCACTATGTGACCCGGGTTCTAATCCAAAGGGAGGCAGTTTTACCCCATGTGGTCCCAGAAGGGGGTTTCTGCCATGAGAAAGCTTCAGGAGGGGGTGTTTTGGTTCTCACGGAGGTCCGAGTAATCGACATTGGACATAGCCCGCAAGAGTAGGTTTACACGTGAGACCAGGGTCGCCTGATCGATGTCGTTCCCAAAAAAATTGATGATCTAAGGGTTAAGATTCCTTCTTACCTTTCTTACCATAATAAAACTTCTCACTACAACCTCTCTCAAACTTTTATTTTAAAAAATAACACCGTACAAAAAAAAAGTCATTTGCGTTTAAAAACATGATAGAACTTGAAATAAGTCAACAATATATAGTCTCTCAGTTTTGCCCCTATCAGCCATTTAACTCATTTATCTTGTATACATGACACTCTTCTACAATCCCATATCTAGATCAATGAACAAGATTACCTCATATGCTTCTCATGTTAAAACAACTGTGTATTTGACCCTCACTCTATATATGTATAAGGGGGTGTATTAGTAATATATGAACACTTTATGGCAATCCCAAATCTTTTATCTATGGAGCTTCCACAACTGATCTGTGATTGGTTTGAAGGACAGCATATGGATCATTGATATGAATGGCTTGGACTGATGTTAAGGTGAATGTCAACCTATATTCTAAAGAAGCTGTGTGAGGTATAAGAATAGGAACTGAAAATGGTGAGGAAGTTTGTGATAAATTCTCCTCAATCTTAATCTATCTTAAACTCAATAAAAGTCAAAACTTCTAAAAATATGTAGGGATATGAAATGCTCTGGATTGCCTTGTCTTCCCCAATCTTAATCTATCTTAAAGACAATAAAAGTCAAGTCTTTGAAATGTGTGTGTATCAACATGTCAACAAAAGTTTATAAATTTTACACATTACTCAACTTTGACTTGCATTAGAACCAGCATGTACCACCTGAATCTCTTAAAGATTTGGTACAACAGGAACTAAAAAAAATGGGTACCTGATGATTTTGCTTGCACTGATAGAAGATTGCTAGAAATCAAGATTAATCAAATAAATTTAGTCAAAATGAACCCAAGTATCTATTACCACAAAGCAATCTACCTGACCCAGATTTCCAAAGAATTCTGCAGGTAAGATTGCTTATTAGAACTGCTCATTTTATTCCATTCAGAAATAATAAGATAAGCACTTTGGGTAAGCAACCTCAAAAGAACAATTTTCTTGCCATTTCCAAATGGCAAGAAACTAGACAAACAGGTTTCAACAAAAAAAAAAAAAAAAAAAAAAACTCCTAGCACCAATTCCTTTCTTTTAGGAGAGGTCTTAGGTTTATATCCAGCTTCCTATGGTCTCTTCCTTTTAACCACTTTACCTGGTCTTATTGTTATTGGTTAGCAGGGTATTGCTGGGACGTAGTAAGTTTTCAAGTGATAGTTTCTCACGATTCTACAAAAAACTCCTAGCCTCAATCAATTGAACATATAAAATAATGCAATGTATATCAAGAAGTCAGTTAGTCAGCCCATGAACATATTTGGAAAGACATTAAAGCCTACAATCAAGTCGATAGAAAGCCGAAAAACACATAAGTCTACATGTATTTCATCCTGGAAACGAAAAACAAGAATCCATTACAAGTAGGCAGTACTATTTTGAACCTAGAGTTTGAAGCAATAACATGTATACTTAAACTTATGCATGCAAGGGTAAGAGATAAAAGTGACTCAAAAGAAAGCTACAACCAACCAGTATCATAACTTCACCAACTTGAAGGCAAGTAAGCATGAACAGCATACCCAGTCTTCCAATTATCCAAGTACACAACTTTCCTCACAGCCCATACCGAAACAATCATCGCTATAATCATGATTGTCCTCTGAGCAACCGAATTCTTCACCCTAACCAAAATATGAGTCACAAAAGCCAACAACAACCCAACAATGGTGTACAGAAACCCAATTGCAAAACCCTCAGCACCCAATTGCATTCCAGATCCCTGGTAGAAGAAGACCAGCTTGTTCGGGTCGTTTCTGTCGGTTATAAACATCGGCATTTTGCGAATTATGTTATGCATAGTACCCGAAACGCTAAAGAAGTAAACAAACACAGATGCAGAAAGCCAAAACCTCTTGTCATGAAACAATGTTTCACCGGCTAATAGTTTTTTGAACAGGAATGGTAACGATATTAAAAAAGCAGCAATTAAGAACCCTAATTGTGTTTTTGAAATAATAGGTGGACGGTGGATGTGACCTATTGTGAGTTTAGTCTTCGATTGGATGAATTGCGCCATGGAATCAGCTAATCCGGAGAAATCTCCGGCGTCCATGGAGATTGAATCGGATTTCAAATTGGCTGCATCCGGTGGAAGGAGGCGGATATGCGGCAACGCGTTAACACCGAATTGAGCGAATGATGTTTGCGATTCGCCGAATTCGATGTCGCAGAAGAAGAGTTTGGAGAGTTCAGATTGGGAATTTTGGTTGTTGACGCTGAATGATTTTGAGAGGAGGAAGAATTCGGATTTGAGCGATTTAAGATGGAGTTCGGATTTGTCATGGAGTTGAATGGCGTCAAAGAAGATGATTAAAGAGAACGATCTGGATTTGGTGGTGATGATGCGGCGGAGGAGGTTGTCGGAGAGGTGGACGACGCCGGAGGAGGAGCGGGATCGGATGGATTGGAGTTCGAAGAGTAGATCTGCATCGGCGGTGGCGGCTCCGGCGAGAAATGACGGTAGGGATAATGAGAGAAGTGCTGTTATTAAGAGGAAAAGGGGCGGAGCTGATCTCGGAGAAATCGCCATGGCTAGATCTAGTGAGGTGGATTAGGGTTTCTGGGAAGATTAGGGAAGAGAAGAAGACGATGACTGGAGTTTGACTTGGAACTTTTTGCTTTCATCGAACACATCACTTCATCCAATGAGACATTGCCACGTCAATAATTTTTTATAAAACATCTCTTTTTTGAACGGCTTTTGAAAAAACTGAAAAATCTAATATTAATTCAATAATTTTGATTACATTATGTTGTTTTTTAGAAAAAAAATCATAGCATAAAATGGGTCGGGTTAATTATGTATTTATGTTTATTGTTAGGGTATTTGGAATGGAAGCAAGTCGAGATGAGACGAGGAGAGATGCGACCAAACAAAGATATAAGGTATATCATCATATTGTTTTTTATGTTGTTTGAGTGAAATTGTTATAGAGAGATTTTCGTGATTTAAAAAGGAGGCTAACAAGAAGTTGGTTGATGTTGGGATGAAAATCCAAAAGGATGAATGACATGAGAGGAGCAAGAATGCCATATTGTCCAAATGAAGAGTGAATAACATTTAGCAGGAGACAAGCTGTTTCAAAATGATAAAAGGGTTGGGTCGGGTCACTCGTTTATACAACCTTGCGTGTGTGGTAAAGTTGGGTAAAATCTTTTGTTGAAAAAAGTGGAATAAATAAGTGAATAGTAAGTCTTTTCACCAAGTTGAAAAATGATTTTGCTATAATAATTTTGGACATAAATAACTATATGTAGTTGTGGTTATTATAAATGTTATATATTGTGTTTGTGTTCTCTTTTGTGAGGGTTTTGCAAAAACCAACCCATGTTAAAACGGATATAAGATGAATAAGATATTGATACTTGAAGTTGGGTGTTGGGAGTTGTAAATGCTATGCAAATTGATGAAAAAAAAGAGCAGAATAAGTCAAACCTGATTGTCAACTCACTTGATTATTTCAAGTCAATAGTCATGAATAATGAATAATATGACTATTTCAATTATCAATTAAGGGTGAGGTTTATTGTAGTTACTTTAGCATATAAAATAGTTCTTTTTCATATGTGAAATTTTCTGGATAATGAGAAAAAGAAAAAAAAATAATCACAACTATTATCTAATATTAAAAAAATGTGTCTACATTTATATACTTGTGGGATGTCTATTTTCACATCCATTAAAATCTATTTTATTACATTTACATATTTCAATAAACTTTTATTTATTACAAGATTAATAGATATAGAAGTTTTGATTATTATGTGATTATAAGAGAGAAAAACATGAGTTTCAATTCTAATCACATGCTACAAATAAATTTTCTTTTAAAAATTTTGAAAGGAGCACATTCTAATTATTATCACCTTTTAACTTCAAGTTCATTTATTCATATTTTTTCTAAACGCTTTAACCCATTGGATTGAAACTACATACTATTTCGTCTGTTGTATCTTTTGAGACAGACGAGTTTTTATGGGGAGACACAAAATCATATTTTAAAAAACCCGTATTAAACATAAATTCTCAAACACAACTCTCAATAATTATGTGTTTATTTTTGTAGCAGTGGATTGCTGAACAACTTGAGGAGTAATGAAGACCCATTGTAGTGGTGACTCGGGAAGACTGTTTTCTTTAAAATCGCTTGAAGACCCATTGATTTGAACAAATTTATATTCATGTAACTTTAATTTATTTATATTATGTAGGAATATATATATGATATTGTATCTTTTTTTTATCTTTATTTAACGGCTAATTTTAATTTTTACATCAATTTTCACCATACTCTAGTTCATAAGTTTTGATTGTATGAACTGAATTTTGCACACCTCAAATCACATTTACTGATTCAGTTAAAAGAATATGGAGTCAATTGAAACACAAATTGGCATGAAATTGTTGCCATGTTCAACCATAATGAACAAAGAAGAGGGACATAACACTCTGATAATCTCCTCAATATAACAAGAATGCTACTTAAAGTTACAAATCAGTCGTCTATACAATTTTGAGCTCGGTTTCAATCCCATCTCCAGCATTTCATCATGCAACTTCATGGCCTTTCTCAACTCGTTCTCGCGACAAAACCCTTCGATCATGATCACGAAACTTTCGCTAATAAGCAACTTCTTGACCCTCATGTAATCAAAGATTCTTTCCGCTTCTTCAACCCTCAACGCCTCCAAAAGTCCGGTCATGAGCGCATTGCAAGTTGTAGAATCCATAGAGTAATCCTTCTTCTCCATTTGATCATGCAAATTAACGGCTAAATCGATCTGGCCTTTCTTGCAATAATGCTTGATCAAAAGACCACAACAAGAAGATTCAAGAAAAATGGATTCTTTCAGAGCCAACTCTGCAAGATCCACCGCTTCTTTCCATCTGCGTTTCTTGCATTGCGAGGTTATGTGTTTTGATAAAGCCGTCGGGGTCGGTTTATACCCTTTTGAGATCAAATCTGTGAGTAAATGATAAACTTCTTTCGACTCGTTTTCATCGCAAAGAATGGTGATAAACTCGTTATAGAAGACGGGGTTGACTTTAACTCTTCTATGCTCGATAATACGATGAATCTCAATTGCTTCTTTTAGGCGAGTTTCCATAGACAAGGCTCGGATCATACATCCATAAGTCTTGGTTTCTAACGATCTTTGTGCGTCACTGGCTGTCTTGAAAAACATCTCTGCTGCATAAGTTTTTCTCATGTCACAAAGGTTTTGAATGAGTGAATCGTGTTCGGTTAAAGGTTTTGAGATGTACCCTTTTTCAGCCATGGATTCCATCGCGAATTTGATCATTTCATCGTTCTTATATCGACAAGCACCGTTAAGAACCGAAGCAAAAGTATTAAACCCTGGATTGAGTTTTCTCTTAGACATTTCGTCGAACAGGTGGGATGCAACTTGGAACATTCCCATTTCACAGCAACAATCGATCACTAAATCATATATCAACGGGTCATTCACACCCATATTGATTATTCTAATCATCGCTTCGATTTTTCGCTGTTTGCTGAAAATTTTTGCAATTATCCGCAATGTAATCGGGTCAATCAAAACCCCTTTTCTAATCATGACACCATAAAAACACAAACCCAGATTAACTTCATTGTGATCACATAACGCATTAAGCAATGTTCTACAAGAACGAACTGAAAACAACTCTCTGGTTAGATTAAAAAACTCCAACGCTTGAATACACAAACCCTTTTCGCAATACCAATCGATAACACAATCGAAAACTGCCGATAACTCTGAACTACAAAAGTTTGAATCTTTTTCACATTGGATCAGGTATTTAGCAATTTGAACAGGTGGGTTGTTTTGGAGTAGTGAATTTAAGATGGGCTTTGAAGGGTTAACCAAACCCGACCCGATTAGCAGATGGGTCATTCTGCACTGAACAGCAACATCTGGTTGAAAAGATGTGTTTTTGGTTGCCCATTTGAAGAAATCTAGAGAGATTTGAGGTGGGATCTGTGTGGAGTTGAGGATTTGGAGGAAGATAGGTGGGGTTAATTTGGATTTGAGATTTAGGGTTTGCAGAAGTGAAGGCCAATTGTGTCTTTGTTCAAGAATTGATGATATTTGAGAGACTAAATGGGAGTGGTTGATTTGGGTTCTCCAATTTTGAGGTTGTTTTTGTTGTGTTATTGGTGAGTGATTTGATCAGGAGCTTGGTGTTATGCATGGTGTTCTGCGGTTTCAAGCATGGAGATTATTCTTGATTATAAAGTGTCAAAACTTTGTCATAATGGTGCTTTTATGCTTTCACGTTGGATAAGATTTTCTGTTTTTTTAATAGTGACTATTTAATCCTATGATAGAAAAACTTACCGGTTAAAAAAACTTACTTTATAAGTGTAAGATAAGTTATGATGATCATATTAATTGGAGGGGGATGATGAGTTTTAACATATATGCCTACCTTGATAGCACACCAAGGGACAATTTTACTAGAACAAGTCAACTTCTCTATTAATCTCTAGCAAGAAGTTATAGACTTAAAAACAAACACCACTACAATACCAATAGACAATTATGAAAACAACAACCAACGACCCCAACTAGTCTACAGTGTCAAAATTAAAACAACACTGGTGATTCCAAGAATGATGGAGTTGTGAACTGTCTGAGCTCGGTCCGCATCTACAAAATTGATTGGTCCTTGATCTCGTCCATCAAGCTTAGGACAGATTGGGCTTCATATTGTGAACTTTGGCGTTTCTAGCTCTCTAAATGCACTAGCAAGTTGAAAGGATAACCTCATGAATTAGTTTCTTCTTGACTTTGTTTCAAAAGAAAGATGTTTTTGAAAAAAAAAAGATGTTCATTTTTTTTTTAACTTATTTTAGAAGAATGATAGACAAGGGCATTTTAGGGAAAAAGAAAAAAGGGTTCCCCAACGGATTTAAACAGCACGCGAGCCATGGTTGATTCCTTTCTCCTGTATTTCTTCAACCCTCAGGAAATCTAAAACATCTACGATGGTTTGCGACAAGTGTAAGTCTTCAATCTTCATTCGTATTCGCTCACTCTTCATTTATCAAAATACTTTTTCTTCGCAGCCTGTGTTTCTTTCGTAAATTTCGATTCGGTTTTGTGAAATTTCTAGGGTTTGTAATGATTTGGGGGTGAAATTGGCAAATTGAATCAGGTGAGAAGAAATTGTCCAAAGTAATCGTACCAGATAAGTGGAAAGAAGGAGCAAGCAACACTACTGAAGGCGGTGGCCGTAAGATCAATGAAAACAAGCTCCTCTCCAAGAAAAACAGGTACGATTCATGGCTTCCGATTATGAAACTAAAAATTAGGTATCTGTGATCCATGAGGTTATTGTTTAGGCATTAAATTTGATCATTCACCTATGAGTTACAATCATGAGAATGTGAGATTGATTGATTCCAGAACCTCGAATTATGTTTCTATATGAAGCATGATACCTCTAGTTATGCTTTTGTTGTATGTGTGTATTGTATTGGTGAACTTTTGAAAGCCTGGTAATTTAGTGGACACAGAGGTTTTTCTGAGGCTAATGATACATATTTGAAAGGATGGAAATGAAATCTATGTTGCTTATCGTGTCTATGATTGATGATTAATGTTGAAATTAGCATGTCAAAAGTAGTGAAAAGGGAATTAAATGACTAATGGTTCGGTCTTAGAGAAAGTGGATACATATAGTTATGGTACAAGAGTTTATCTAGGTTGATCCTTTGTTTAAAATGTATATAATATATACATGCGGGTGCGTTCAATACAAAACTAGTTTATGCAGAAAACTGCGAGAAACACACAAGCAAGTTTACGTAGTGTGTGGAAGATAATCAGATGTAGTGGGAGAGAAATAGAGGTGGTTAATAACCCATTTTATGTAACGTATTTAAAGCAAGGAGTGTAAGTACTTATGTGGTTCGTAGTTCTCTTCTTAATTGGTTCGATACTGAACATCCTCCCTCTCTCTCTCTTCTTAAGAATTAGCACTATGACGCTTTAGACATCATTTATTACTGAGGATATTGGTTTATTAATATATTCCCATAAACCTCAAACCTGTTTTTATTCTTTTATTTTATTTGATACATCACTGGATCTCCCTAAGAGTACCATTACCACTGGTGCCTGAACTTAGTATTTGTGGAAAGTAAAGTAAGTATGCAACCAGCAACACAAAGGATTAGACCATCGTACAATTATACTAAAGAAAATAATTGAATATGTATCGAAGCTTCTAGTGAACATATGCATAGGTTTAGTTGGATATTGTTGCTTGAGGATGAATAGTTTATCTCAGTGAAGAGGAGTTACTTTACCTTCACTTTTACTTGACTGGAATATATAGTTGAGGTTGAAAACATAAGGGTCGGTAATGGTTGGGTGTTGTCCAGGATACTTTTGGTTATCTCCATTTACAAATAGCCAATGCATTAAATGTTAATTACAAGAACAATATAAATCAATAATCTTATTTTTTGGATACACTTTGGACGTCTTTCAACCTGTTTGTCTCTTTTGAACAGTTTCCTTTACCTTCTTGCCCTGTTAAGTTAAAATACAACCATAGATAAGTAAACATGTTGAAATTGGCACCTATAGTTATTCACACCTTGTAAATAGGATTAATCATATATAACATTTTGTGTAATTATTTATTTTGTTTATTTATTTGTCTAGATGGTCACCACTAGGAACAACCAAGTGTATCATCTGCAAGCAGCAAGTACACCAAAATGGCAAGTACTGCCATACTTGTGCCTACTCTAAAGGTATATATTACATCCTAAATCCGCATCTAGATATATGCATTCATTTCTCATTTTTCACTTTCATCGTCTTTAAAAAGTTCTTAATAACATAAAATGTTATTAATGATTGTGAATACAGGGGTTTGTGCAATGTGTGGTAAACAAGTTCTCGACACTAAGTATTACAAGCAAAGCAATGTGTAAGGTTGGACTCTTTCTTGCTGTTTCCTATGAGGGCCGTATTTTGTCTTAGTCTACTTTTATGACCCGTTATGATTGTAATGTTGATCTACATGTTAACAACAATGTTCCTGTTCATATATTGCTTTATCGAATGATCTATAACTAATGAATTTGGTATGATTTGATTTTCTACATAAGTATTGCACCAAAGTTTTTTTTTCAATTTCTTTTTTATTAAAGTTATATTATTTTGCAATTACGATGTAATTTTTATCTCGGAAACACATTTTTTTTAACCTTAGGTTTTCTGAATCCACCTTAAATTAATTTATCTTGTATTACAATAATTATTTAGTAATTTAAGTTTTATTCATAGATGAAACATTTTAACCATTTCACAACACTGCCAAACATAACACAAGCTATGTACATTATGAGCATACAACTGTTTCCTCTTTACATAATCAGAAATAGAAACAGAACAAAAAACAATTGCCATGTCCTGAACAAATACATACAATTCAGGAACACTAGCAAATTATTATCAAGATTTTACAATCTTTAATTTCAAACAATTGGTTATAATACATAAACCAAAAATAAATAAATATAATATAAATTCCAGCAGATAATGAAAGAATATTACAAGCAACAAGAAGAGCTAATATCAGTTAGATACAGCAGAAGTTGCAAGCACAGTAGTACTATGCTGCCATGTCAGCCATCTAGAAACCATGAATCTTGATATGTTCTTTCTTCACAATGCCAGCCTGGAAATTCCCACAAATTATACATAAGTTAACTTGAAAATAAAATAAAAAAATTGTTGTGGAGTGTATACAATCATTACTTGAATGAGGAAGGTAGATACATTCTTCCTTTGATCACCTTGAAGTTGGATAACCTGCATTGAGTATGTAAGTGCAACATATAAGTACAGTTGATAGGGTATAATAACTGTATAAGTGCAGCATATAGCTAATTTTGATCCATTGTGCACGTCTTAGACGGGCCTTTTAAAACAAGGTTGCAGCAGAGTATGTAAATGATGCGTATGATGGGCGGGTCTGATATCGGGTCAGGAACGAGTGTTGTTACCTTGCCAAGTTGAGGGTCTTGAACAACAGTACCATTGCAGCAAAATTCCTTTTTAAGGTCTTTAAGTATCTTATTATAGCTAAACTCTTTCTTTAACCCTTGGACAGTCGTCAGGCTTTTTCTACCATTGCGTTGTTGTATACGTATATGAACGTATTCTTTCGACCCTGCCGCACCCGAGTTCTCAGCATTTGCCTCCGCAAATGGATCTTACTTGCACACAAAATATTTATAAAATAATAATCGTTTTAACGCAAAATATGCAAAAATATCAGAAAGCTAGATGGAGTTTAACATACCAAAGGCAGTTGGAATTTGGATGTCAATCTCAGACATGAAATTTGAGTGCTAGAATTGGAGGCAACAAACAACCAAGCAACCAACCAAATAGGCTTCTTTTTGTTGAACACAGCTGAAAGAAACTCAGGTAAATCACATCACCTTAATTGATTGATCTTGAGATAATTATTAATTATTCCAAAAGCAAGAAAATTAGAAAATATATAACAAAAGAATGTTAAATGGCCACATAAATCTCAACACAGTTAATAAACACCCATAATTCACAATCATATAGAATCATGACAACAATGAGTTTCCTACAACATTATCCTAACTACATAACAATGAAGAAACATAATGGCCACGAAAATGTTTGCGGAAAAATGCGAGTAATATAATGAAGATAAAAGGTGATCCATTATGAATCCAATTTCCAGAACAACAACCGAAATCTATTTCATGGCAACAGGAAGGTAAAGATTACAGGATGAAGATGAGATGAGGAATTATGAATGGCATCTCATTGGTGGAGGGAGGAGATACCTGACCTGACCGGAAGAAAGAGACGGTGAGGTGATCGGAGACGATGGAGATGGGGAATGGGATGAATGAAAATGTAGATGTAGGAGAGGTGGACGGTTGAGATTCCACTTTTATACGCGCCTCTATTTTTCAAGATTATGAGGATTTTTATTTTTTACCACCGTATTCTGTGCTCAGGGTGAATATGTAATTTGGGTGTAACTGAATTTGATATTTTATTATTTTTATTTTTATTTTTATTGTGTGGTTATGCATGTGTGTAACATGAATGTTACTAACCGATCATTAATGATGTTTATGATTTGGTTGGGTTGATTTAAAAAGAAAATAGTGGAAAGGCTAGTACGGTTTCGAGGAAGAATAAATTAAAGAAGGAGTAAATTACAAATTACGTCCTTTATATTTAGCCAAATTATGGATTATGACCTTTTCGAAACTAAATTACACTTAATGACCTTTTTTTTCATAAATTGTTACCGATTAGGACCTTTTATCTAACAGAAGTTAACTTTGTATGTTAACTTTTTTTAAATAACCATTTTATCCTTAGTTTTTAAAGGACTAAACTTGTAATTTTAACTTTTTAAATGACCAAATTTGTAATCATGACTATTTCTTTATTTTTATTTTATTTACTTTCTTTTTTCAATACTTATAATCAATTAAAATTATTTTCTTTATAAACTATAATTTTCTAGGAAAATTGTATTTTATTAATCCAAGTTATTACTAGTTGGTCGATACTAATCCCAATTAAGAAATTGACCTACATTAATCTCAATTATCATGGTGTTGGAATTCGCTGGTCCTCCGTTAGTTTTTTGTTAACTCTGTTAGATTTTGGTGATGCACGTCAGCAAAATAGACTGCTACGTAAGCAAAATAGACTTCCACGTCAGCAAAATACCAACGGAGTTAAACAAAAACTAACGTCAACAAAATACCAACGGAGTTAAACAAAAACTATCGGCCAACTAGTAATAACTTGGATTAATAAAATCCAATTTTCCAATTTTATAACAAAAACCAATAACAAGTAATAAAACGAACAACGAACACGAACAAATCAATTAGTTTATCTTTGATCAACAAAAAAGATTAGTAAACAAACAAAACTAAAATTTTAGGAAAAAAGTTTTTTCTATTCATTTTATTTAGAAAATTATATGTTTAGATATGAACAAAATTAGTAAACGAACACGAACAAAAACATCTATTTAAATAAAACTTAAGTTTTTTTAAACATGAGTAAACTGGAAAAAATATTTTCTAACAAACGAACACGAACAAAATTATTTTTTTCTTTGTATGTGTACTCGATTAAATGACGACAAATTTACATGTGATTATGTTCTCGTCTTTGAGGGCATAATTTGTCACATAATTTTAGAAACGTTTGAGAAAAAACTTAAGTTTTATTTAAATATATGTTTTTGTTCGTGTTCGTTTACTAATTTTGTTCATATCTAAATATATAGTTTTCTAAATAAAATGAATAGAAAGAATTTTTTTCTAAAATTTTAGTTTTGTTCGTTTACTAATCTTTTCGTTGACCAAAGATAAACTAATTGATTTTGTATTCGTTGTTCGTTTTATTACTTGTTATTGGTTTTTATTACAAAATTATAGTTTATAAAGAAAATAATATTAATTGATTATAAGTATTAAAAAAAGAAAGTAAATTAAATAAAAATAAAGAAAGAGTCATGATTACAGATTTAGTCATTTAAAAAGTTAAAATTACAAGTTTAATCCTTTAAAAAACTAAGTATAAAATGGTCATTTAAAAAAAAGTTAACATACAAAGTTAACTTCTGTTAGACAAAAGGTTCTAATCCGTAACAATTTATGAAAAAAAAAAGTCATTAAGTGTAATTTGGTTTCGAAAAGGTTATAATCTATAATTTGGCTAAATATAAAGGACGTAATTTGTAATTTACTCTAAATTAAACTAGATTTGTAAATACTAAAATAGTTGCACTACTATAACAATATGTATGTAATGAAAAAAAAATTAAAAAAAAAATTGTGTAATGATCCAAAAACTATGTTAAAAAATCATAACCAAAACATCCAATAATGAGCCTATGACCTAATGTTATATTATATGACTATACTTATCACACAACATGTTAGAGCAAAAATCACGTGTGCCGTTACTATGCGAGTAGGTTAATAGAATAAAAGTTATGTGAGGTATTGCCGTATTAGCAAGGATTTTTTTTTCGAATCTCGTCTCGACCTCGCGCCTCGAGAAAGGTGGATTGGGTGTCAGTCGTGACACATCTAGCTCACTAGAATCAAATGTGTTCTCTTGTTAAAAATCATTGTTTTATCATTTACATTGATTTTAAATGGATACATTCACTTATAGTGTTGTCAATTTCAAATGGATACATATTAACCCCTCAACTCCCATTTTCTATTCTTTGTCTCTCCTCATTTAAATATCTTAAAGTTAGGGAGATTGTGACTTTCACTTTAATGACCCACTTATTTTGGTTGATCAACTGGGGTGTTCAACGAATCGAATTTTGAATTCTCGAATTAATTGAATCGAGTTATTTGAATTTTAATTTTTCACACTTGGATTCGAATTCGATATTAATTCAAAACCTGAATCCGAATCGAATCGAATTCGAATTGGATTAATTCGAATCGAAACCGAATCAATTCGAAGAAATTCAAAGTTATTTTAGTAAAAAAAAAGATGTCATAGTTTAATATTCAAAATGGAAATTTTTAAATTAGACAAAATTTAGTTTAACTTTCAAAACATCCATATCTAAAGCAATTTTGTTCAGTAACTTTCATGACAGATAGATTATCAGAAAAAATTCAACTTAAGCTTCACCAAAAAATATAAGATTTGCAATTTTATTGTACATCAAGACAACAAAATAGTTATAGAACATAATATCACTAATTCCTTTGGAAAACGATGATGATTGGGTGAATCCATATAACGCTAAATTTCTGGGCGTGAATTAGAGAATCAGCGTTTTCAAATTAGAATATTTTAAATAGTTAAATTTTTAAAGATTTTAAATAGGTGTTAACGAAAAGTTGCCTGCAGAAATTAATTTAATATATTTGTATAATTATTTATACTTGTTTATATACAAAATAAATGTATGTGTATATATATGTGTGTGTATGAATATACGAACATTATAGATTTAAATTCTAATCCGATTCAAAATTCGATATTAGCATCAGATCGAATTCGAATTTGAAATTTTGAACCGAATTTCGAACCAATGATTTTTGAATCGAATCGGGTCGAATTTCGAATATTTCAAATTCGATTCAAATACTGAACACCCATAATCTCAACTCATATTCAAACTATGACCCTTGATTCTCGATTTGGTACTCATTCCATGCATGTCATGTCAAGCTATCAAATCTTATACAACCTACCTCTGGCATTTGCAGTTTCAAGTATTCATCTATCAAAACTCTTTCCCTATTTTATGAGTAAGGACGGCTCTTCATAGGCTACTGGTACACTTCTGAAGTGTTAAATATATGATGGGTTAGCTGTGATACACACTATATATATATATATAAGTATTGATGGTGCTTCAAAAACCTAATCCAAACATTATATAATAATTTATATATATAACAATATGGATTGTTGGGTTTGTCTCACAATATATATAACAATATGGATTGTTGGGTTTGTCTCACATTCTACTGTACAAGGTTTCAAGCCTCTCATTTGCTGATTTCGTCGGTGCCACTTTTTGATTGGTTTGGTGCACGGTGATTTATGAGGTTACATATGTTAGTACACGCGTACTCTTTGGGACACATCATACACCTCCCTTTCTCTTCTTCTTAGACACGTGTCTTTTCCAACTCCTTG
The DNA here is from genome assembly GCA_039602395.1 of Deinandra increscens subsp. villosa. Taxonomy (NCBI): domain Eukaryota; kingdom Viridiplantae; phylum Streptophyta; class Magnoliopsida; order Asterales; family Asteraceae; genus Deinandra; species Deinandra increscens. The sequence goes on from JBCNJP010000027.1 coordinate 15,590,172, forward strand.
CGTGTCTTTTCCATTTGCTTAAATCAATATCTGCAACTCTCTCTCCCAACTCATTTCCGTCACATATCATAAGAGTGTCTTTCTCTCTCTACAAGAATGGCATCTCTCTCCCTCTCTCTTTCGACGTCCTGCTTGCCGTTCCACATCGGAATGGGCTTCCAATCGACGGCGATTGAGTAGATGCTTCTCTCTGATGATCATCTGTTGTTTCGATGGAGGCTCGATGGTTTCACATTTCTTTTACAGTCGTACGATTTCTCGAATTTGAGATTGCGTTGTTTTAGTGAGCATACCGGTTGTGAAGGTCGATCTTCGCTTATGTCCTCTCAGATCTGAGTTTTCGTGCCTTTCGTTGCTCTCTCATTTGTGTCCGGACCTGAGTAGAGTTTACTCTTTGCTCTCCGGCTGTGAAGGCAAATCTTTGCCCTTGAGATGCAAGCAGCGACTGTGGTTTTATGTATCTTACCTCATGGTGGTCACCGGAGTCCGGTTTGTTGCCGCCGTTAGATGATTATATTGTATTTACTCGAGAGTCTTATGTGTACTCTTCTTAAGCACTTTTCAAGCCAGTTTTTTTTTTAATCATTTGCTGATATCGTCGGTGCTACTCTTTGATTGGTTTGGTGGGTGGTGATTCATGAGTTGAAAATGTTTTACGGTTCATACGAGTTTCATAAACTGTCCTTTTCGTCGGTTCTTCATATGTTTCGTTGGGTTTTTTAGTGACCATAGTTTTGGGGCTGTGATGATCCATTTAGGGTCTGAGCCATGGTCATCTCTATGACGATTTTTTCCCGAGCTTCCATTTTTCACAAAACTTACATTGGAATTGAAAGATTGCCTTCTTACTTTTCTATGCCGATTTTCTATGGTCCGATTGTTGTTGGCTTACTATTGCTTGAGTTGAAATCATTTCTGTGTGGCTGTGATGATACCTGAAATTTTTTTACATCATTGAATTTGATACTAGCCAATGGAAAATTCATGCTTTGATATGATGTTCTATTCTGAAAAAAGACCTTCAATGGAGATTTTGTTTACTTGACTATGATAACAGATTTAAGCCTTCATTTGTGGGATTTAATTTTACGCAACAGTGGTTTGGTGGTCGCGGTCTCCGGTGTGTCGCCACCATTGTTGTATTCTGGATGCTTTCGATGCCTAGAAAAATGGCTATGATGATTTGGGATTCCTCCTCTGAGCCTGAAATCGAGCCTAAAAGATTTCATGTAAAAATGTCATTAAATTGTGTTAATTATAGCTTTTCTATGATTTCTTGGTAACTTGGGTTTCTTCCTCTTAGCCATGATACTGTTTGTTACTGTTGAAGCTTATGGTTGTTGGTTACTGTAAAACTAATTAGATACATTTTGGATTATTTCTGTATTAAGATCAGGCGTTAAACGTAACCTCACTCAGATCTGAGCCATGAATATATTTGATCTTTTATTCAACTTTTATGATTTTAAGTTCTTTTGTTTCTATTTTCACTTGCTGTTTTTGATTAATTTTATTTATTTTATTTTGTAGAGTTTCTTTTAACATTTTTCATTTTGTATATTGAAGATCATGTAGTTTAAATTTTCTTTTATTTTGGAAATTTTAATAAAAATAAGATGCATAACAGTTTAATAAACATTGTTGGAGAATTAGACTTCTAATTAGAGCATGACAACAAAATTGATGTCAGATGATAGCAAGCATCGTTGGGTACCAAGACCAATTAGTAAATAACAAACTATCAGTGTATTCATATAAACAATAGGTTTTTGCATGTTGGACAAGATACTCAAATACATACAAGAAACTGGCTTGCATGTTGAACGAGATACTCAAATACATACAAAAAACTGGCCTATATTGGCTAAACGACTTCAGTCACCGAATTGGATCAGATCAAAACAAATTGTTAGATGAACAGAAATGAATCATAGGAGGCTTATAATCATGACGGAAGAAGTTGATTCCAAACACCTATATGTATCTTTAGACTTTTTGAAAACGATCCCCGCCCTGCAACGCGGGCGGGTCTTTTAACTTGTAATATAACAAAATGAATTGGTGGCCACAGAGACATATTTACTGTGCCTCATTCATCCAATTAGATTTTGTCATGTATATAGTGCGCCAATAAGTTTATACCATCTATGTCACAAAATGAATCGGTGGCAAGAAACACATATTTAGTGTGCCTCATTCATCCAATCAAGTTTTGCATGTATTTAGTCCACCAATAATTTTTAGCGTGTTAAACTAAGTACCCTTTTCTCCCACGGCTAAAATTTAAATCCGGATCTTCCGAGGTAAACCAGACCTTCATTTCATCATAACCTTTTTAAATTTGATCGAAACATGAAATTTAACATATAGTTGCAATCGAAATACGAAAACGATTCAAACTAGATCCATATTTATATGCTTTCGGTGACAGTTTTAGAAAATCTGAATTCGAGCATGGTGTTGCAATGAAGAAGATGATGAACGAAGTTCGATCTCAGGGCAAATTGCCGACACCCTGTAGAACGAGAGTCAAGAGAGGTGCCTGCGTCGGAGTGGTGGGTGGCGGGTAGCAGAGCGGAACTGAAGAAGAAGAAGAAGCACAGCAGCGGCGTTGGGGTGAATGAAGGAAGATGGATAGTGGTCAACTTTTACGGGAAGAAAAATAAGTTTCATGATTTTTTTTAAAAGCTTCTTAAATATAGAAATAGAGAGGCATTTGTTTGAAGATCCATAGATTTCAGTTTTTCTGTATTTGGTGGTGTTGAAACTGGGAAATGTTTGTTTGGAGAATGTGTGATTATGTAGGAGTTTTTATGCATTTTGAGTTTTGGTTGAGTGGATGTGGACTAAACGAAACAAGCTAAAGCATTTAAAAGTATTCAAAAGTATTGTGTATATAGTTGATAGCCTAAGGTTTGCTAATTTCTTTTAACTATTAAGCATGAGATATAACGAATCTGACCTGTTGTCGCACATATATTGAAACTAACGGGTGTGAAGCCAGTTCAATTTGTTGGATGTGAGGGGATTTGCTATGTTTAGTTTGGTCCAATCAGAATTTCAAAAGTGGATTATGGTTTTAAGGCTATAATGATTTTTGTCTTTATGGTTTTAGACTACTCCAGTGGTTTTGTCAACGAAAATTTGTTCAAATTGTTGTCGTGCCTTATTTTACTTTATATTATTTTTAGGGGTAACTTTGTAAAAACATAACCAACTTTTAAATTTTGTTCCAATTAGATCACTTAAACTTTTTTTTGTTCCAATCTGGTAACTTAACTTTAAAATATGTTCTAATCCTAGATAAATGACTTGATTAGCAGGTAACCTAATCAAATTTTTTTATAAAAACTGAATTATTATAAAAAAATGAATTTTTTTTAAATTGAATTTTTAATAAAAACGATTTTTTTTATAAAAATTCAAAATTTATAAAAACTATTTTTCTTATATATAAACCGGTTTAAAAAAATTTAAAAATGCAAAAAAAAATTGTAAAAATTTATAAATTTTTGCATTAACCGATAAGTTGTTATAGATTTTTATAATATTTTTTTGCATTTTTAAATTTGTTTTTAAAGTTATTTATTAACCGGTTTTTATAAAAAAAGCATTTTTTTACAAAATTTCGAATTTGTATAAAAAAGTTGTTTTTATTATAAGTTTAATTTTAAAAAATCATTTATTATAATAATTCAGTTTTTATAAAAAAAAATTGATTAGGTTACCTGCTAATTAGGTTATTTATCTATGATTAGAACATATTTTAAAGTTAAGTTACCTGATTGGAACAAAAAAAAGTTTGAGTGACCTAATTGGAACAAAATTAAGAGTTGGTTATGTTTTTGTGACATTTTCCCTTATTTTTATAATGTTGGTTCATTACTATTAACAAGTTTGTAAACTAAAAGTCACCAATGAAAATTAGTTAGCTCTTAGATACAAATTATAAGGTTTTGAAGTTCATTTATAAGTTTACTTTAGATACAAATTACAAAGTTTTGAGGTTTAAAATGTTTATAGGTTACAAATATGTACTATGTTAACAGAAAGCAAAAAACTTATAAGAAATGATAATAAATTGAGTTAATTTAAAACACATGTAGTGTTTTCGTAAGAACAACTTATAAATAAATTGTTACAGTTTACAAAAGAAAACGGACGTTAGACGACGGTGGCCCGCCGCTAAACGTGAGCGGGTCACCAACTATTAATTGTATTGTATCATATTACGTTACACTATATCATATTATACTATATTAAGTATTATCATATCGTATTACATGGTACCATATCATATCATATCGTATTACATAGAATTGTAATACTTTCCATTATAACTTATTTACTATAGTTTTCAATTTAAAATTTTTTTAAATGAATCTTGTACTTTTAGACTTTTAGTACTAAAAATTATAATTATGGCAGTTTTAAAGCTTAAAAACTTTATATATAAGGGTCGTGATAGATTTGTATGTGCTTTAGCTTACACGATAATAAAAGATAGCTTTGTATGTAATTTAGCTTACACGATAACAAAATGGTTGATGAGATTTGGATATATTTTACTTTATATGATTATAAAAAGATAGTCTGTAGCAACGCGCGGACGAGTGATTACAATATTTCTTATTAAGTAACAAAATTCCTTGATTAATCATGATTAATTGTTTTAAATATTTTTTAGAAACGTTTTTATGTTTTTCATTACGTTTTTACATATTTTCTAACTTATTTTTTAATCTTTTTTAATTCTTTTTATTAACTTTCTTTAAAACGTTTTTATTAACGTTTTTTTTCCTTTGATGTCAAACAAATAATGAAAGTGATGTCATATAGATGATGATTTCCGAATACAAATTTTACATTCTGAACTTTTAGAGCTTTTAAATATATGATTAGAGTAATTTTAGTTTTAATTATTGATTAGATGGTTTATAAGAGAGAATGAGATGAATACACTAGAGATGTGTGAAATAATAAAAAGAGAGAGAACATGTGTAAGTGTGTAAAAGTCCAACAAATACACACAAATACACGTTTGGGAGAAAACGTACTTCACATGTATTCAGAAGTACAAACGGCATGAAGTAATATGGTAAAACGAAGCACAACATCATCCCCTTACATACACTCAATGGACACAATGACAAAGGCATGACCCGTCGTGAATGAATTTTGTTGAGTGTCTATATTTTGTTTGGGATGAATACACCTTAATTGCTTCTTTCACATTTACGGTATTTCCAACACCCGCCTTCGTATTTACGTTATTATTTCTGACACCTACCGCAACGCGCGGGGTAGGTAAATTTCTTGTTTGTAACAAAAAAAGAGTTATCCAATTAAATAAGCAAGTCCAGACATACTCTAAAAACATAATTTGAAAGCTCAAGAAAAATAGAAGACTTTCAAAAGCATATTATTTCGAGTTTTTTCTTTTAATGTATTGTGATTATTTTTTCCTAATGTGTTTTTGTTTTAAACTTTCGAATAAAAACTTGGAGTTTAGTTAGTTTTGTTTAGTTGATATTAGTATTTAAAAAGTGAAAGAAAAAATCAGTTTCATAAACCGGTTCAACCAAATCCAGTTTAACTCAGTTCGTAGAGGTTCAGGTTCCGAGACCTGAACCAACCGGTTTATAACCTGCGTGATTGATAAAATCGATTTTGGTTCACAACTTTGAACCGATTTATAAAGAAACAGGTTTTGTACACCTTTACTTTATCCTCTAGCGACAACAACTTTACCACTCACCTAACTAATTGGTAATAAATTAATCAAAAACTTATATTAAATTTATGTTACATCCTTTATCTCTGTCGTTTCGTGCAAATTGATTTTTAAAAATCAAATAAGAAGATAAGACCAATTTATTCCAAAGCAAAAGCAGACGCTACCGGCTAGCGTAGAAATAATCGCCGATTAAAATAGTTTATAGGCGTTCGGTGGTCAATCAATCACACACGCGTCAAACTTTTATTCGTCGGTTATCCAACGCCCCGTTACGTTAACCTTCCTTTGCGTGAACCGTCCTCCATCTTTTCCTATAAAGTACCCCCAAATCGTTGTTATCCTTCATCCTGTAATCATCCTTCAATTTCTCAGATTTCTTCAATCATCTCAAGGTATTGTGTCCTTTCATTTATTTTAATTTTTGATTAGTGCCTTATCTGTTCATCAAATTTGCTTTTCGGATTATGAGTTTTTAATCCGTTGGATGATTCTAATTTCTAGGCTTAAACTCGTCTCATGATCAAGTTACTTTTTAGATCGAACTGTTTTGTTCATATTTAATCATCCAATTGATCAATTGAGTCTGATTTTGTATAGATATGATCGTTTTCTGTTCGTCAAATTTGCTTTTCTGATTATGAGTTTTTGATCTGATCTCATAATCGATTTACTTTTGATATTGATCGGGGATGATTCCAACGTTCTAGTTCTAATCGTCTAACTGCCGAATTGCGTCTGATTTTTCATAAATTTCTTCTCCGATTTTGATTTCAACGGAATCTGTGTATATGAATTCTCTAATCGGTAGCTTTAATTAGTTTTCGTATTTTAATTCGTGATTTGAGCCGTGGTTTTATATGATCTGGATTAGAATTATGAACTTGTTCTTATAAATTATGTGATTTGAATCGTAACAGATGCAGATCTTCGTGAAAACCCTAACTGGCAAGACAATCACACTCGAGGTCGAGAGTTCCGACACCATAGACAACGTGAAGGCTAAGATCCAGGACAAGGAAGGAATTCCTCCAGATCAGCAGAGGCTCATCTTCGCCGGAAAGCAACTCGAGGACGGCCGTACTCTCGCCGACTACAACATCCAGAAGGAGTCAACTCTCCACCTAGTCCTCCGTCTCCGTGGTGGCATGCAGATCTTCGTCAAAACCCTAACCGGGAAAACAATCACTCTGGAGGTGGAGAGCTCCGACACAATCGATAACGTCAAGGCTAAGATCCAGGATAAGGAAGGTATTCCTCCAGACCAGCAGCGTTTGATCTTCGCCGGAAAGCAGCTCGAGGACGGCCGGACTCTCGCCGACTACAACATTCAGAAGGAGTCAACTCTCCACCTCGTCCTCCGTCTCCGTGGAGGTATGCAGATCTTCGTGAAAACTCTCACCGGGAAGACTATCACTCTGGAGGTGGAGAGCTCCGACACCATCGACAACGTGAAGGCGAAGATTCAAGACAAGGAAGGCATCCCTCCGGACCAGCAGAGGCTGATCTTCGCCGGAAAACAGCTGGAAGACGGCCGGACTCTTGCAGATTACAACATCCAGAAGGAATCGACTCTTCATCTTGTCCTGAGGTTGAGAGGTGGCATGCAGATCTTTGTGAAGACGTTGACCGGGAAGACCATCACTCTGGAGGTTGAGAGTTCCGACACGATTGATAATGTGAAAGCCAAGATTCAAGATAAGGAGGGGATCCCACCGGATCAACAGAGGTTGATATTTGCAGGGAAACAGCTTGAAGATGGGCGTACCCTTGCTGATTACAATATCCAGAAGGAATCTACTCTGCATCTTGTGCTTCGTCTCCGTGGTGGGTTTTAAAGTCATGTGGTTGTGAATGTGGACTGTGATTGATGTTTGTGGTGCTTTTGTTTCAAATGTTTGTGGTTGAATAAAAGATTTATATGGTTTGTGATACTTTGCTGCATGTTTTAGTTTTTCTTTGTGGTTTTTGTATCTTTCATGTTTTAGAGAAGACCCAAACGGCTAAACACATAAAAAGTTATAGATTTTCACATAACCTAGATGATAAATAGCAAACTAAAAAACGTGGCTAACTCATTCAAATACATATGAAATTGAAAGTAAACAGGTTAACAAGGTTGCAAACCCAGTTGAGAACGTGACTGGAAATCGCGTGGTGTTGAATTGGACTGACTTTCTTTTTTATTTATTTATTTAACGATAAGAGAATTAACACTATAACACCAGCAAAAAGCTGGCCAAATACGTAGTTCAAGAACAACAAACACAACAAAAACTAAAAACTAAATCATTCGAACACTCTATCAACGAGCGCAAACAACTCAGGACCCAACCAAAAAAACACAGAGAGGAATTACATAGTTCAAGAACAACAAAAACTAAATTATTCGAACACTCTATCAACGAGCACAAACAACTTAGGACCCCAACGAAAAATAACTAAAAAAAACACAGATAGGAAGGTCGTTGATACCCAACATCAGCACCCGCACAGGACCATCTCTATGACCATAAAATCTTGCGACGGATCCACCCATGAGACAGAATCGAATATACCTAAGGAGAAGAATGATTGTGCTTGTTTAAGGTACAGGCACGGTTATACACCATCAAGTGGCAAAAAAAAAAATTTGCAAAATTACTTTATTACCCCTCGTTTAATTTGGTTTCATAATAAGAATAAGTTTTATATGTACTAGTAGGGTGCCCGTGCAATGCGGCGGGAACACAATAACATAAACAAAAATGATTTTGAAGATCTAGTTACATAATTACAACTCTAAATTAATTTCGATATTAATTGCTTTATTTTGTGACCATTTTTGTATTTAACGATATAATGGAGAAGGATGATTTTACTCCCTTAAACTCTAAATGTATGTGGTATTAGTATATATGTATGTAGTGTATATGTGTATAAATATGTATAATGTATATGTATCAGTATATATGTATGTGCGTTAGTGCTTATATATGTATATGTGTATATGGAGTATATATGTAGAGGTTGATTGTAGACACTTTCGCAGTTTTCACATGTGAAAGTTTCTAATTAATGAGAAAAAAGAAAAAAAGAAAAAAGAAAATTAATCACAACCATTAGATCAAGAGATCTAATGGTGAAAAAGGGTGTCTACCTGTCTACACTTATGGGGGTGTCTACAATGAACTTTTCACTGTGCATTAGTGCATATATATGTATGTGTATATGGTGAAAAGTTCATTATAGACACTCCCATAAGTGTATACATGTAGACACATTTTTTCACCATTAGATCTCTTGAATAAATGGTTGAGATTGATTTCATTTCTCCATTATTTTTTCTCATTATTCAGAAAATTTCACATGTGAAAAAGAGTAATTTCACATGTGAAAGTGTCTACAATGAACCTCACCATGTGTATATGTATCATTATATATGTATGTGTACTTGTGTATATGCATGTGTAGTACAAAAAATATTAGTGTATAAGCAATAATCGGTACTAACCGGTTACTGTAATCGGTTATAATAATTTGTTACTCAATTACCAGTTAGTGCTTGAAAGTGATAACCGATTATTAATCGCCGGTTAGAATCACTTAGAATTTGGTTAGGACATAAGCGGTTAGGATCGGTTAGAAAATTGCTATTCTAATCATAATCAATCCCACGATTTTGGGCAAAACCTGTGAATACCGGTGCAATACCAAACTAATAGATGTGGACGACTAAACGTATAGAGAGGGAGGTTTGATGGTCTCAATGAGAGGTCAATGAGAGGTTATAGAGGAGATCAAAAGTTGAAGGATTATAATAATAATAATTGATTAAGATAAACATTTTTTATTGTTATCATTATTTGTTCGTTCGAAAGGGAGGTTATGGAGGAGATCAAAAGCAAAAGTTGAAGGATTATAATAATAATAATTGATTAAGATAAACGTTTCTTATTGTTATTATTATTTGTTTAACAGTTTAGATAAAGTTAAGAGTTAGATTTGTTTAGATTAAGTTTTGTTTAATTCTTGTTTTAAGTCGGTCTGTTCAAGCCTATTTAAAGGGGCCTTATGTTTGTTTCTTCTTAATAAGAATATTCATTAGTTTACGCATCATATTCTTGTTTCCACTAAAATCCTTTTGAAGTTCGTAACTGTTAAATTATGTCCATCATTATCATTGCTTAATGATAATAATTATGATGATATTAACGTCGGTGTTAATACATACGTTACATGTGTGTGTATAGATATACACAACATGAGTTGTGGACATAATGAAGAGACACACTAAAATCCACACACAAAAGCACAGACTCACGAATCTGTCTGCCGCAACTTCATTTGTTCATCTAAACAACAATTTGTTTCCGACTTATTTTCAGGCAAGCTATCTAGTTTGGTAGTACACGTTGCTTCGAACCGGTGTATCCTGGGAACAGACGACGAATCTGTGTAAGGTAATTGTGTCAAACACAAAGCCCGGTTCCTTCGGTTTTTCCCGTCTTCTAATTTTTTCAGGGATTGTTTCTGTCTCAGTTCGTCATCCGTTTTACTACGACCACGATTCAGTTAGTTCCTTGGATTATGTTATTATTCTTGTCTAATGCTTCTGGTTGTGTAATGATTAATGTATATCGTTTTACACATATTTTCCTACAGTAACCGGTTATAATAATCTGTTACTCAATAACCAGTTAGTGCTTGAAAGTGATAACCAGTTAATAATCACCGGTTAGAATCGGTTAGTAACTGATTAGGACATAACCGGTTAGGATCGGTTAGAAAAGTCGATTAGTAACCGGTTACAAATTTGCTATTCTAATCATAATCAATACCATGATTTTGGGCAGAACATTACACCACTAACCTAACTTTGTTCCTAACACTCACTTTCTTCTCATTTCTTTTATTTCTAAATACCCACATGGCGCCAGTGATCATCCCTCGTGAATTTATTTTAGTTCAACTCCTTTTACATTGCTTGCACCCAACTACACTTTTGTGTGCAAATAAAGGGAAAACAAACACAAGAAACACTTTGATTACTACAAATAAAGGGAAATCTTAAAAACGACCCATTTGACCTTGAAAATTTGCAAAATAACCATTAAATGGCGGTTAAGGTTTAGCCTTCAAGTTTGCATATTATTTATAATGATTGTTTTTTTCCAGCTAGGGGTCTTAGCCGGTTTTCATATCATAACATCATTCTATTGCGTAAAGTTTTCCTTGTGAGGATAAGAAGTCAATGATCATTCTAAAAAAAATAAGTTAGTTAAAATTGACATTTTGTTGATTTCAATAGATAGAAGTAAGCCTATGGGCTATAATTCTATAAATGACAAAGTTGGGTCGAAATAGTTACAACTTACAATATAGAAGCTCATCGGCCATTAATGACATAGCTAGATTAAAACGGTATGCTTAAATAAATTAAAAAACTAGTTACTTTTCATAAATTTTTACAAAAATGATACTTGTACCATCACATTTTATCTTAAGATTTCATTTTTCCGTCCAAACCTCTCATCTTAAATTATTTAATTATTATTCTAATATTTCTTATTTTTAAAAACCAAAATTTTAGAAATTTAATTTTCAATCTCTTATATATATATATATATATACTAGTTTTTGATACCCGTGCAACGCACGGGCGGGTTTAAAAAACGAATACAAAATTTAACATGTTATAAAAATGTAATTCGATAATTAGAATTAAAAAAAAGTAACATTTGACAATATAAAAAGTTATAGATTAAAAAAAAAAATTCATATCCTTATTTATTATGAATCATTTCATTTAATTTCAGTTTTTAAATTAGGATATGAGATATACATTTATTGTCAATTATTTTGTTAAAAAATTAGTTAATGACTTTGTCAATTATTCAAACCAATTAGAAAAATATAAATAAGGCAAACAATTTGAGCGGGAAAATGAAAAAAAAGGATTGTTGTGGTGATGCCATGTGGCATTCAATTTTTTCATATATATATTATATAGATATATATATATATATATATATTAATATTATATATATATATTATTCTAATATTTCTTATTTTTTAAAACCAAAATTTTAGAAATTTAATTTTCAAGAGAGAGAGAGAGAAAGAGTTGGGTTAAAATACAAAGTAGTTTTTCGGTGAGAAGTGTGAGAAGTGTGAGAAGTGCATGGTGTTTGGATATTAATGCATGAAGTTATCTTTTAATTATGTTTTTTGCAAACACATGACAATTCTAAAATAGAAAACACCATACATTGGATTCCAAACACCACAAAAAACCATTTATTAAGAATTTTTGAAAAGTCATTGTGTTAGGATATTAGTACATTATGTTATCATATAATTCTAATTTTGATAAATATATGACATTTTAAAATGGAAAAAAACATGTATAGTGTCATATATTTACAAAAAATAAAATTAAAAAAATACCATGCATTAATATATAACACATCATCCACTTCTCACCTTTTTCACGTAAAAAGTATTTTGTATTATAACATTGGGTAAAATGGAAACCCCCTTGAGTTGAGGAAACCGTGGAAACTCTTCAAAAATGAGGTAAAAAAATGTTTTTTTTTCTCAATTTTTTTCATGGTGTTTCTTTAAGTTATAGTGTACCCTTAAATGTAAAAAAAATAAAAAAAAGCCTTGTAGATTTTTTTCAAAAAAAAAAGTAACATATGTTACTTTTCTGTTTTTTACAGGTACACACGAAAGTAACATATGTAACATTTACTTTTTTGATATTTTTTTAAAAAAAAATTACTAGGCGTTTTTTTGATTTTTTTTCATTTAAGAGTAGTTTATAACATAAAGAACCACCATAAAAAAAATAAGAGAAAAAAAACAAATTTTTACCCCGTTTTTGAAGAGGTTCCACGGTTTCCTTCACCCAAGAGGGTTTCCATTTTACCCTTCCCCTATATATATATATATATATATATATATAATTTATTAACTAATAAAACAATACAAACAATATTTATTTAATCTAGTGTAATACATAACCACTATTAAAAATAGTATAAAATAATTATCAGTTATATTTTTTAGGGTTATTGGCTTATATCAATCTCAACTATCACGTATTGGTCGATAACACTCCCAACTTTACTCCTTCCATCTGCCACCACGACCTATCATCATATTTTCCTCTATCACTCCCCCGTGAATTACTTAACCCCATTTGAATTTCATGTTTTGTAAGTTTACCCGGCGTTTAGTTCCAATTTCGTTAATTAAATATAACCGGGGGAGTGATGGAGAAAAATATGGTGATAGTTCGTGGTGGCAGGTGGAAGGAGTAAAGTTAGGAGTGTTATTGGCCAATATGTGATAGTTGGGATTAATACAAGCCAATAACCCTATTTTTTATTGATTCAGCCCGTATAACACACATAATTGTATCCTAATAAGTTAATATATAACAATGCAACTCTAAATACATTATTAATATACCATTTTGTGTAAAACAACTTCACAATAAATAAATAAAATTTGTGATTTAAAAAAAAAAACTTAATAAAACATAGATTCTGCATGCAAAGAGTGTTCAAGACACAAACTGATCAAAATACAATCAATAGTAGGGACATAGTAACGCGTATATTGTATCCCACGTTGGAAATACCTCACATGCATATATCAATATATGCAATGATTTGTATTCTAGGAACGTCTACTGTTTATTTTTTTTATAATAATAGGGACCCATAATAACAAACTCAATCATTTCCGGTGGCCCATTTTAAATTGAAGGACCTATTCTTTTTATTTTAACACCTAAATCATCGTAATATCTGTGTATATAAACTTTAATTTAGAAAATTATCAAACTTAAAGACATTAATATTTATTCAAATGTACACATACAATGCCTTTAGATTTGGTAAGACCGGCGGGTAAATTCATCACGTATTCTTTCGCCTATTGTTGTCGTAGGAAACACCATTGGTGGTTTCTTTGATTGATATTGTATATTATTTTTAATTTAAAGCAATGTTTTCTTCTTTTTTTATTTATTTATTAATATTAGTCTTTTTTATTTTATTTTTCTTATTGCTAATTTTTTGAAAATCTGGAAATAATATTATTAATTAAACGATGATAAAAATTTACAAATATATTATTGGGGGCTACATGTCCCTCAATGTGTATTCCATCCATCCTTGTTGATTTGATTGTAAGATTGCTAGATCCGTTGTATTATAAATCATTATAAATTTGTTATTAATAAAACCTCATACATAGAGGTGCAAATCCCAAACCGGTTTGGGCTCTCAAACAGTGGCGTACCCACCCTTTAGGGATGGGGTTCGCCCGCACCCCATGATTTTCTTTTTATAGTGAGATATGTATGAATCAATCCCGACCGACCCCCAAGAATTTTTAACTCTGACCCCCATGAAATTTTGATCAGACCTTCACAAAGTAAAATTAATTTAAAACTTTAAAGTTTACACAAATATATTAGAGTAAGTATTCAAATAATTAAGTCGGTTACTTTATTAATTCTTAAATGTTATAAACAAAACGCAACTGCCCAAATATTCAATAACTATGATGATATTTTATGTCCATATCTATATCTTTAGCCAAACTATTAAATTTATTAAACAAAACCCACTTACACAAATACCAAATAATTATTTAATATTTAAAGCTCACATATAGATTTTAGCATAATCATGTTTATTAAAAAAATCTATTTCATACTATTATATTAGCGGTAATTTAGAAAAATATACGCATAAATTAAAAAAATTCTCGACTTTCACCGTTAATGTTTTGTGTCGTCTTTAAATTCAAACATGCACTCATCTCCCATATCCCACCGACGCTCACCATCAAGATTATTGTTGCTGCTGCAGCAAATTGAACATACCACTAACTAAATCTTTGTTGATATTTGTCCCTCTCTCAAATTAGATTTTAGAAGTCCAAGTCTTTTGTTTATGTATCTCTTTTTCTAAACTTACTTTGTTATTTTAGATAACTTGATTAATTGCTAAATTTTTTGAATGTTAGATTGTTGGTTATTTTCTGGAATACGAGATTGTTGGTTAAATTTTTATAATTTTATATTAGTTTGTCGGTTAATTACTTGATTTGGGTTTGAATTTGTTAATGTGACCGCCCCGACCCGAATCGTACCGAGAAAAAAATTACTATTTACAAATAGATAATTGACACCCGAAAATTTCCGAACCCCATAAAAGAAATTCTTGGGTCCGCCACTGCTCTCAAACCGGTTTTTAAACCAGTTCTCAAACCGGTCAAAACCGGTTTTGACCAACCCGGTTCCCAAACCGGTTTCTATCGGTTAGGGGGTTTTGTGAAGAAACCGGTTTTGGTCAAAACCGGTTTGAGGCCAAACCGGTTCGGTCCAGTATTCGTGCTTCAAACCGGTTTGAGAACCGAACCGGTTTGGCCTCAAACCGGTTTTGACCAAAACCGATTTTGAATGGAAAACGACGTCGAGCCAAGAGCACCTTCATTCCTATATAAAATGGTGGATGTAAGAATAAGAATCCACACCTGATGGTGTCTTTCAAGTCGCACGTTGCTTTCTACCACACCGTTTTAAACGAAGTTTTACTATAACTTTCCTCTAATTTGGAACCAATATGGAATTGATTCAATTATGGAATCATGAATAGTCATTGGTTCAGTCAGTACAGAGACAGTAATTTCTCTTTTTTCTTATCTAAATAGATAAGAAATATTTTTCTGAATAAATATTAGCAAGACCCCGGTTTTTTGTATGAATGAAACTTTTTATATAAATCTCTATCTCAAAAAATGTCTAATAGAAATATCCAAAATTCCTAAAATCTAAATATAGAAATAACATAACTAACAGAAATCACACGAATAAATAAATTCTATTTGACTCTGTCTCTTCTTGTGACTCAATAAAAGATAGATGTTGGAAATTCAGTAACGATTCGAACACTTGTTTCGATCAAATACAATACATAATAATAGAAACGAATGGAAATACAACTGAAATAAACAAAAAACGTAAACACTACAGAAATTCAATCACGAATAGCAGCAAGACCAATCCTGCAAAACAGAAGAACACAAACAAGAAAACAAGAGGAACCATGCTTGTGTTTGACACAATTCCCTTAAACAAATTCGCGGTCTGTTCTCAGGGTACACCGGTTCAAAACTGTGTGTACAGCCGGACGAGATACTTGCCTGAAATATGGTATCGAAAATTAGCAAAAACCGGTCACTTATTGACCCCCCGTTTCGGAGCTACATTTGTGTCTGCAGGTCGCGCGAGCACGTGTTCAGAAATTCAACCCGAATCGCCATTTTTCGCAACCCCCCCCCCCCCCCCCGGCGCGAGGATATGAGCCAGAGTAAAACTAGTTGCCTTATTGTTCCCACACCAATATGGGATAGCTTACATCACATTTTTTCAAACTTGAATACAAAGTCTTTTGACATAAACATCTCATTCACACACATTTTCCCAACAATAGACTGACCCATTTCAATTTCCCAAAACATCCCAAAGATTCAATCCATAAAGAATCGTTACACATATTGATAAACTAACGTGAGATGAACGCGGCACCTTAATTTATTTGACTTGCACCTCTCTAAGGATATGTTCGAGAATAAGATATCATGGAGGCTTAGGATTAAGGCTAAAGACTTATAGGAATTATTTATTTTTGTATCTTTTTAGTTTAGTTATCCTATCTATCTATGTATTTATTTACTTATTTATTTTTATTTCATTGTACAACTTTTTATTTATTTATGTATTTATTAGTATTACTATTGCTTTATTAGTATTACTATTATTATTTATTATTTCTATTAATATTGTTATAGTTAATTTTATTTCTATTTTGGTCTGGCATGATGTGCTTTTATATTTATGAGCTGAGTGTCTTCTAGTAATTAGTATTTCTATCTATTGGGTATCTATTGGGTAGAGGTAAAATTTGCTTGTATCTTATTCTCAGACCTACTAATAGCAATACTATTAGTGGGATTATAGTGGGTTGATTGTTGTTGTTGCAACGAGTTCGTTTCTCTACTCGCATATTCGAGTGGTTAGTTGATAGTTGGGCCTTTTAGCTTGCTAATAAAAGCTGAAGTGATAGTTGGGGCTACTTTGCATAATTTTGAAAAGTGATAAATCTTTGTTTTCCAATTTAAATTATAATTCACACGATCACATTTTAACTTCAAGACAATAATGAGACACGTGTACATGTATATCACCACTTGATTGATATGCAATTCACACCCAAACACTATACCTAATTTATTACTTGGTTTTTACAAATTTAATTTCATACGACTAAAAAAATGGCCGGAGATGATAACTCTGGAAGGCTATAGTAATTAATACAAGTCAAATTACGTTTATTGTCCGATGTTTCATTTTAACTAACTAAAATCTTGGATATGTATATCTCCAACCAGCTATAGTAGATAAATCTGCATATTATAAGATAAACAGTTTATTTGCATTACTAATAGGTTTAAATAGAAAAAATTATACATTACGTCCTTTATAATTGTTGAAATTATTAATCCTCCATCATTTGGTGGAGTAGATATATCTTTGTCTTCCAATGTGGAAGTCAAGAGTTCAAATCTCACCAGACATAAAAAATGAATGATGAATAAAAAATTATAGAGGTGGGTCAGAGGTTTTACCACAGTGGGTCTTACTTAAGGCGGTGGGTTTCCTCTGGGATAGATGTGCAACATTGAAGGTCTTGGTTACTCGCACGGCCTGTGGTCGCAGCGTGTCGTGGGTAGCATCGTTTGCCAGGATGAGACCTCCGAGTAACCGAGTGTTTACCGTTAAAAAAAAAAAGTTATTGAAATTATGAATTTTAACATTTCTCAAAACTAATTACATGGCAACATTTAAAGTGAATTTTTTTTAGAAACCAATCTTTTCACTAACCGGCATCCATGTTCACCATTAAACCAACACATAACCTGCACATATCATGATAAAATAGTAATTCTACCCTAAAAGAACCACGCCCCCCCCCCCCCCCCCCTAATTATCCGATCTCCAATAGTGAATCATATGAAACACATGATTCAAAACTCCTAACTATAATTATTTTGTTCAAAATAATAACTTAAATCTATTTCATAACTAACGAAATTGTGTTGTTTTGTATATATTTTATGTTTACATGTAAATAATTTCACCTTTTCTTTTTATATTTACTAGGAAATTTCATAAACAAATATTTAAGCATGTAAATAGAGTAAGCACACCACCTCCAATAGTAACATGAACATTTGATTTTTTTTTTTAAATTCGATTCTTTCTTCCTTAAAACTAAAATAAAAAAAAAATGATTCTTAAACTTACGGTGCATAGCTTCAACTTCATGTGGCAAGAGTGATGAGCGAATGAAGGATCTCCCCATCGATCCCAACTTCTTAGATGTTGAACACATGAAGGCTGGGTTTATGAATTGCCGTTAAAAAAAGGGTTTGTAGGGTATAAAAATCGAGATCGGATAATTAGGGGGTAGGCGTGGGTTTTTAGGGTATAATTACTATTTTACCCTGGCATGTGCAAGTCATGTGCTGATTTAACGGTGAACATGGATGTCAATTAGTTAAAATGTTGGTTTCTGAAGAAAAAAAAATTCACTTTAAAGGTTGTCTCATATAATTAGTTTTGAGAAATGTTAAAATTCATAATTTCAATAACTATAAATGACGTAATCTATAATTTTTTCATTTAAATATGTAATAGGTTATATGCAATAATTCTAATCTTTTTATCTCTATAATTTAATTAATATTATATTTCATTAAAGTTTTTGTTAGATTTTGTTTAACTTATCATATCTCATATTTATCTTTATCTCACTCACAAACACTTATTTCATTATATATTTTTTTCTTAAACACTCACAAAAAGGGGCGAAGCTTCAGGAATAATTTCGCGCGAGACGAAAGTCAAGGGTCCGGCCGACTTAGTATATACATTTTTTCATTAAAAATTGGACCGGACCGAGCTAAGTATATAATTTCTTTTTGGACCGAATAGTTATAAATAGCTACTACTGAGCGAAAAAACGAGACGGGCCAGGGCCCGGCCGCGCCCTCAAGAAACTTTGCCCCTGTCACAAACTTATTTAGAGTTTACAAATATGTTTCTTCGTTTTTAGAGAATCTTCATTTATCAAAATCCATATTTAATGGTGGTCATGGTGGTGGCGACGACGACAGTGGTGATGGTGTTGGTGGTAGGTTTTTTCATAGGGATTCAGAATGACATACAAGAAAGAGAAGGATGAAGGGTTAAAAAGGGTAATTTCTAAGTGCATTAAACAACAACCTTTAACTGTCAATAAACATGCATCACCTAAAACATATTTGTCATCATTACTAATTTAAAATTTAAAATTTTACAATTGTACTTATCTACTAACCATATCTCGTAAAATTTCAGGACAATTGTTAGGGGATGATTTTTTTTTCTTTCTGCATCCTGGAACCCAGTATCCCCAAGGATCCTGGATCCCGACTAACAAAACTTATCCACATGATAAATGTGGCTAATAGTACTTGTGTTCAGGTTACTCCAACGTCTTAGAGGACTCAGTCAAGTCAAATAGTCGGAGTAAATCGCAAAGAAACCACAGGACCAGGTCTTTCAACAACCACGAAGACTAGCCGTTATTTTTGCTTAGTTTGTTATATGTTTATCCTATATATAGAGGGTTCGGGTTCAGTTCGCACACCGCCTATGCACTGCTACACTTGTATTAACTCACTCACAAACTCACGAGCCACTCAACCTTGTAACCATTTACACTTAGTTGAAATATAAGATCTAAGGCAATGTGACTTTTGTCACCTCCCAAGGTTTTATGTCGGAGGTCTCTAGAGTCAATGGATTTCCTCCTCAACACCCTGTGTCTTTCCCTTTCTTATTTTAAATTTACTTACGTTTCTAATCAAGCATCATACCTCACAAACTTATTTAATTCATAAATTATATTTGGAAATTTTTAGTGAAAATAATGATGATTAGTACAAACCATGAAAAACATGATAATCTTATTAATTAATGTAAACTACTACTTATAAGTAATTTATTAAAGATTTATGAGAAAGACTTATATTACAAAGTTATTAAAGAATGCTTATATCTCATGTGTAAAAAAAAGGTAATTACTACTTGTAAAAATCGTAAAAAGTCTTTATTTGAGACACACATTTATTATAACTATGACGGTTATTAGGCCCAATGATAGTCAACTACGCCCAATGAAGGTCAATAAGACCCAATGTTTGTCAACTAGGTCTTGACGGTCTATTAGGCCCAATGATGGTCCGTTAGGACTAATTACGAACAATTAGGACCATTGTAGATCATTTATGACCAGTTACGATTACTTAGGCCCAATGATGGTCTGTTAGGCTCAATGAGGGTCTATTAGGACCAAATGGCAAAAGATGGCCAATTATGCCCAATGATGGTTAGTTAGCCCAACGATGATCAGTTAGGTCCAACAACGACCAATAATGCATAAAGTTGGTCAATTAGGCCCAATGATGATCAGTTAGAACCAATTATGATCAGTTAGAACCAGTTCCGGTCAATTAGGTCCAAAAAAGGTCAATAAGGCCCAATGACGGTTAGTTAGGCTTAATAGTGGTCAGTTAGGCCTAATGAGGGTAACTTAGGACCAATAATGGACATGTAGGCACAATGATGGTAAATTAGTTCCAACGACGATCAATAAGGCCCAATGTTGATTAATTAGGACCAATAATGATCATTTAGGACCAATAATGGCAAACTAGGACTAAAGACGGACTATTATGAGCAACGATGATCAATTTGGTCTAGCGAAAGTCAATAAGGACCAATGTTGGTCACTTAGGAGTAATGACGGCCAGTAAGGACCAATAATGGATAATTAGGACCAATGACAATCTATTATGACCAAGGATGGTCAATTAGGTCCAACGAGTGTCAATAAGGCCCATTGTTTGTAAATTAGGCCCAACAATTATCAGTTAGGCCTGATAAGGGTCAATTAGGACCAACGATTGCTATTTTGCCTAATGATAGCCAATTAGCCCCAATGATGTTCAACTAGGTCTAACAACGGTCAATACGGCCCAAAGTTGGTCAATTAGGCCCAATGATGGTCAATTAGGAGCAATTACTGTTGGGGCTAGTATCTCGGGATCCTTACCGAAAGCTCAAACTATCCAGTATCCTCGCATGGGTTCGGAATCCTGATAGGTTAGGTATCCTGAATTTTATTTATTAGCTAACCCCTATTATTTGCCCTCGTGCTTCATTGTTTGCAGGTTCATTGAACATGTAACCATCACCTGAAGACTTGCTCAACAGTTGAAGAACGTGGACTAAGTGAACGGAATAGAGTATAACGCCCAATGACTTTATATCAGAATCCCGGGAATTTCGGATAGTTTCTTAGGCCATTATTTGTTATTTAAATCAGCAATTTGATCGACTTGGGGACACACACAAGCTCTCATACTCAAACTACCAGTTAGAAACATTCTCTATAACACTTAGCCAATCGATCAAACTTGCTTAACCTTGTACTCAATCTTTTTCGTGCAATAATATAATTAGGCAGCAGGCTATTTAGGCCAGCTCCCGAGGTTTTTTGCTAGGATCCCTAGAGGAAACTCGAAGGATTCCAGATTTTCCATCGTTACATACTTGTGTCACCATTTACATTTTTAGATTTCTTTTGACAAATTGATCAAGCACACTACCTCACAATCATAGTTTGTTCACTTAATCACTTCGCTAATTTTTGGCCAAAACAGTTTGACGCCCACTGTGGGGAAAGTAGTGCTTTAATCCGGTCACAATTATCGAAAAATCCACACCTTACACTCAACTACATCTCAAAAATGTCGACTCAACCGAAATCTGATTCATCTTCTGCTCCATCATCCAAGAATGTTCCATATCTTGATCATCCTCCTCTTTAAGGAAGTCAAAAGAAGACTGAGGGCCAGTAGAAGAAGCCAGAATATCTGACATTTTCAGGATCTAAGGTTCAGTCGATAGACCCTGTTATATCTAACAATGACATTTTTACTTTGATTAAACAGGTGAAAAGTCAAATGGACCAACAAGCGAAGTGTAAAGATTGATACGGATCTTACTACTGATTAATATCATCAATTAGAGAGAACAAGAGAGTAAATAAAACTTGCTTTATTGATTCACTAAGAGAGAGTTACAATGATCTAGAGAGAGAGAGGGAAACACCTTAGAATACACACAGTTAAGATGAATCAAATGACGAGAAGTTCTAAGCTCCCTCTACAAGTCAATGTATTTATAGTAGACAACTAACCGACCAGCGAACCAACCAAACAACCATTGGTTCGCTGGCTAACCATCTGGCTAATCATTGGTTATTGGCACCTAACCAATGGTTCGGACCTTCGTTAGTTGACACCAAGACATCCATTCTAGCTATACATAGATACAACACACGAGACACCGTTTATGCTCTAACAGACTCTCCGTTAACGTGTGATGTATCTAGCTTAACAAAACTCTAGTCTTCAATCTTCAACACAACTGCCTCAGATCGTCAACTTGAAAGTCTTGCTAGATATAGAACTTGCATAGCTGGATCAGAACTTGATCAACTTTTAAACTTTAAGATCCACTTGTAAAAGATAATTCAATTTCCCCTTTTACCATGCTTAAGGAAAAGGATTTGAAAACGTATAATAAGACTTGGGGAGGAAGAGCGCCATTTTAATTTTTCAGCGGTGGGAATGTGGGGAACTGAAATTTTTTGCGGGATAAATTAAAATATAAAACGACGGAAATGGGATGACGCTCACTTAAAATCTGTACTCCGTGTTTTTTTTATAATATGACAGAAAATTTATGACGCTAAAAAATGTGCGTCATCTACTCTCAGAATTTTTCAAAATATGACAGTTTTTCTATGACACTTGTATTTGCGCGTCATTAAAAACCGCGTGTCATCGTTCGCGCGTCAAGAAATGCCCTATTTGTAGTAGTGAATTTTGAACGAAGTAATTTATTCAGACAACCCTTTAGCCGCTGTTTTACAAATGAATGTGGCTAAAACTAACTTCTTTGTGACAAGACATATAATAGAAATAATCACACTTATTATTAATTTTATGTGATCATTGCTACCTTTTAGTCACATTAATTTGGACCAAATATTACAACAACCATTCTTACTACGATTTTTTTAATGGATGTGTCTATAAGACATTTTTGTGACCATATAATATAAACAGTTACACTTACTATAAATTCATGTGGTCATTGCTTCTCTTTAGCATATAAAGTTGGATAAAATGCTTGATTACAACAACCTTTCTTCCATATTTGTTTAGTGGATGTGTCTAAAATAATATATATTTGACTATATAATACCAATGATCACATTTCCAATAAACTCATGTGACTGTTGCTACCATTTATCCACATTTATTGGGACCAAATGCTTAATTCCAGCAACCAATTTGCCATGTTTTTATTAAATGGATATGGTTAAAACATACATTCTTGTGATTGTATAATAATAACGACCACACTTACAATATACTCATGTAGCCATTACTACCCTTTAGCCACACTTATTAAGATAAAATGTTTGATTTTAGCAAGAAATATTGATACCATTTAGCCATACTTTTAGGTTGCTACAACCATTAAAAGATGAATGTGACCGTATTATACCTAAGATGACGGGACCTTTAGTCACTTAAGTTGGAAAAAGTATGTGTAGCGAAGACCTACGACCACACTTTTTTATATAACCGTAGGCGTTACATGATCGTAACCAAAATTTGTATTTCTATGTGTTTAATTCATCTCATTTTTTTTTAAATCAACTTTATAAAAAAAATATAAAATGAATAATAGAACAATTAAGTGATTTTAGACAAACAAAAATGACATTAAGTTACTTTAGTTGAATATTTGAAAATTTTGATTACTATATTTTTTTTTTCAAAAGTCAATTACCTAAGAAATGAAACACTAGACACGTCGGACATATTTTTTAAATACATAACAGAAACATATTAAAATTCAATATAAATGTTTATATATTAAAATTGGTAACAATATTATTTAGGAAAAAAAAAAGTAAACACTTTAAATTCAACGAGGCAATAATTTATGTCGTACATAGATGGCTTCGATGCAGTGGAAAGACTTGGATGAATATTATTCACGAGTTTAATGGTAGCCCTACCATAAAAATCTAAATTTTCCTTGAAATGGAATATCTATGAACAAGGTCCAGATCCTAAAAGGGAAAAAAATAACTCATTTATAGTTTTATTATTAAAATTATTAATTATTAATTATTAATTATTAATTATTAAATTTTAAATATTCTTTCAAATCAACATTTGTTTAAAAAAAAAAGTGATATTACTTTTGTTTATAAAAGTGCAATGTTTTAGCCTTTTTATTATTATTATTATTATTATTATTATTATTATTATTATTATTATTATTATTATTATTATTATTATTATTATTATTATTATTATTATTTGTGCTGTCAACGGCAATGCATCATTCCAATTGTCTCTCATCGCACTTTTAATCAACATATTCAAGCATTAACCAACCATTAAACCATTATAAATTATACTATATAATAAACAAAAAGTGTTATCATACTTTAATTAGTAAAAAAAAAATACTTGTCATCACCATAAAATTTTGGATTAAATCAAAATTTTAATAAACAATTATCTAAATCTAAATTTCCATATTAGGGTTTATTTAGTTTAAAATTTTAATAAGTAATTATTTATATACAATTTTTTTATATTAAAGTTAGTAATTATTCAAAAACCAAAATTATATTAAGGTTAATATCTTATTGTATATATATTATATTTTATTAAAATAATATATTTTATTGCATATACTTTAATATAATATTTTTATTAAAATTATATATTTTATTACATATACTTTAATACTTAAATATAATACTTATAATATATTATTCATAATAATATTTTAACTAAATATTATACATGTAATAAAAATATTTTTTTCTATTAAATTTAATAACTTTTTTTACTTTAATTAAGTTAAAATTTAAATTTACCAAGTATTTCATTTCAATATAAAAAAAAATCCTTAATTTCCATGACTAGATTTTTTTTTTAATTGCAAACATCTACCCGAGGATCTCATCATGGCAAACGATGTTACCTACGACATGTTACAACTCCAGTCCGTGCGAGTAACCAAGACCATCTATGTTACACATCCATCACAGAGGTAACCCACCGCCTAAATGTCTTTGTCGTAAAACTTCTAACTCACATATAATTATTGAATTTTTTTTAGATAATTTTAAAAATACATAATTGTCGTAGATTATGATTGTATTTATAGTTTTTTAAACTCAGACGTATAACACACGGGCATAAAAAAACTAGTTATACTATATAAAATTTATCAAATATAGTTAAATAACACTTTCTTTTGATGTGCGATTTGGTTCCGTTAGTTGATCTCACGTTAGAGTAATAGAGTCTATAAATAAGTATTATAAGTATTGTCTATTTTTTTTTTCTTTTCATTTAGTTTTATATTATTGTGTTTACATTTAAGGTTTTCTTTCTTTATTAACTAGCCAGTGACCCGGGTAAATACCCGGGGCTGTAACGTAAAAAAAATGAAATATATTATGGAATAAATAATTGGTAAAACATATTCAATAATAATAAAACAAAGTAACAGTTACAAATTTGTGAATAGAGATTTATACACAATATTTTTTGTTACATTGGCTGGAATATAAGGAAAGTTTTAAAAATGAGGATATAATTTCGGAATATAAGGAAAGTTTTTAAAATGAGAATATAATTTCGGATTTTTTAAATTTTGAAACTTTTAAATTTAATTTGTAATTTTAAATATTGACGCCAATTTTTTTTTAAGAGCAAATTAGAATAGTAAAAGACTATAATTACCTATGTAGTCGATCTACAAATTAATGATAATTCAAAAAAATAAGAAAATTATAGAAAGTGAGGATATAAATTCGAAAATTTAAATTTTTGAAATTGTCAAAGTTAATTTGTAATTTTAAAGATGGAGCCAATAATCAGTAATTTCGAATTTTAAAAATTAAAATTAAAAACAGGTTAATTTTACTTAAATTACAAATAAAAAATAAATAAGGAAGGCATGTTTTGAAATCAATGATATAAATTCGGATAATGAAAACCCCATTAAATATAATATCAATTTGAAAATTTTAGGACTCATGACTCTTTTAAGCTTCATGACAAAAATCGTTAATTCTGAGAAAATAAAAACTAAAAATGAAGTTGTAATTTAGAAATTTATGTGGTAAATATTTTAACTAAATTAAGAATACATTTACTCTCTTTTATGCCGATTGGTAGATGGGAACTATTTTACCATATTTGTGATGAAGTTTGTCGCCACTTTATATCTATAAATTGGCATTGAAAAGGAATCAAAATTAACAAAGGAAAGGAAATATAACCAAACCAAACATTGTTATGCTTATTAAAAACCAAACCATTGTCATAGTAGTTTAAAACAAACCAAACATAGCTATTAAGCAAATCAAACCACAATACTGGAAATAAAAAACGGTTCAGAAACCAATAACCAAAAACATTAAACCAAGATAAACTGCTCCATCTAACCGAAAGCTGATGCGTGAACCTATTTCTCTATCTTCAGAATCAACAGCTCCTTCTCCAATAGACATTCACCTTCAGTGACACCCTCGGTAATAGATTTTGCTGGTGAAGAAGCTGCACCATCTTCAACATCGTATATATCATTTAGCTTGCATTTGAGATCATCACTCTGATATATACCCTTGCCTTTAGAATCACACCGGTTTTGACTTTTGAAATCATTAGGATCAGCAGCGATCAAAGTATCATCACGAACACCGGTCAATTTTGTTACATCCTGTGATAAGAATAGATAAGATTATTAAATATGACTATGCAATACATTGTATACATAGAAAAGACACATTATTGGGTTTGCACATGAAAAAATCCAACCTAAACATGTAAACAGAATCAATGTGATATAAGGTCACATGATACACTTTATTACTATAATGTTAAACCATGTATTAGGTGTATCAACATATATGTATAATTATATAATTTTTTTTCCAAGTGATATGCCTAGATGCTTATAAAAGCAAACTTATACAACAACATTAACATAGTGTCAAACCATGTATCAGGTGTATCAAACAATAAATGTGTCTACATTTTTAATCTAGTATTTTTGTTTGCAAATATGCATTACAAATCTGTATACATGAAAAAACATATACGCAATAATTTCTTATGGATTCTGAAGATAGATGTATACCTTATTGACATTACTTTCTATATCACCACATCCTTGAGACGAAAAGTTCATCAACTGCGACCAAACAGTCTATATATATGTGTACAGTTTAGAATGCGTCAAGTGTTTAATAAGAATAAGAAATATAACTGAAAAAGTAGTAAAGGGTATAAGGTTACCTGATCTTTGTTATGTTTTTCATCGAGAGCAGATATGATTGAATCTTTCTCAGTAAGCTTATCAATGATGAAATATCTGTACTCTTTTTGGATGTTGAAATCACTTACATCAATCTTCATCGCCACTCTTTTTCCAAATAGACTTTCAATCTCAATGGGAGGTTTCCCTTGATGTGAAACATTTTAAAATAAAAACTTAAATGAACAAAAAATAGAACATATATAAAGAAAGATAAGTTTATATTAATTACCTCTACAATCCGCGACACCAATTCAGCGGCAGTGACCCTCAACATCCTTCTGACTTCTTTATCAAAAAGAGTGAGTATGACAGATCCAGTGCAGTCTTGCACTTTAATCAACATCTTAAACCAGTAAAAAATTACATTTAAATAAGTTTACCCTATATTATAGAAACTTAATAACAATAGATTAATTCATAAAAAAGGTACGACCTTATAGTGGGTTTAATGTTTTCATTCTTGCAATCGCCTGGTAGCTTGTGCTCATAATACCACATATCACCACCTGTAGTGGTAGCATCACTTTTGAGAAATCTCTCAATAGCTCTGTTGCAGAATTTGCAAGAACGATAGAACCTTCCATCAGGCACTTAATACTGCCTAAAATCACAACTTTCTTCACCTATAAAATATAAACAATCATTTGATTTATTTTATAAATGAAGGTATTTAAAAAGAGACAACATTTGGCAAAATAAAATGATACTTATCATGAAATATTTACAAATAAATAACAAATAACATTAATTGGAGTAGGATTATCAACTGTGTCCATCAAATGGTATAAGCTCCAAAGTAAATGCAAACACATACAAAATCTTTTGTCAACCCATTTTCTCTATCTAAAGTAATCTACGTGTGACCATTAAATCAACTGAGATTCTGTTTCTCTTCATCGATTAATTTTGAGGAAGGTGATAAAATGTATTTAAGTTACAAAGTTTACAAATGAGCAACCAAAGTACAATTCTATGATAATAGAGAAGTTACCTCATTTATCACATTGAACTCCGCAATGTGATTGAACTCAATATCGATTAAGAAATCATCCTCCAAGTTATATGACACAGATGAAGACAATCTGCTACAACTTGAGGATGGAACATCAGCTTGAATTGCATTATAACTGGAGAGAATAAAATCGAAGAATGTTGTTGTCAATAACTCTTGTATTAATGTAATAACAGGGTACCTTCTGTTAATAAAAATATGAATATTATCACCTCTGTTTGAATTCAGCAATGTCATCTAAATCAGAGTTTATAAATAACTTCGATACTTCAAAATAATTACAAACTGAATGACGTTCTGGAAAGTTTAAAAACGAATTATCAAATAATAATAAAATTATGTTGAATAATACAAATGAAGTTCTTTAAAATATTTTGATTTTTAAGGAACTTACCTCTAAAAACACTGAACATTGCAAACTGAAGTACAATGACCACTTGAGTATCCTCTTGGAGATTTTTAATTTAATGAATCTACCTCTCCGCATATTCTTCAAACAATGTAATCCAGATCTTACAATCCCTTCACAAAACGTTAAAAAGTAAGGCAGTTATAGATATAAATGAAATGATAATAAAATTTAGTTTTATACATAAATTATAAGTACTAACTTAGTGTCCTGCAACTGGAAGTTAATCCTGATCTTCGGGGACCCATCATCTTTTTTCCCATAAGTTTCCAAAGGATTCGAATTGATAATCATGCCCATGATATCTGCAAACACAATTTATTTGTTAAAAAAATTATCAAACAAAAAATAGAAAATGTAAACAAATCAGCGATTTAAATAAAGGCTACTGTTACCAATAGAGACGCTCTTTTCAACCTCAAGGTCAATGATTTGTTGAAAATCAGCAAACTGAAAACCATTAAGAGGGCCATTCCAAGTGTCACAACACTAAATATCTGTGTTGACATTCATACAAATCTTAATCGGATTTGCGATGCACTTGAAGTTACCTTTGTTTTCACCCAAAGTAGGTTTTTTAATGATCAAAACCTCACCCTCCTTGAGAAACCTTTCAAACCTACTCCACCACTTGACCATACAATTAGACTGGATCTTATCACCCTGAAAAAATGGTAGATAAAATCTCAGATTCAGTATTAAATAAATAAAATAAAGGTGACTCACACAAACAATGGTTGAACAATACCTCCTCATCGAGCATTATCATTTCCAGGGAGTAGCCTTATTGTTATATTGGTTCTTTCTCCACACCATCAACACACGTAGTTTAAGAACAAAATCCTCTTGCTTGACATTCAAATCTCTTATAAGGTTAAATGTTTGTCCTGCCATTGAAACTTGATGCAAAACTAAAGTTAAAGAAAGAAAAGAGATGAGCAAACTAAAGGATTGTGAAAATACATGGAAAATAATACTTATATCGTAGCTTGAAATTTATCTCTGAAAGGTTTGGAGATATGAAGAATGGATAATGAAATGAACAATATACGGCTAATTTCGATTATGAAAAAATTGAGTTTCCTAAATAAAATAAGTTTATTTTTGTACATATATTTAGTAATTAATATATTTGTGTATCTATAGAAACTAATTAACCGAATTAATTGCTAATTTTTCATTATTTATGGTTAGTTTAGAAAATTTTGAAATTTGAAATCTATTCTGATTTGGTTCTATCACTACAACCAATTCAAAATTTCAAAATATATACATTTCATATTGATAATTGATAATTAATCACCAATTCTATTTTTTTTTATATAAAACCATTAATATATTTTTTTATAAATATATAGAATTACAAAACCGTATTAATTATTTACTTTTAGTTAGTTTTAGTTACTTGAATAAACTATTAACTTTTCAATATATTCTGATTTCATTTCTATCCTTAAAATTATGTCAATTAGGATCAATACTTAAAACTTTCCAAACCTGATATATATACACTTAATATTGATTATATTGATAATTGATAATTAGTCACCATACTAAAAATATGTAGTTTCCAATTACTATTTCCATAATAAAAAGTTCAATTATTGAAAATCAACCTTACAACTAAGAAAGGGTTAACTATGAAAAGTTCAATTATTGAAAATCAACCATACAACAGAGTTAACTATGAAAACGTTACAGCAGCATAAATGAATAATAAACCCTAAAAAATTTAGAGCCAATAAATTTACATAAACCCTATGAAAACGTTACAGCAAATAACTTCAATGATTTGAAGCAAAAGCACTCAAAAATTAGGGTTTTACTTAGTTGGACACAGGAAGTTAGGATTTCACTTAGATGAGACATTTATTGAGTTTATTGAAGGCTATAGGTGTCTATTATCTCTAAATCAACGAAAAACCCTAAAAATTTACAATCGATCAAAAACCCGAAGTTAGTAATCTTCTGTGCCAAACAAAATCAAAGTCATCGATCACAGATTCGATGTAAAAAGAGCTATGATGAAGAGGTTGAATGCACGAACTTAGCGATTCACTGATTAAAAAGAAGAAATCGATAAACCTAACTTTCGATCTCAAAAACCTAACTTTATAATAATGTTAAACTCTGTTATAATCAAATCATACAACGGAAATACTAAAACTCGATCCTAACTTTCGATCTCAACAACGCAGTGACAAATTAGTATGAAGAACTTACGTGTCGAAGAAGCGATTGTGGATTCAAACCTACCAAATGTGGAGAGAGAGAGACTTGATTGAAACCCTAAAAGAAAGCGTCGAATGAAAGTGGCTGCAGTTTTCGAGGGTTATATACATACCCGGATTAGGGTGATGGATACTTGCAAAACGGATCCAAAATTAGTAAAATGGATCTTAAGATCCACGAGAGTTTAACAAATAATAGACGAAAATTGTGTTTTTTTTATAATGTAAATGTTAGAAGTTGACACATCAGCTTCCTTTAATATTTGTAGAGTGACACATAAGCTTTCTTTAAATAAAGACCAACCCAATGGGTGCCAACTGGGATCGAAAAGCTTTGTTTAATATATAGGTAGATTGTGTTTAACATTAATACGTAGTCTTTTCGTATTTGCGTTTTATCTATATTGTAATTTAATAATATAACTGTTTTGTGTATTAGTATTATCCTAACAACATGAGTGTAACACATATTTCGCTTTTGATGTGTGAACACGTTTAACTTTCTAGGTAGAGTATGGCTTTTATGGCCCTAAAATTTCATGTGTTATTTGTGTCTTCAAAAGTGTTCAAATATTTACGGGTATACAAACTCTAAACAAGACCTCTTTTTCAAGTAAAGTTTTAAAACAATAAAGTAACTTTTTTAAATGTTTAATTTTGTTTTTTAATACTCAAATAGTTTGCAATGACCGTCTTTAATGACAATTTAATTAATTGGTGTAATGATTATTTATAAAATCATTGAAACTTTTTTTTACCAACAACACATAGAATTTTTTAACAGCATAATTTTATTAAAACACTAGCGACAACTCTAACTAGCGGTCAGGTTTGGTTAATATACCGATATTTTCTCTATCTCAATATGTTTATCTACTTAGTTTACACTTAATCTCATGAGTCGCATGTTCTACACAATGATACTATTATACATATGTTTACTCACCAACTATACGTAGTTGACCATATTTTGTACATGTTGTAGGTTTGTTGTTTATGTGATGACTGCTTATTGATGACACCATAGGTTGCATGCGGACCTAGCGAAACCTAAATTAAATGGTTTAACTTGTTGTATATCACTGTTTAATTCTTGTAATGTAATATTTTATGAAGTTATATGAAATGGGCTGATATCGCAACATTAATAGTGTTGTGTGCATCTGGACAATCATCGCGCCCCAACATCTTCCGTCGTCGGTTGGGGTGTGACAATAAACATAATTATATATATAACAACAAAAATTTGGT
Organism: Deinandra increscens subsp. villosa; assembly: GCA_039602395.1. Taxonomy (NCBI): domain Eukaryota; kingdom Viridiplantae; phylum Streptophyta; class Magnoliopsida; order Asterales; family Asteraceae; genus Deinandra; species Deinandra increscens. Next base: position 15,622,413 of record JBCNJP010000027.1, read on the forward strand.
AGATGAATAGTTAAGTTTTTGGGTTTTTAATATTGGCTACAAAAGTTTAACACTCTGACATTTTGTACCCTTAAATTTTACACTTTGTTTTTTTTTAAACCTTATATATATAACAACAAAATTTGGTAAATGAATAGTTAGGTTTTTGGGTTTTTAACATTGACCACAAAAGTTTAACACTTTGACATTTTCTACCCTTAAATTTTATACTTTGTTTTTTTAAAACGAAATAGTAAACTTTAGATTTTCATAGTTTAGTAACATGTGTTTCTTACTTTAATAATAGGGGTTAACTACGAATAGTTGGTGAGCAATCACAAGTATAAAATAATAGGGGTTAACTACGAATAGTTGGTGAGCAATCACAAGTTTGTATACATAGTGTAATACATGAAAAACTTGTGATTTATGTCATATTATAAAATAGCAGTGAACATAACATAACTAGTATAATTGACTAAACTGAAAGACAAAGTGTTTTGCATAAACAAGCCTTAGTGACATTGATTCCCTAACTCGAAGGACACACTAAAGTGAAATAGGTTCCAGACGTTGACTAAACTCGAAGGACACACTAATGTTTATGCTAAGTGAAAAACTTGATAACCATTGACAAACTTGATAACCATTGATAACCACATTGACAATAATGCTAGAATATCATGTAGCACAAATTCACGCATAATCTACAATCGCATAATTATGAAATACATTGAAAAACGACACTTGAAATATAATACATATTGCAGCTAGGGCTGTTCACGATCCAAACCGAACCGAACGGACCTTTTCTCGTGCTTGGTTGGTTTACAAACCGATCCGAGCCGAACCGAGCATTTTTTCAACCGATCCAAAATTGAACGAGCGACTTTCGATCCGAGTATTTTTCGAGCGATTACCGAGCAAATTCCGAGCGTCGCAGAACAAAAAGAAAAGTGACGATGGGTGGTGATCTGACATAACACCTTCATCCATATTTCCAATTTTAACACATTTATCAAATAACTAACACACTAGTCTTGTTTGTATTTTATTAGACTAACTAACACTAATATGAAGTGATATAATTATAATGAATGCATTTTTTTTTTTACCATTTTCCCTTTGTACATGTCCTCGATGTCTACAAAATTTGGATGTGCTTCAAAACTATTCTTTCATTTTTCCTATCTAGTTGCACCAACATCTTTAATTACGTTCTCCTCATTTGTTACTTCATCAACTAACTCAACACTCTCTCGATCACTTAATTAAACATGAGAAGTCTTGATACCATTGGATTCTTTGTGAGAAGATATTCTATATAAGAAAGAACTATACAAATATTAATAAAAACAATGACAATGGAGGAGACTGGAGAGAATGAGGACTACAAAGATGATAAACTATATACTAACGTATTAAACTTACATCAAAAGTCAAATATTAATAGAACTTGAAGCTGCAAATTTTTTTTGGAATAATGGCAAATTTTATTCCAATCCTAATTCCTTACGTAACGAAATTAAAATTGATAAAATAAATAATAAAAATATATGATATAATTAATTAAATGTATATATATGAATAAATATATAAATATATATATATTTTACACAACTTGAGTAAAACGAGCGAGCATCGAGCGATGGCACCTATGCTCATACTAGGTTCGTTTTACAAATCGAACCGAGCCGCTGGGTTCGTTTTTAAAGCGAGCGACAATCAAATGAACATTTTCTGAACATTTATAAAGCGAGTTCGAACGAGTTTCAAGTTTCAAACTTTTTGGACAACCTTAATTGCAGCCCCAAAATTGTAAAACGTGAAAAGGAGCAAGGATTACTCACATGGTTATTGAGTGGAGTGTGAGAGAATAGCCCGAAACTGAGAATTGTAACCCTGAATATCACCATAATAGATTGTATAATATGGAAATAAATAACTAAATGAATCTGAGACTTAGTGTTTTCTAGACTCATATATGGTTTGGTGACCTGTTCTAAATTATGAACTCAACTGAACCGAAATCGAGAAATGTGGTTAAATCACATGAGATAAATAGATGGTAATACTTTAGACGTTATATGGAAAATGCTTTTGCCTAATAGGTTACGACACTCTCAGTGAGACCTCCTAGGTAGGCATCCAGGTCCATTGATAGGTTATGAAATTGAAAAGTACTACCGTTAAATAAATAAACAATGATAACTATGAAATTGAAAAAACAAATATTTCATATTAAAGATAAACGATATAATATCAATAAATATTAATTAGTTGTAGTATATATTTATTAAAGAATTCACATTATTTCATTCTTACCGATAGTAAATCATGGGTTGCTAATCTTATCAAAATAATTTCTTTGAATTCCATGAAAAATAATCATCTTATAACAACAATATACGAAATACCATCCTACGATGCAATTTAAATTAAAGATAAATTGTGCATGATTAATTCTACAAATATAGGGGAGGTACTCAAGACATTATAATTTATAAATGTGAGGTCTTGGATTCAAGTCCCACTTGTACCAAAATATAAATAAATAGGGGTTACATGTTGGGCTAGGGGATTTTCTTATCTATGGTGAGTTTCCTCCTGATGGGGATTGGAGATGATCGGGTGAGTGGGTAATGCCCCGTCAGTGATCCAAATTTACCGTTTAAAAAAACATGTGTTAACCCAAAATTGATAAAAGTTCCCATAACACATTTGAATCTGATTTCATGTTTAGATCCATGATAACACTACATCTAATTAATGAAAACACAACCAAATCAACGATTGAGATTATGGATTTAATAAATTTCGTGGTGACATAAATTCTCAAAACTTATTATAAGTGATCCAATAGTTAACGTATGATTTAAAACGTAAAACAACAATGATGTAAAGCATAAGAATCATCAATTAGATCAAAATCAATGAAAATCCTAAAAATCCCCAAATCACTATCAACCCTAAAAGTTGACTATTGAAATCAGCCATCAAAATATAAAATTAATTGAGAGATTTTGTAGGTCATTAAAACTTAATGAGATTGAAAAAAAAGAAGAAAAAGAATTACCTGAAAAACTTTACAATTGAACCCGGAATCGTACGATGAAGTGCCAAGCCCTAGAATTTAGGAATTCTTGGTCTAAGTTCGAATTGCAGAAATTGAGAGGTGAAATTCGTTCATAGAGGTGAGGTTTATATAGGGAAGAGTGAACGAGGGGTCAATTTCGTGATAAGCCTCACAGATTTGATAAACAAATATTTTGGAGATAAAGATTCAATTTTTAAGAATTATATTAAAGTCAGAATTCAGATAGGATCGTGAATCAAGCTTTTGAATGTGAGTAGATACATCAAAGGGGATAAACCGAACCACAACACCTTCAAAAATCGGATAAACAAGTGAAATGATAAGCTCAATTTCGAAGAAAACCGAAAACCCATTTTTTTTTTGTATGCGTAGGTTCGCGGGTTGTGAGGGTTCGAGCCCTGGCTCACGTGCCGCGGATCTGATCCGGAAAATAATTGTTTTTATTAACTTATTTAAACCCATGATCAATGTTGCAAAATTCGCTAGGCGCGGCTAGGTCAGTCGATTTGGGAGTTACGAGTACTCGGCCTAGGCGGAGAGTACTCGGATATGGTAAATTATAATGAAATTAATATTTGAGAAATTATATATACTTTAAATATCATAAATTTACAAATACTCATGTAAGGATCAATATAACCCAAGCACGATATCAACAGCTCTAACACGTGCAGAAACCGTATCAATGTGTAATTCAAGATGAACAAAGAATAAGAACAAGAACAAGTAGGAGAATAATAAACACACAATTAGATTACCGAAAGAGTGCCTTGTGATTAGTACAATTCGTGAAGCTCCTAGTTCTCCCGGCCATCTTTTTCTATTTCGTCTAAAGCCGCTAACCCTAGCTAGGAGGTGTATCAAGTTTATTTAACTTGATACACATGCATACAAGGCCATTATGCCGGACCCCACTAGCCCAACAAACCTATAACATACTACCTAAAAGCAATCTGTCACACCCTAAAAAATCCACCCGTGGATTATCACCTCAAATGAGGGCGTGACCGATCAAGATCTGAGTCACCAGACACATGGAACATACTATATGCACAACAAACAATTAAAAAAAATAACAGTCCAAAGTTTTAAAACAAATATATCAGAGTTGCGGAAGTGAATTAAAAAAACACCACGTTAAATTGTTTTTCACCCATGGCGATAAAAGCTAATAAATGTTTACAAACCATGCATTCAAGAATATAAATATGATTCTAATGTGCTCCTTAGCTCTCCTAAGGACCTAATAAAAACATGTAAAAAGTGTTAACACGAGGTTAGTGAATTCACGGAGTTAAGCAAACTAGATAAATAACATATATCTAAAAACAGTAAGTTAACCGGTTATCCTCAACGAGGCCTAACCACAGCAGGAACCAAACAAGATGGTAAGAAAAACAGTTTTACACATTTTATATACTTTGGATAGCTAGTTCAGTTATTTGCAACTCCAAAGAATTTGTATCCCCATTCCTGAAAATTTATGACTTTGCCTTCCTGCTATGCTATAATGCCAATCATGACCAACAATTAGGATAACATAATAATCCTTCTCCACTACCGAAGGTAGTGGGGCTAGAGTGACGAGGGAGGGAAGAGTTTATCAAGCCGAACAGATCTATTTCACATTTTCCAGTTATCTTATCGATACTAATGGTACACGTCATTAGTGGAAGGACTCCCTTGGCATGTTTTCATCAGTGGTTTACAAAATAGTACATAAAATAAACATTTGCATTTCTCAAAAGAAATCGTTACCACATGTCTTCTCCTCCAAAAGCAATACAAGATAAAATGTGAGGGCGTAAACTCACCTTGAAAGAGTAATAGTAATCCGAATAGTCAAAGCTGACAAAATAGGTGAATCCCTCTAAACTTCACCTAAGACAAATAATAGTGTTTATATAGATAATAATAGCATTGTTACTAAAGTGCTCCTCACTTTTCATGTTTTTATTTTTACTATTTTCCAACACCTCTTGATTTGAAACCACCTAATTTTAAAAATGGAATTGCTTTAATCGCCACCACCACCAAGATTCATATAGTACTTGTGAAATAGAATCAAATACGTAGCATGAACCTGAATAAAAAAACTTAACAAGATCGATACCCTAATTGATATTTATGCCATCTTCATCAAACAAATTACCCAAATACATATCAAATCTAATATGTAAGGTAGTCTTTCTTCTTCATTGAACATTGAATCTAACTCAAAACAAGATTGAAACCCTAATATAACAACTAAACATATGGATACTGCATACACGTACATGAATATTTTGACACAGTGACATAATGATCATCTAAACCATTATGTAAGGTAGTCTTTCTTCTTCATTGAACATTGAATCTAACTCAAAACAAGATTGAAACCCTAATATAACAACTAAACATATGGATACTGCATACACGTACATGAATATTTTGACACAGTGACATAATGATCATCTAAACCATTAAAAAACCTTAACAAAATACAACTGCTAATTCGAATAAAACATATTATTCTATTATTAAAGCTCAATGTACAACCTACCGATGCGTTATCCTTTCTCCTCACCTGCTCAGTCCTTTCAGAGCCACGTGTGCGCTCCATAGCATCAGTTGTTGGCTTAGGTTGCGTGAGTTGCTGCGATGAAAGAAACAGTCCGGGATAACGCTGTGCTCGCCTCTCCTCTTTCACTGTTCTTCGTACGTATCACTGTGCGAGGCGTGCTTCAACCGAATTTGCTTTATGTTATATACATCCTTCTCCGGCTTTGTAGTATCGTGTTCGTCTCTCTTCAAATCCGGTAAGAGATGCTCCTCTCTGCTTACCTATTCTTTTTTCTTCCTAAATTTGCAACTTCTTTGTTAAAATAGGCATGTTTCTCTTAAAAATTTTATGTTGTTCTGTTGAATGATTTATAATTTCGTTGTTTCCGGTCGTTTTTTTCAGACAGAGATGGTGCAGATTAGTGTTGTGTATCTTCGTATAAGCGTATCTCATTTCTTGCACACCAACTGCTTGCCAAAATGCCCTCTGTTCTTATGCCTCATTTGGGTTCTTGGTTTGCTTTTGGTTTAGGTACTGGGATATGTCTACCATCTGGGTTTATGAACTGCTCTATTTTTCTGGGTATTTTAGGTACATGTCTTCTGTTTTGTATAAGCATCTAATTCTCTCATTTAATTTTTGATTGTAGGTGTTGCTATACTTTCAACTGTTGCTGTTTCTCAAGGTGAATTTGTTATATGTTTCTTTGGTTTTATGTTGATAGACATTGTTGTATGAGTTTATTAGTTTGGTCCTACAAGATAATACTGATGAAGGTAATATATTTTTGCAAAAAACATACAGTTATAGTAAAAGATTTGCGATGGGGTTCACATGGTTTATAGATTCTATATGATAAGGTCAAAAGATACAAATTATGATCATATATGTGGTCTTTGGTGGAGGCAGTGTATATTTTGAGAAAAAATATATCTATAACAAAAGATTTGGGAGAGGGTTTGCCAATTTCTGTATGGTAAACCCACAGATAGCTTTTCATAGTACTGATGAAGGTAGTGTATTTTTTTGGAAAAACATACACTTATATGGTTCACATGGTTTAGGAATTGTGTATGATAAGGCCTAAAAATAGTATATACTAGACAAAAGAAAATTGTAGCATAGGGTGCACATGCTTTAGGAATTTTGTGTCATAAGGTCTAAGAATGTTATATCCTAAACAAAACCTACACCAGTGATAAAGGATTTGGTAAGGGGTTCACATATGGTTCACCTTATGTAAGGTTAGTCTCTGAAACAGATGGATACACCTGTGGTAAAGAATTTGGTAAGAGGTTCACATATTGTTCACCTTCTGTAAGGTCAGCCTGTGAAACAGGTGGCCAATTTAAATTGTCTCATCAAACAAATGCATATCTTTCTAAATATGGGTTGGTTCTGATGGTTATAGTAAGCAAAAAAAAACAAATCCTAAAGGTAGTGCACCGAAACATATACACGAGTGAGTTTATTGGGCCGACCGTTTGATTTATTTGCTTCTTTTTTACAGGTTGTTGCATTTTGCTCGAGGCCTTATTGTGCTCGGTGTGTCACTTAGCTATGTTCTGCGGCACTCTCAATTAGCATGGTGTTACATGTTTACAATTTCAGTTGCTTTCAAAGTTAAATGTGTAGTGATTCCTTAAAAAACATGTCTTGTTTGCTGAGATTGATCTGTTGTTAGTCTGTTGGTGCCCTTCTCTGCTGCATTTTTTTTCGATCCCATTGCATATTTGATATTTTTTGTTGTTTGGCCTTCGGTTTGGGTTGTATCTGCTCACTGTCTTTTGTTCTTTGCTTGGGGCATATACCTCTTATAGTTATAGGACACTTCATATGGTATTGTGCTCTCTTTGTTTTATGTTTTGTTACGCGCTTTATATTGATTGTCATTTGCATAATGTTGCCTGAGTCCTCACGTATCGTCTCTAAGCGTGCGAGCCTTCCTAAAAACATCATCAGTTTTGCTACTGGCCCCAGAGTGCGTGCGCCTGCTGTTTCAGCAGATTCCTCCAATGGCTTTGTTTTAACGGGTTATGCTGCTGCTGTTGTGACTGGGAAAAGTACACGGAAGCGCGATTTAACAGTTTCAGTCGCTACTGCATCATTCGCTGATTCTGATGCTTCATCCGCGGGTTGCAGTGCACCTACTGGAGCAGACTTTCCTTCAACCAGTGGTACTATGGATGCGTTTGTCCTGACTGGGTACACTCAACAACCTAAGCGACGTCGTGGCCGTTCGTGTCGTGCTAACCTATATGCTCCACAGGAACACCAGGTTCGGCGTGCATCTGCACACCAAGATGATTATAGAGATTTAGGGGACTGCAACCAGACCTGCGGTCTTGGTTCACTTTTGGTTTGTCGAATGCCTTAAGTCGTTTCCTTTGAGTGAAGGGCCACTATATAGTGTTTGTTGCAGGCGGGTTGCCATTTTAATGGGTCAAAATTGGCAATCATTCTACACTCATGTAGGAAATTGGAAGTACTCAAACTGTGTGGGTGTCTATTTGAATCATTCATATGCATTGGGACATAATTGCATTGGGTTTAGGTGATGAGAAGCTCGTTAACATTTTGTTATGGTACATAATTGCATTATTTTTTTTGTACAGCATTCAAATGCAAAATGGATGTTATTTAATACTAATTAATGTTTTCGAAACCGAGTTAAAAAAAAAAATCTTCAAACCGCCTCCGTTAAAATTGGGTCATAACAACAACTTCTAAAAAAGACGTCAAAATGCCCGCCGCGAAGCGCGGTTAATCGCAACATCTTGTTTGATACAATCGAAAGAGTAATTTTTTTTATTTTATATATATAACAATATTGTACGTGTTTTAAAGATAAAAAAACGCTCGTTTTTATGGTGTAACAGCCCAGGCCCGTCGCAACCAAGATATTTTCCGCTTTGGCAGCCGGCATGCATCTCGAACATCCGCCCCTACACACACGGTTTTAAAACGCGTCTTGGTAGGGGGAGGTGTCCAGGGCCCTTACTATAAAGCAGTGTTTAGTTCTCCCTGCCCACCGATGTGGGATGTCACAATCCACCCCCCTTAGGGGTCCAGCGTCCTCGCTGGCGCGCCGGCCCGAGACGACCGGCTCTGATACCATCTGTAACAAGCCCAGGCCCGTCAAGGACACCCGGATGTCTGTCCGCTTTGGCAGCCGGCATGCCCTCAAACATCCCGCCCCTCACGGTTTTTAGAACGTGTCGTTGGCCTAGGGGGAGGTATCCACACACCTTTATAAAGCAGTGTTTAGTTATCTCCTCCCCACCGATGTGGGATGTCACATATGGTGTATTTTTTTTAAAGAATATTGTCGTATCTAAGAGTTATAAATGTTAAAAAAATGGGGGCTTTGATAAAAAGTCAAAAATACCTTTCCTTCTTTTGTTTTCTTTTGTTTTTCTCTCTAAGTTTACACAGGAAAATTTTGAGTCAAAGATATTTAATTAATTGAAGATCTAATGGGTATGAAACTTATTATCCTTCTTACCCAAACCACAATAACCTCTCAAATTAGGCTATGTGTAAAGGTTTAAGGTTTTCAAGTCCCTCCCTTGAGTATTTTGTGACATTGACATCCTACGTGGCAATGAGCTATAAAACAAAAATGGTGTTGTGGATCCTCCTTTCAAGCTCTTACTCTCTCACAATCTCTCTCCCTTTCCAGCGTAAAAATTATCACGCCTTTGTTTTTTTTTTTTTGGGTTTTGACGCTCCATCGTAGTAGAAAGGGGCGTGAAAAGGACGTGAAAGTGAGTTTTCAAATCCACTACGAATAACCTTACGTTATTCTGTAATTTTAGAAACTATAACGTTTTATATTAGAAAATTCCTTTTTCAAAGAATAAGAAATCACCTATTTGGATTTATGATAGGGCAAAGAAAAGCGTGTCCTTTTGTCAAGCGTAGACTCTCAATCCTAGCCATCTTTTTCATTTCACACTCAAATAATGTCTCTATCATTTTATAGGACCCTCCCTCGTATCTTTTCTTCCTGTACACTTTTTGACACAACTTGTATTTGTCTAAAGTTTAAATGCTTGGTTTTATTTATGGTCCTTATATCGTTGCATCATTTAATATTTTTCAAATACCAAGTCATTGTCATTAGTATGACGTGTATCGTGTGAAAAGCGTGTCGTTTTATTGAATATTTTTATATATATATATTTACTAGCTTTTACCTCCGTATGTTACACGGCTGACTTAAAAAAGAATTATAAATACAATCATAATCTACGACAATTATGTATTTTTATACCTATATAAAATAATTCTCAGTAATTATAGATGGGTCAAAGGTTTTACGACACTGACACTACTAGAAAAATGGGCCTAATGCAACATTTTTCTTCACAAAAAGGTTGCATTAGCTCAAGTTGCATTAAACCTAATGCAACCCTTTTCTTACATAATGCACTTTTGATGGTCATGAAAGCAAAGCAACAGTAGGCTGAATATACCGTAGTTCATTGATAAAAGTGGTTATAGGTTTTAAGAAATTATAAAAATCAGTCCCTCCATTTTAAGAAATTACAAAAACAACACCTCACATAAACTGGATTAGTCTATAGTTAACGGCGGTTCAATATAGGCCAATGGTTTAATAATTGGGATTATTATGGGGAAAAATAAAAAAATGAGATTATTATCGGCTAACGTGTGATAACTGGGATTAATATGGGTCAATTTTCATAAAAATAGAATAACATATTTTATATTACATGCATAATATTTCATTAATATATTATTTTGAATAAAGTATTATACGCATTATATTAAAGTATTAAAGTATATGCAATATAATATAGTATTATAATAAAATATAATATATATACAATAAAAATATTATCTTGAAAAAAATATTAACCTTAATATTAAAATTTATTATTTGAATAATTACTAACTTTAATATAAAAAGTATTTGAATAATTACTTATTGATAATTACTTATTAAAAGTTTAAACAAAATAAACCTTAATATGGAAATTTAGTATTTGGATAATTATTTATTAAAATTTTGACATAATCCAAAATTTTGTGGTGATAACAAGTGTCTTTTTTTTTACTAATTAAAGTATGGTCAAACTTTTTGTTTATTATATAGTATATAGATATATATAACACAAGTATTTTGACGGCGCCATCAGGTGCCAATACCGCCCCCGATCGACGCCAATTAGTGGCGTTATGAATCTGCGTGAAAAGTTTGGTGGACGTTAAATCGGCGTGGAAGCGAGTAGCGGTAAATTTTTCAACCGTTTTTATAAACGTTGTAATTAAAAAAATTATTTACCATTTTTACTCCAATTTTACATTATAAATACCCCTTTTCTATCCAAAATTTTTACACATCTCCTCTCTATTTAATCTTCTTTCTTTAAGTTTAAAAAAAATCATCACGATTCCTGACCAACCCAATCAAGAATCTTCTAGCAACAATTCCCCAAACAACTCGAATCTTCAACCGTGGCATATGCCTATGTGAGGGGCCAACCAAATCCGTTGGTTAAATACCTTCAAATATGTACAACCGGCCCCAACCCCTCTTCACAAATTACGCTCAATGAGGGCAAAACCTGGCACCTGAAAGGTTCCCATCCCAATTCCAACCACAAACTGTTTTCTCACCGCAACCTCCACCTACTCAATTACAACCTCAAACACCTCATCTTGATCAAGAAGATGACGACGTGGAGGTTATACCCGAGACACAAGTGCCAGAGTGGGTTCGGAGAGGCCGAGGTAAAGGAAAAAAACCGATTGAAGGAATAAAAGAAAAAGAAGGACGGGTGCCATGGGATACCCAAGAGGAGTTAGCTCTTATTCGAGCTTATGTCGATACATCGGAGGACCTGAAATACGGTATTTTTTTTACATCTTCTTAATTTAAACGTTTTTTTATATATTATCATCTACTAATATATATATATATATATATATATATATATATATATATATATATATATATATAGGTTTAGGGTAAAATACATCAAGCAAAAACGCTACATCCATTGCGGATTCATCTGGGGCGTCCATCAAGATCATCCAACAGCCATGATCTATGGTGTTTCCGCCTATGGTGTTTTTTTCCCCCACCGAAAACGCCATAGGCGAAAACACCATAGATCTTGGATGTTGGATGATCTTGATGGACGCCCCAGATCAATCCGCAATGGATGTAGGCTTTTTATGTGATGTAGCCTAACTCTCCTCATATATATATATATATATATATATATATATATAATTAGGTAACTCGCAAACTAAAGATGCGTTTTGGGATCGAGTTAGCAAGAAATATCAAGCTAGCTTGAAGGAAGCCGCAAGACCCGATGACCTCCCGATATTCCGCAACAACGACAAACTTAGCGGCAAGTGGAGCACCATGAAGACGAAAATTGGGAAATTCCATGGGATTATGGTCGGTGTGGAGTGAACCCGTCCTAACGGTGCAAGCGACACTAATCTGATAAAAATCGTCGTTGCTCCATACAAAGACGACCAGAACAATTCAATGAGATTATGGAAGGTTCCATAGTGAGCAAGAAGCGCTCCTCGACCGACCTCGATAGTCCCATGGGCTCGAACTCAACGAGACGTTGCAACATCAACTTAATCAATGATACGGTGTTGAAGGAGTCATATAAAAGTGTCATATGACAACTTAAGTTACTCACTTATTAAATAGTATAGAAGTATAGATATGTAATTCTCATATTACAAGTCTATAATATAGTTAGTTAAAAGTTTGCAATTTCTTGTATGCCCTTATTAATTAAAATAAGTTACTTAATACCAAATAAAAAAAAAATTTGTCAATTTATTGTAAATTTTAGTTCTTTGATGGTAAACTAATAGCTCCAGAATCTACAGATTATGAGTTAATGAATTTAAATTCTGTAAAAAGGAAAAAGTAGATGTAATGATTTAAGTGTTAAAAGAAAAGTTTGGGATGAAGTTTTTGAGTTTTTGTTAAGGTTGTTACAAAGATTAAAGAATATACTATATTTTTCTTTACCCAAACCACAGTCAATCATCCCTCTGGCGACCGATTTATAGACAGGCACGTGACATGGGGGCCTTTAATAGCATATAACTATAACTATCTCCATATATATTTATATATTAAGTGGTTGTTATAAAGGAATATACTGATTTATTTGTCTAAACCAGTCACTCGTCCCTTTTGCTGACCAATTTGTAAATGGTCACGTGAAATTGGGCCCTTGAATAGCATCTAACCATCTTTATCACTGTATCACATACTTTTGTTCCCGAAAATATCTAATTACAAGGGCATGAGGTATACTCATACCATGTTAACTTGTTAAACATGCAAGTAGACGTCACCTCAGCTTTAACATAACATCATAAAGTTTAACATGGGTGGGAATACTCATGCCATGTTAAACTATTTGTTTTTTTTATTTTAATTGTTTAACAGTCGAAAAAAACGGCTCAAAATATAGCCGTTGGAGGTTTAACGGGCGTCAAGTTCTTCACGCACACACATGGCGCCGTTGAATGGCGCGGGTCCGAGGCGGTGTTAGCGCCCATGGCGCCGCCAAAAGTGAGTTTTGGCGCCCCTTGGCGCATGTATACCTCTGCTCTAATAAATCTGGATTAATTATTCTTAATATAATAGAAACTCTATAAAATAATATACTTAAGATCACCAATATTTATTAATTAATTGATAAAATTAATAATTATTAATTTATATATTAATTAATATTTTATTAATTTGTAGTAGAATACTTAGTTTACAAACACCTTTCAAGCTTCCACTGAATTATTGTATACAATGCATGTATATCAAATGAACGGCCCAATTTGAAAGAAACCTTTAATCTTCCACCTTATTATGCTTCGGAAAATTGGATTTTAATAATCCAAGTTATTACCAATTGGCCAATATTAATCCCAATTTCAAAATTGGCCTACATTAATCCCAATTATTAAGGTGTTGGATTCCATTGGACTCCCGTTAAGTTTTCCTTAACTCCGTTAGTTTTTTGCTGACGTGGCACTGATTAATAATAGCCACGTGGCTGCCACGTCAGCAAAAAACTAACGGAGTTAAGGAAAACTTAACGGGGGTCCAATGAAATCCAACACCTTAATAATTGGGATTAATGTAGGCCAATTTTGAAATTGGGATTAATATTGGCCAATTGGTAATAACTTGGATTATTAAAATCCAATTTTCCTTATGCTTCTTGTGTTCAATGTATCACTTTATGGACATTAAAAATATTTTCTACATCAAAAAGTTCTAAAATGGAGCCCCCTTCGCGAAACGAAGCTATTAAAGCAGCAATAACATTAAACAATTTCTTGTTGAGCTATGAGAAAACAACATCAGAAGTTCTTACGATGCTAAGGAAAATTAGAGACGAGATTCAAGGGGAAATTGATTTCAACAAAAAACAAAATACAATTGAGTCATTTTTCAAGAAACCTTCATAAATCATTTATGTAATATGCTATATATAGGGAATTATTAATTTATATTTTATATGGGGTTTAAAGAAATTATCAAAAATATATTATCTTATAATTTTAGCGAATTATTAATTTAGCACCCTATCTCCGAGTCGAGACCGGCAAAAAATAGTATCTTAGAGAGTTTATTAAATAATCGAATATTAATTTATCGAGTTCCTACTGTAGATATAGTGTCACTCTTGTGACAAAATGTTAAGAGGTTTGGAAATTAATGTAAACTATAAGGTTGTGATGGAAGTTTATAAATATGTTCCACAAAATTGTTTCCTTTTCCTTTATTGTTTTTCACTTCCTTTCATTAAAATTAAAATAACTCATGAACATAGTGTTAGTGAGTTATTCACTCGAAGGAAATAAAAGGAATTAGAATAAAACTACAATATTTGTGTTTTCGAGTTTTTTAAATTGAGAAAAGAAAAAAAGTTAGGAATTAGAATAAAACTACAATATTTGAGTTTACAAGTATTTTAAATTGAGAAAAAGAAAAAAAGGTGAGAGAAATCTTTAATCTTTTTCCCTTATTAAACTTTCGTTTCAAAATAGAAGGAAATGAAAGAAAAAAAACCATATATTAAGTTTATTATTTACTATTTTACCATTTCACTTTACCTATTATAAAATATGTATCTAAATTTAAAGGTATAATTGTAATATTGTTCCATTCTTTTCTCTTATCTTCAACTCTTGAATGCATAAAAGTTTTCTTATCTTTTATCTTCTTTCGAATTCTGTGTCATAAAATAAAATGAGACATTACGCTTCCCCTTCCTTTCTTTCTCACCTTAATGCAATTTCTTTTCTCTTTTGTTTATATGATGGTGGGCTGCTCAAGGACATCATGTACAAAGGGCTTTTTTCGTGCGAAGGGAGGAGAGGTCGACACATGTTCTTCATAGTTTTTACACGGGGGGGGGGGGGGGGGGCTTATTCGTCATTTTACATGTTTAAATGGTAAGCCTTGTTAGATTTGAAGTGCGCTATTTTTCCGGATTCGGTTATCTTTCATTCGATCAATTAACTTAGATCAGCGTCTTTTTATTATTGTTCTACGTATAAATACTATAACAGATTGGGATGATTTGATTATCACAAATTTGTGATAGGGTTTTGCGTTTTCAAATTCATTGAAGCGTTATTCTATTTGCGTATTGAATTGTTGAAGTGTTTTCATAGATCGAGATCATGGAAGATACCTTCTCGTGTTTTATAACAATTTTTTCTGCATGTTTTTCATCATTAATCTGTGCGATTATTACAGCTGGTTCAATTAACAGATTTATATATAGATGAGTTTAGAATGATGTTTTCGAAACTGATGTACGTGCGTTGTAGTTTTAATGTCGTTTTTGCTTGAGGAGTAACCGATAGTTTTAGTGATCTATAATAGTGTTTGTTTGCGTGTTTTTTATCATTAATGTGTGTGATTATTACATTTGGTTCGGTCACAATCATATGTATAGGTACGTGATTCGTTTTATGATTTTACGTGATTTGTTTTATGTATTAAAATGATGTTTTCGAGGCTGGTGACATGCTCGTGGTATTTTTTAATATTTTATTATTGCGTAATGTGTAACTCAAAGTTTTTTTTAGTGATGTATAACAGTTTTGTTTACGTGTTTTTTCATCATTAAAGTGTGTGGTTATTAGACTAGTTTAGTTATAATGAAATGTATAGCTTGCGTGATTCGTTTTATGATTTGTGTGATTTGTTTTATGTATTTTTATGTTTAGATTTTTCTCGTGAAGAAAGTTTTATTCCACTAGTCCCATTGTCAAACAAACTTGAAAAGGGCATGACTTTTGCATTATTAAAATAAGCTGAGATATTCTATTATGAGTATGTCCAACAGGCAGGATTATGTGTTAGGAGAGGGTCCCAATATGAGAATAATCGCATTATAAAGACCAAGCATTTTAGGTGTTCCAAGGAAGAAAACCAGCCATTCAAGAAGTATGATTCAAGTAGTGTTCCTTGTAAGGGTAAAGAAAAGGTAAAACCTAGGAAAAAGTATTCTATGCGGACTGGTTTTCTTGCACATATTGTGTTTACTTCCAGTGATGGTTTAACATACAAAGTGCATAAATTCGTTGAGGCGTACAACCATCATCTTGTTGGACAAGAAGACACTCATTTTCTTCGCTCAAACATAAGTTTAACAGCAAACCAAGAATCATTGATTTATGATCTGTCTTTATTAAACCTTGGCCATGTTAAATCGTTTAACGTGATGGGAAAAAAATATGGAGGCTTTAAAAACGTTGGTGCGACTGTGGTTGAGTGTAAGAACATCAAAAGGGACTTAAACGGTTATATTGGTGATATGATGCTGAAATGGTCGTGAGAAGGCAGCTAAATAAGAAAGGTTATCTTCCGGACTATTCATTTGAGTTTACAGTTGATGAGGAAGGTAAACTGACTGGAATGTTTTGGGCTAATGGTGAATGCAAGGCTAACTATCAAGCTTTTGGAAAAATTATTTCTTTTGAGGCCTTTTAATACAAACAAGTACGTTTTTCTACATGTTTTAGTTTTTTGTAGTATATAGTGCGTGATAATTATTATAGCTTGCGTGATTGTTTATTTTAACATGCGTGATACCAATTACATAATGCGTGATAATTTGATTATAGGTGCAAGATGGTTTGCGTGCATTTTACTGGTATAGATAATCATTTTTCGTAATGTTTCATTTGGTGCTGCTCTGTTGTCATCTGAAACAAACGATTCATATAAGTGGCTTCTTCAAATGTTCTTGAAGGCCTTTGGTACTCAGCCCAAGGTTGTTGTTACAGATCAAGACCCTGCTATGAAGATAGCAGTTGAATCTGTTTTCAATGAGTCCCGTCATCGACTGTGTATGTGGCACATAATGAAGAAGGTTGCCGATAAGGTTCGTTCTATAATTTCCAGTCACTTATTTGCGTTTTTATATATCAATAGTTGCGTGATTTTTGAAGTAAGATGCATTATTATTTTTCCAATGTTTGCATGATCATAAAACCAAATGCGTTATTACATGATAAATTCTGGCGTTTTTACTTTTTTATTTGTTTTTAAAGGTTGGGACAAGTTTGTGAAACAATGATGATTTTAAAGAGGCCATGTGTAGCATTGTCTGGATGGATTCGATCGACCCTGATGTTTTTTATGCTGAATGGCAAAAAGTGATGGATGATTATGATTTGATATCTAATAAGTGGCTGAGAGATATGTTTGAGATGAGAAAATGTGGATTCCTGCGTATTTTCGAGATGAGTGGATACCTGGCCTTATGCGTACAACATCTAGATCGGAGAGTGAGAAACATTTTTTTTTCTCAGGTTACAAACTCTCAAATGACACTTCTGGAATTTTTCAACCAGTATGAAGCTTTTCTTGAGATTCAAAGGCACACTCATCAGAAGAATGGCCATGATTTTAGATATTCCTTCCCTGACATGTGGACTGAATTTGATCTTGAAGAAGAAGTTGCACGCATCTATACAAGGGCCATGTTCAATGGTGTTCAAGATGACATGTATTGTGCCTTTAAGAACTGTTTAGGTGTGAATACTATACCCGGTGAGAATAGTGCCAAGGTTTTTGTTAAAGATTGGGCTGCTATTGGACTTGGTCTTCAAGAAGTAAGTTTTTTTTATCTAATGCGTGATTATATTATAGACTTTGTGGTTTTTTTGTTGTTGCGTTTTTATGCGTGATTTTATATTATATACTTGCGTTATTTTTAAGTATACTTGCGTTATTTTTGAAATACACCATGCGTGATATTGTATTAACGTGTTTTTATTTTATTTTGTAGGTTATTTCCACAAGGATTGATGGTGATATAACATGCACGTGTAGCTGTAAACGTTTTGAACGTTATGGTTTGTTGTGTTGTCATATCTTTTAAGTTTTTAAAATGTTTGAGGTGCATGAGTTTCCTAAAAAGTACATCATGAAGCGCTGGACAAAGAAAGTTGTTCCTAATAAAGCCAAGATAGCTATTGCTTTCAAGGACTTTGATTTTCTCAGTGCCGATCAGTTAGATAAAGTTGTGTGTGAGATAATGTTATCATATGAATACATTATAAATCGTCTCTCGCGGGATAAGGGATCAGATGAAAGAAATTACAAAGTAGGTTTATAAAGATAGTTGGTCGGTTGTACCAAAAAATCAGAAAGATAGATTTGCTGAGATTCTAGGGCTAATCAACCAGTTTATGGTACCACTAGACTTCCTAGTGGTATTAAAAACAAGCGTCGTGGTTCTCATAAAAGAATCAAATCAAAGAAGGAAAAAGCTAGTAGTCGTGCTGGCAAAAGGAGTCCCAGGTGCTTGGCATGTGGTATGAAAGGTCATGATAGAAGGACATGTAATGAATAGGTTTTGCATGCATTATTATGTAATTACTACTTGCGTAATTTTAGAATAGTTTGCGTAATTTCAATATGTGTTATGTTTGTGTAGAGTCAAATTTTTTCATAGCTTTTCATTGAAATATTTAATTTAAGCATTTGACATTGAGAAATAAAAAACGAAACTAAACATTGATCTAGAAACATTTAATTCCTTTCAATCCATTTCTCTTGCGTTTATTCTTTTACAGAGTATCTTCCAGCAGTTGCTTCACCTTCCCATCTATCTCATTGTCGAGCCTGACTTGTTCAGAAGTGTAGGCTGCAGTTTTCTCAAGGATGTCCGTTTCCTCTTCTGGGATGAGTTCCCTGATCAGATTGATATATTCTCTGACGTTATTTGAAGTCAGGATTGTGAGCATCCCTAATGAGTTTCTTGTAACTTGATCCAACAACTTTTCATCAGATCCTTCACCATTGATGTAGACGGAGAAGCCATATATTTTTTTTTTTTTTGCAATGAAATGGATTTAGGGTTTTCACCGTTTTAAGGGTGTTATATATAGGTGGTGCGTGATTTTGGATTATTTATTGTTATTTTTAATTTTTAAAAAATCAACTGATGTGTTATTCTAGACCTTTCAATTTGAGAATATTAGGGTTTTTATGGGTTTTTAGCCTTTTTATAATGAGCTCCGTGATATTCTATATATTTTTTCCTTGTGTTTTTTGCGTGAGTAGAAATTTTTTTACACTGAAAATGGCTTCATCGTCTTCTTCGTCAGGGACACCACCTTACTCCTACCATCTCAAACAGAATTTGCGTGAGAGAGTGTTGAAGCAGTTCTCGAAGGATGTAGTGTTTACTGATGTGCTGAAGTAATTCCTTAAGGTGTTCAAATCAGGTTTAACCGGTCGTGACAAAATCACGGATGAGTTGCTTGCAATGACTGATTGGTCTGTGCGTATCTTTCGATGTTGTTTTTGTCCGAGTTGGGTGTAGCTGATGAGGAGCAGATTGAAGCGATTGAAACTATTCTGAAACTGATTAACTCGTCTTTGGAGTTGAAGTTGGATTTCCTTGCTTCGTTTGTCTAGTTTTTATCATTTTTTTGTTTTAGTGATCTTCTTTGATTGATGTTTGTTTGTGGTGATCATGATGATTTAATGTTAGATGTTTTTACCTTTTATTACGTTTGCGTTATTTTTTTAGTTGTAATGCGTTATATGTTCTTTGATATCATATACATAAATATTCTTAATACGTGATAATGATATATGTGTGACAAAATAAAATGAACTTAATTACTATTTGCATCATATCTATGAGGTTAAATAACTATTTATCTATTTTGCATAAAAAAATATACCTATGAGTGATTATAACGAGCTTTTTACAAGGTTTGCGTGTTTTTATTTATGCTATGTAGCCTAAAGAATAGTTATGGGTGATTTTTAAAAGCTTGCGTGAAAAGCACACCATATGCGTGATTATTATGTTTTTTTAGAAATGTTGAGTGTTTTTGTTGTTGTTTTGCGTTTTCAAAACCGTTTGCGTGTTACGCTTTATTGTAAAAAGACGGTGCTACCATTTTTGTTTTATTTAAAAGCCCCCGCTACTTTTTTTTTTAATTAATTCTCCGTGCAAAGTCACACTAACAATTGTCCGCCGTCAGATCCAAAAAAAAACGCTCAGATCATTGGCCGAGATCACTTTGCATGCAAATCCTCCTTTGTACAATAACTTCCCCCTATATATATATAGGGTAAAGTTCCTTGGAAAAAACTGCTTTTATTTGAAAAACTGGAAACTCCAAGGAAAACTATATTAAATTAAGGCTATTTGGGTAATTTGACATTCTTTTTTTTTTAATTCACATGCATCCGCATGATAACTTTATTTAAAAAAAACGTTTTTTTTTTCATCTTGTCCATCCGACTATGCAACATAGTATGTTGGATACGTTGCATATATGCAACGTAAACAACATACAATGTTGCATATATGCAACGTAGTCGGACGAACCCCAAAAGAAAAGATCATTTTTTTTACGTTTTTTTAAAGGTCGTTAGGTGGATAGACACGAAAATTTACAAAAGAAAAAAATCACCAAAATTATCTAAATAGCCTTCATTTAATATAATTTTCCTTTGGTTTTTCAGTTCCACAACTAAAACTTAGTTTTTCATTGAAATTTATATATATATATATATATATATATATAGAGAGAGAGAGAGAGAGAATTGGGTAGAATACATCCACCAAATTCCCTAAATCCTCTACATCCACTCCCTTTTTTCTTTTTTTTTAAAAAAACACCAAAAAAACACTTTCTTTAAATAAAAAATTAAAAACATCATATGTCAAATCGCTATATGTTCTTTCTGGAACACCTTTTTTTTTTATTTTTATGGTGTTTTTATTATTTTTTCAATAAAAAAACGCCAAAAAATACAAAAAAATTTTAAAAAAATGATTTTTTTTTCAAAAAAATGTATGTTTTGGTACGTCTAGAAGAATGGTGTTTTTAGAAAAAAAATTAATTAAAAAAAGTATTTTTTTTGGAAAAAAAAACAAACCGAAAAAAAAACACCAAAAAAAAAACACCACAAAAAAAAACACAAAAAATAAAAAAAAAATGTTTTAGAAAGCTAACATAGCGATTAGAGGTGTAGTGTTTTAAAAAAAATTGTTAAAAAGTATTTTTTGGTGTTTCTTTGTGAAAAAGAGGGTGGATGTAGTGGATGTAGAGTTTTTGGTGGATGTAGAATAACTCACCTGTAGAGTGAGGTTATAATGAGAAGTTAGGTGAAAATAAGAAGGATAAGAAGCCTTCTCATCCGTTAGATCTGATGATCAATGGCTCAAATTTAATCCCTTAATTAAAACTCAAAAATAAATGGTCAGGTACACGGAGGGGCAATTTGGTCAAATTGCCCTTTTTCTCTTTCCCCCAATTATTAAAACCTTCATAACTTTTTCATACGATATTATTTTTTTATAAAAATTACACCATAAAAACAAGCGTTTTTTTATCTTTAAAACCCATACCATATTGCTATATAAAAAATAAAATAAAAAAATTATGTCAATGACGTGAACATATGACACAACGACCTGAACATATGACACAATTGACCTGAACATATAACACAATGACACAATGACCTGAACATATGACACAATGACACAATGATCTGAACAAATGTTCAGGTCATTGTGTCATTGTGTCATATGTTCAAGTCGTTGTGTTATTGTGTCATATGTTCAGGTCGTTGTGTTATATGTTCAGCTCATTCACAATTTTTTTTTATATATATAGCAATATTGTATGGGTTTTAAAGATAAAAAACGCTTGTTTTTATGGGGAAATTTTTATAAAAAAATAATATCGTATGTAAAAGTTATAAACGTTTTAATAATTGGGGGGAAAGTGAAAAATATGCATGTTTCCAGATTTGCCCTCCTTCTTATCCTTCTTATTTTGCATAAACTTCTTACGTGAACTTCTCTCCTCACCTCTATGTATATATATACTAGGTTAGTAACCAATATACTACACGGGTTGAATATAGATACATAATATTAGATAAATATAAAAAAATGATAATGATTAAGAAATTTAAAAATTATTATTGATATAAATTTCTTATAATATATTAATAATAATTTAATACATTTAATAAATTTATTATGTTTGACAAGTTGTTAATTATTTTCCACAAAAAGACTAAAACTATTGAATAAATTAATTAAATCTACATTTATTTTATCAAAATTTTAAAATATAAATTTAGTTTTGATAAAATTGGTAATTAATCTTAATTGATGATTTACTATATTGGTAATTGATTTTAAGTTTGACATGTGGCACTAGTGATGTGGAGCCTTTATAAATGAGATATGTGACATAAATTTTATTGGTTTATTATGATTAATATATATATATATATATATATATATATATATATATATATATTAGGATTAAGATATATATATATATATATCTTATAATCCTAATAAAGCAATAAAATTTGTACCATATGTCTCATTTATAAAATGTCCACATCATCACCGTCACATGTCAAGCTCACATTGAATCACCAATTTAGTAAAATAATCAATTAAGTTTAATTACCAATTTTATCAAAACTAAAATTTTATTTTAAAATTTTGATAAAGTTAATATAGATTTGATTATTTTGCTCAATAGTTTTACTCTTTTGTGAAAGTAATCAACAACTTGTCAAAATAATAAGAATTTTATATCAATCATAATTTTCAAATTTCTTAATTATTATATTTTTCTTTGTATGTATCTAATATTATAAATTTATATTCAACCCGTGTAGTACACGGGTTACTAACCTAGTATATATATATATATATATATATATATATATATATATATATATATATATATATATATATAGGAAAAAGATCATTAAAAAACCTTTTAATTTTTGGAAAACTTGAAAAATCACTCTCCACCAATCACATCATTTCATTTCATTTTTTATTTTTCTTTTAATAAAAGGGAATAAAGGTATTTTTAACAATTCTATTTTAGTAGAGTATTTTCAAAAATTAATTTCAATTAATGTTAATTTGTTTAAAACCAATGAAAAGAATCAACTTATACGTGGATTAAAAATTATCTTGCTTATGATGATATGGTTTAAATCTGTCAAAGAATTGTTTAAAAAAATCAATGATCAAAGCGACGTTTGCTTATGATGATATGGTTTAAATCTTTCAAAGAACTGTTTAAAAAAATCAATGATCAAAGCGACGTCTGCCATATTCTTCTTCTTTTCAATCTTTTAAATCAATGATTTTTTTTAAATAATGATTAAACATCATATATTAAACATTGATTTTAAGTTGAGCACTAAAAATCTCAATATATATGTCTTTTAGAGCGACCTTGCTATATTCTTCTTATTTTGCTATATTCTTCTTATTTTAATCGTTTAATCTTTTAATTCAACAAGTAATTATGTCGCACACTGTTGCGTTTTTTAGGATCTCTACATCTAATAAAGCACTAACTCAGATGCCACGTGGCTTCTTTCTAGGGTGTCCACCTAGGATATTTCCACTTGGCATCACCATAATCAACCTCAATACCTACATTAAATATTGAATATAATCATGTCAAACTTCCAAATTTAAAAATGAAATTTTCAAATTTATTTTCTTTCAAATTTAATGAAAATTCAATCATGTCAAACTTTACAAAAATAATAAAAAAAATATGACATTCATAATTTTCAATTCTCTTATTAATTAATTTATAGTTATCTCAAATTTTGGATCTTTATTCAACCCGTGTAATACACGGGTTACTAACCTAGTAATATAATAAAAGATTACATTAGATAACAAATACAATAAAGCAGGTTCTGACGTTACATTATTGAAACATAATATTAGATAAATAAATCCACGACACCCATATAGTTATTATCAGGGCTAGCTCAAACCTTTTGGAGGCCTCAAGCGACATGTCAAGCTCACATTGAATCACGAATTTTGTAAAATAATCAATTAAGATTAATTACCAATTTTATCAAAACTAAAATTTTATTTTAAAATTTTGATAAAGTTAATATAGATTTGATTAATTTACTCAATAGTTTTACTCTTTTGTGGAAAGTAATCAACAACTTGTTAAAATAATAAGAATTTTATATCAATCATAATTTTCAAATTTCTTAATTATTATATTTTTCTTTGTATATATCTAATATTATAAATTTATATTCAACCCGTGTAGTACACGTGTTACTAACCTAGTATATATATATAGGAAAAAGATCATTAAAAAACCTTTTAATTTTTGGAAAACTTGAAAAATCACTCTCCACCAATCACATCATTTTATTTCATTTTTTATTTTTCTTTTAATAAAAGGGAATAAAGGTATTTTTAACAATTCTATTTTAGTAGAGTATTTTCAAAAATTAATTTCAATTAATGTTAATTTGTTTAAAACCAATGAAAAGAATCAACTTATACGTGGATTAAAAATTATCTTGCTTATGATGATATGGTTTAAATCTGTCAAAGAATTGTTTAAAAAAATCAATGATCAAAGCGACGTTTGCTTATGATGATATGGTTTAAATCTTTCAAAGAACTGTTTAAAAAAATCAATGATCAAAGCGACGTCTGCCATATTCTTCTTCTTTTCAATCTTTTAAATCAATGATTTTTTTTAAATAATGATTAAACATCATATATTAAACATTGATTTTAAGTTGAGCACTAAAAATCTCAATATATATGTCCTTTAGAGCGACCTTGCTATATTCTTCTTATTTTGCTATATTCTTCTTATTTTAATCGTTTAATCTTTTAATTCAACAAGTAATTATGCCGCACACTGTTGCGTTTTTTAGGATAATATAATAAAAGAGTACATTAGATAACAAATACAATAAAGCAGGTTCCGACGTTACATTATTGAAACATAATATTAGATAAATAAATCCACGACACCCATATAGCTATTATCAGGGCTAGCTCAAACCTTTTGGAGGCCTCAAGCGAACTCTAAAATTGTGGCCCCCAAGTCCTACTTTTTCTTTTGAATTTTTCGAATAACTCAGTTCATAGGGATTATTCATATTCACGTATGAAAATTCGTGAATGCTGGAAAACCCTAATCTCACGGTCTTTTTTTACGTGCGTTCATCCCAATTATCCTTCATCTTCATCTCGTTACGATCTTTTATTTTTTACGCGCGTTTATCCCAATTATCCTTCATCTCGTTTCTTTCACAATCACCATCTCCATTGTCATGCAAGATCAAATTCAAGAAGGAAAAAAATCAAGGCCGCGAAAGTATGAACTTTCACGTATTGAATACGAATGAAGATAATCATGATCCCATACATATGAATGCGAATGAAGATAATCATGATCCGATCCATATCAAATCGTCTCTATATCTATATCGGTTTGAACTTTCACTTATTGTTCTTGTACATTATAAATTTTCGTTATCTTAAACTGATTTTATGTTGTCTAGTATAAATTTAATATACGTTACACCGATGTAACATTGTATCTTTTATCAAGTTATAGGATTTGAGTAAACGAGCTGAATATAAATATATGAAGGGACCATAAAAATATGTTACACTGATGTAATACCGTAGAAATCTTAGATATAGTTTCTAAGTAAAGTTCATTGTTACACTGATGCAATACTGTATTTTTCTCAGGCTATAGTTTCTGAGTAAATTTCATTGTTACACTGATGTAATACTGTATTGTTTTCAGGTTATAATTTCTGAGTAAATTTCATTGTTACACTAATGTAATACTGTATCAATACGAAGTTATGAATTGATTACACAAATGTAAATGGGTTTTGTTAGTTTATAGAATGTTTAATTTGATTACATATTTTCTTGAAAAATATACATGAAATTATTGTTACACCTATGTAGCATTGCGCTGATGGTGGTGAACCGGTGATCAACGCTTTTTTCTTTTGTAAATCTAGGTTGTTCTTTTTTCTTCTAAAATTTGGCATGAAATTTAAAATTAAAGGAAAGAGAGAGAGGGAGAGAGATATATTTTAGGAAAAGTGATTGGAAAGAGAAAATTGATTAAAACATTTATTAGTAAAAAATATGATTTGTCTATTATGCCTTCATTAAACCAATACATTTACAATTTTGCTCCCTTTTAATCTCAATCATCAATTATAAATCAATGGTTAGAAAATGATTTTTCAAGTTTTCTAAAAATGAGGGGTTTTCCATGGAACCCTACCATACCCTCTCTCTCTCTCTCTCTATATATATATATATATATATATATATATATATACACTAGTTTTTGATACCCGTGCGACGCACAGACGGTTTTAAAAAACGAATACAAAATTTAACATGTTATAAAAATGTAATTCGATAATTAGAATTAAAGAAAAAAATTAACATTCGACAATATAAAAAGTTATAAATTAAAAAAAAAAAATATTCATATCCTCATTTATTATGAATCAATTTAATTTAATTTTAGTTTTTAAATTAGGATATGAGATATGCATTTATTGTCAATTACTTTGTTAAAAAATTAGTTAATGACTTTCTCAATTATTCAAACCAATTAGAAAAATATAAATAAGGCAAACCATTTGAGCGGGAAAATGAAAAAAAGGATTGTTGTGGTGATGCCATGTGGCATTCAACCTTTTCATATATATATATATATATATATATATATATATATATATATAGAGGAAGGATAAAATGAAAACCTCTTCGAGTTTGGAAAACCGTGAAAACCAAGCTAAAAAATTCATTTTTTGCTCCGATTTTTTTATGGTGACTCTCTAAGTTAAAAAGACCCCATTTATGCAAAAAAGTAAAAAAAAACGCCTAGTAACTTTAAAAAAAAATATTTTATAACCGATGTTACATATGTAACAGGGTAATGTTACATATGTAACATCGGTTATAAAATATTTTTTTAAAAAGTTTACTATGCTTTTTTTTTACTTTTTTGTATAAAGGGTGTCTTTTTAACTTAGAGAGTTACCATAAAAAAAATCGGAACAAAAAACGAATTTTTTAGCTTGGTTTTCACGGTTTTCCAAACTCAAAGAGGTTTTCATTTTATCCCTCCCCTATATATATATATATATATGGGATGGATATAATGAAAACCACTTTGAGTTGGAAAAACCGTGGAAACTACCACAAAACAATTTTTTTTTCTTTAAAATTTTGTAGTGATTATATGCATTAATACAAGCTCCATGGTGAAAAAAATCAAAAAAACGCCTAGTAGTTTTTTTTTTTAAATTCCGAAATCTGACGTTACGTCATGTTACATATGTAACATTTGCCAGTTACATATGTAAAATGTCTTGTTACATATGTAACAAAATCTGTAAATAATTTTAAAAAAAAATCTATAGGCGCTTTTTTATTTTTTTTTTCACCTAAACCATCAAAAATGAATGTAAAATCTATAAAAGAAAAAATAACAAATAAATGTCTTTTTTGGCCGGTTAACTTCTTTTTGCAAAAAAATCGGTTCTTAAATATATATATATATTTTTTAAATGTAGTCGGCGTCTTTTTTTTTCTTCTTTTCATAAAGGGTGTTTTTTTAAGTTAGAGAGTCACCATAAAAAAAATTGAAACAAAAAATGAATTTTTTAGCTTAGTTTTCACGGTTTTTCCAACTCGAAGAGGTTTTCATTTTATCCTTCTCCTATATATATATATATTAAGGAACATGTAAAAATCACATCTTTTTACAAAAATCCTAAAAACTAATACTAAAACCTTCATAACTTTTTCATACGATCATATTTCTTAAAAAAATTTGCACCAAAAACCTTAGAATTATGAGTTCTTTAATTCTGAAAATAATTTAAAAAAACTTTAACGTCTCGTCGTTTTTTTATTAATGCACATGTGCACTAATAATAAAACTCATACATATAGTATGCGTTAATGTTTTTTTTTAGAAAAAAATCGCATCAAATACGTTATAATTTGTTAGTTTTCGTGGTTTTTTATTAGTGCACATGTGCACTAATAAAAAATCACTTTATATGTGTCGTATACATTAATATTTTAAAAGAGAAATTGCACCATAAATCTTATAATTGTGTTATCTTTAACTCTGAAAATATATTAAACGTTTTAAAATTTTTTAAATTTTATGCTACACATGTGCACTATAACTAATAGTTATAGTGCATATGTAGAATTATCATTAGTTCTATGAATATTTTAGTTTTTTTAAATGTTTTTACCTAAACAATATGTTTTCGCATGACAATTATCATTTGTGTAGTATTAATGAAAATGGTGCACATGTGCACTAATAATACACATGTGCACTAATTTGTTTTTTCAAAATATCAAATTTTTTTCCAGAATCAAAGACAATAGAATTTTAAGATTTTTGGTGCAAGTTTCATAGAAAAATATTAACGTATGTAAAAGTTATGAAGGTTTTAGTGTTAGTTTTTAGGTTTTCGCAAAAAAAAAAAAGAGTTTTCACAGGATCCTTACCCTATATATATATATATATATATATATATATATATATATATATATATATATATATATATATATATAGGGAAATGATAAAATGGAAACCAACTTGAGTTGGAAAAACCATGAAAACCAATTTTCTAGCCTTTGATTCAACTCATCCATTGGTTGTGATTTTTTCCATCATTTTTCTTTAATTTAATTAGTTCAATTATTTTGTCTTTACATGAAAAAGGGTATTATAGGCAAATAAAAAAATTGGGTGTGTACTTTTTCTGGATAACATCTCATCATTACCTCTTTTCAATAAATCTCCATACCAATCATCCATAATAAACATGATTTAAAAAAAAACTCATTACCATCCCTTCATCTTCCTCATCTCTCATTCAAATCTAAGAAACCCACAACCACCACCACGTAATTTCATCTTCAGATCTGGAGCGTTCCCACAGTACTCATGACATAGAAAAGAAAACTGGGAAGAAAATGGAAAGGCTTGATTGTAAAGAAAATGAGATGCTCGAAAATATTACAAATGTAAGATTTATTCAAAGCGTCTTTACAACATGTTCTTAAATACTTGAAAAAATATAACTTTGCAAATTACTAAATGGGTTCTATTGTAGAATAGACATAGTAAGAATGCTAGTGGGTTTTTTTTCTGCTTTTTTTTATCATGGGTTTTTTTCTGGGGTTTTTTGGGTTTCTAAGAAATAAAATCATGGGTTTTTATGAGATTTAAGGAAATTATGATGACAAGAATACCCTTTTATTTATTTCGGTTTTTATTCATGTTTAATTCATTAATTTATTGTTCTTGATCGAATTGATTCGTAAATGAGTTTATTGCTCTTGATCGAATGGATTCGTAGTTGCCTAATTTAGTGCTCTTATTTTGGTTTATATTAATGAAATTATGGTGATACGAATACCTGTTACATATATTACAAACAGTTACATATGTTACAAGCTATTACATGTTCATGTGTAACGTTTATGTATATGAATTGTTGGTGCATATGTAATATCTATTAGTACATATATTATATCTAATGTTATGTTTGTAATATCTATTGATACATATGTTATATCTAATGTTACATATGTAATCAGTTTATTGCACTTAATCGAATAGATTCGTTGTTACCTAATTTAGTGCTCTTATTTTGTTTTATATTAATAAAATTATGGTGATAGGAATACATGTTACGTGTGTTACAATCAGTTATATATGTTAAAAGTTGTTACATGTGACTTTTAACAATTATAATTTTTGTATGTAACAGTTTGATTGGTATTGAAAAATACATATGCGACTTTTAGCCTTCACATTCTCATGACCCTTTATTTTTTATCAGTTTATTTCTAAATACTTGTTAAATGTGTGTATCAGGTTATTTCTAAATTAATACTAAGAATGATAAATACTTGATAAATACAAACTGGTGTAGTTTGTTACATATGTAAAATTCTAATGTTACATATATATATTTACTTACGTAACATGCGTAGCACACAAATTTCTAAGATAATAAATATATAAATATGTAAATTTACTTACATAACATGCGTAACATGCATATTACATATGTAATTATACGCACATATCCTGTTATATGTTACATGTTACATATGTTACAAGTTGTTACATGTTACATATGTTAGAAATTATTGCTAAAATGATAAACACAAACTGATGTATTTTGTTACATATGTAAAATTCTAATGTTACATACGTATATAAACAGATTAACTTGTTTTCTTTGTATGTTAAATGATTTTTTATGTTAAACATGAAGATGATTATCAAGAACCGTAGACTAATTAGCTTTTATATATTTTTGTTAGGTTGTTATATATATATATATATATATATATATATATATATATATATATATATATATATATGTATATTTTGTCAGCTTTTTATATGCTTCATGTGTTATCACATTATCTATTTAAATTTACATATTTAAACTCGCCCTCCATATGTAAATTTACATATATTTTATGCTTGAACTGATGATACAATGAACTAATATACATGTGTAGATGATTTACGTACGTAACATGCTATGACTAGAATATTTAATAACAATAACACATTTTTTGCATATGTTTTTTTAATCATGTTCCATAAGTAATATCTTATGTTACACCTGTAACATGTTACATACGTGAATTTCCTTATGTAACATGTTACATATGTTTATGGTTCTTCATAGCTCCTTAAATTTTCTATGATTTGACTAAGAAGTCGTATCTCTGTGATGTTTTTTTATTCTTGTCCCATAAATAATATCTTATTTTACATATGTAACATGTTTCATAAGTAAATTTCCTTATGTAACATGTTACATATGATTATGGTGTTTCACGGCTCCTTAAATTTTACATTATGCGGCTCATAATTTTTTAACGAAATATATAATGTTACATCTTATGCTACATGTATCATGTTGTGTTTACGTATATGAACTAATGAAATGTTTTCTGCGCAGGTTAATTTTTTTTTTTATGTCAAAGATGAAGATGACTATCAATAATTGAAGGATAATTAGCTTTTATATTTTTTTGTTAATGTAATTGTTTCTTTATAAATTAATAGTATATAATTGTCATTTTTCCATATGTAACATGCAATACATATTTACATATGTAGCACGGAGAAAAAGAATATAACATTACCACTAATAAACTATATTTTAGATAAATAACACAAAAAATATAACAAGCTAACAAAAAAATATATATATAAAAGCTAATTACGCTTTCGTTTCGTTACGTATGTAATATCTAATGGTACATATGCTATATCTAATTTTACATATGTAAAAAAACTAATCATTAATAAAAACAAAATTAAATATAAATTAAAAAGGTAAAATAGATGAGAAAGATAAATAAGAAAGAAAGTCAATCGAGATAAATAGATGATAGAGAAATGAAAAAGAGAGATGTGAGAGGAGAAAGGTGAGAGAAAGAAATGGGAGAGGAAAAGGAGAGAGAAGATAAAAAAGTAAAAAGTTATATGTTCATTTCCTTTTCTGACATTTTTCTTGAAATTTGATATTTGCAGAGATGAAAATGGATAATTAAATAGTGTAGACCATTTCGCCCTTCAAAAAATCAATCAAGACAGCACATGTGGGTGAATCTGGACCCTTCATCATGGTTTTCATGGTTTTTTCAACTCAATCAAGTTTTCAATATATCCATCCCCTATATATATATATATAGGGGTTGGGGTATTTTGGAACCCACTTTGAGTTGGAGAATCGTTGGAACCCGGTCAAAAACGCGGTTAAAAAAATGTTTTTTTCTCTTAATTTTTTTATGGTGGTAATTTATGTTATAAACTACTCTTAAATGAAAAAAAATCAAAAAACCGCCTACTAGATTTTTTTTAAAAAAATATAAAAAATGTCTAGGTTACACATGTAACTTTTGCGTAACTGCAAATATATGCATAAAAGTTACAGATGTAACTTTTTTCGTAACTGAAAATCTACTAGGCGGTTTTTTGATTTTTTTTCATTTAAGGGTAGTTTATAACATAAAGAACCACCATAAAAAAATTCAGAAAAAAAAACATTTTTTTTACCGCGTTTTTGACCGGGTTCCAACGATTCTCCAACTCAAGGTGGGTTCCAATTTATCTTTTCCCTATATATATATATATATATATATATATATATATAGGGTTAGGATCCTGCGAAAACACATCTTTTTGTGAAAACTGCGAAAACACATATTAAAACTCACGTAACTTTTTCATACGTTAACGATTTTTCATAAAATTTGCGCCAAAAGTCTTAGAATTACGTTATCTTTAAATCTGGAGAAAAATATTAAAAAAAAACTGAACGTTTTTTTCCCGTGTGATGCACATGTGCATCATATAATTAAAAAAAGTTATAAAATGCTATTTTTTCTTTAAATCTAAAGATAACACAACTATAAGATTTAGGGTGTAATTTCTTTTTAAACTATTAATGTATATCACATGTATGAGCGTTTTTTTTGGTATGATGCACATGTGCATCATTCAATAAAAACGCAAAAAAATGATGAAAATATATTGCATATGGTGCGACTAATAAAAAAAAATATTAACTCATACTAAAAGTATGAGTTATTTTTGTGATGCACATGTGCACCACACAAAAAAATATTTTAAAAAAATAAAAAAGCGTTAAGTTTTTTAAAACTTTTATAGGATTAAAGATAATATAATTTTAAGACTTTTGGTGCAAATTTTTTAAAAAAATATTAACGTATGAAAAATTTATGTAGGTTTTAAGATTTGTTTACGCAGTTCTCACAAAAAAAGGGTGTTTTCGCAGGATCATTCCCCTATATATATATATATATATATATATATATATATATATATATATATATATATATATATATATATATATATAGGGATAGGATCTTTTAAGAACCAATAAATATTGTGATAACCGTGAGAACAGATATGAGCCACACATCTTAACCATCTTTTCAAAATGAATGGTCTAGATTAATTTGAATTTATTTAAGTTAAATTAAAATTTAAAAATCTATTAAATATCTAGAAAATGACATTTAAGTAATTTTATATATAAATTGAGATGAAGTGATAAGGTGATGTGACATAAATATCTACTTTCCCCCTCCATTTTGTATCGTTAATAACTTTTAATACGATAATAATTTTATAAAAAAAAATTGCACCATTAAATAGGACGTTTTTTTATCTTTAATTTGGTTATAGTCTCGTTATTTTTTTTATATAAATTTTTTTTTCGTAGTTTTTTTTAATGTATTTTGTTACATGTAGGTAACGAACAATTATATATTTGTAGCCAACAAATACATATGTGTAACGAACAGTTGCACGTATGTAAAATATTTAAAAAATATAATATTTAAGTTTCTTTCTCATTGATCAGTATATCATATTTTTTTCTCCCTCATTTTCCGTAAACACATTATTTATCAGGTAAATGCCCAAACATATTTTCGCAAACACATTTTGTTGCTACAACCACGTAGCTAGTTCTTACAAACTTGAAGCATAGTGTAACAAAAATATAAACAAGTATTTACATGGTTGCATGCTCGTAGGCATCTGTTACATACTTGTTGTTGTCTATATTGCATGATCGTAGGCATCTATTACATAGTTACGCCTTCTTACATATACGTTACATTTCCGTAACAGAATCTTACCAATTAGTAGTAAAATATTACCACCCATCAAAAACTTAAACCATGATAATACTAGCACCAAAACAATACCAATATCTAATATTTTTTTTTCAAGAACCAAAAACAACATCAAAAAGGATATCAAAATTATAAACAACAAGATCTCAAAATTATCAATTTTTTGAATGCATGTTACTACATGTATGCAATGAACAGTTACTTATGGGTAACGAACAGTTACATATATGTTTTTACACTAATAAAAAGGTGTATTAGGTTATTGCTACATAAATGCACATAATGTTACACACTTGTATCATGGTCTTGCTACATGAATGCATCGAGTTCTTACATACTTGAAGCATGTGTAACAAACATGTAAACATGTTTTTACACTAATAAAAGGGTGTAGGTTGTTATTAAACAGGTGCAAACGTTCTTACACGTAAGAG
The DNA here is from genome assembly GCA_039602395.1 of Deinandra increscens subsp. villosa. Classification (NCBI taxonomy): domain Eukaryota; kingdom Viridiplantae; phylum Streptophyta; class Magnoliopsida; order Asterales; family Asteraceae; genus Deinandra; species Deinandra increscens. The sequence continues at coordinate 15,656,586 of JBCNJP010000027.1, forward strand.
TCAGTAAGAGAAAAATGAAAAAGAGGTCGGTAATGAGGAAATCCAAGAATACCGAATTAAATGGTGTATTAAAGAAGTAAAAGAAATGTTCAATCTCACGAACAATCAGGTATAGTTAAAGTAGGATTGAATCTTGTTCCATATATGTTACATATCACTACATGCTCGTAGGTATATATTACATGATTGTTAATATATTGCATGCTCGTATGTATTTGTTACATTGTTGCATCTTGTTACATATATTTACCTATTCATTATAGAAACTTACTAACAAGTAGTAAAATATTAAAATGTTGCATGTGCACATAATGTTACACACTTGTATCATGTTCCTATTACACCAATGCAGTGAGTTCTTACAAACGTGAAGCGTGGTGTAACAAACGTGTAAATAGGTTTTACACTAATAAAAGGGTCTTTATGTTGTTAAATTGGTGCAAACGTACTTACACATATGAGTCAATAAGAATAATATGAAAAAGGGATTGGTAATTAGAAAATCCAAGAATACAAAATTAATCGGTGTATAAAACAAACAAAATAAAAGTTCAATCTCATCGAACAATCACGTATGGTTAAAGCATAAATGAATCCTGTTCTTTAAAAAGTTTCTCAAATGATCCTAATCATATATATATATATATATATATATATATATATATATATATATATATATAGAGTCGAGTTATCCTACATCCAGCAAAAACGCTACATCCATTGCGGATTGATCTGGGGCGTCCATCAAGATCATCCAACAGTCAGGATCTATGGTGTTTTCCGCCTATGGCGTTTTCGGGGGAAAGAAAAACACCATAGGCGGAAAACACCATAGATCCTGGCTGTTGGATGATCTTGATGGACGCCCCAGATCAATCCGAAATGGATGTAGCGTTTTTGCTGGATGTATTTTACCCTAAATCTATATATATATATATATATATATATATATATATATATATATATATATATATGGGTGAGGTTCATTGTAGACCCCTTAAAAAATATAGACCCGTAGACCCCTATATTGTTCTTTAAAACTCAATAAAAGTTATAAAACTCATTGCAGTTGAGTTTAAATCAGTTTTGTAGACCCCTTAAAAAATATAGACCCGTAGACCCCTATATTGTTCTTTAAAACTCAATAAAAGTTATAAAACTCATTGCAGTTGAGTTGAAATCAGTTTGAAATAATTAGATCCTAATTCGATTTGAATAATTTATTTGGTTTGAGTTAGGATTCGACTTAAATACACTGTCATTCGTATTTGAACTCGTTATTTGAATTCGATGATTCGAATTTCGAGTTATTTGAGTCCAATTCGAATAACGAATACCCTAACCAACATGATTAACCACTCCTCCATCACGATGTTCGAATAATTTGTATATCCACATCTTCGTTCGAGAGGTTCAAGAGGTCAGCGACGACGATGATTTAATAGAACATTTAAAAAACTTATAAAGTGTAGTTTCCTTATAAATAATTCCAATATTAAAACAAAAATTAAATACATAAGCTTTTAAAATGAAAGAAAAATAGAAATATACATAACAATAATATCTATACATGTAGTATATATTTTAATAAAGGAAAAACATAAAAATAAGTGTCTAAACCGTGGTCGGCACCACTCAATATAAATACATCCCTCTATGTATGTATGAGTCGACATGCTCTCATCATAATAACATCAATTGCATATGACATGCATCACCTTTGTCTCCAATGTCTCTTAATTCAGTTTTTATGAAAACTAACAACTAACCAATAGCGTTTTCATCGACGACGAAAAAACAAGAAACGTTTCCAAACAAATTTCTTAACTTTCTTGTTCCTCAACCCTTGATCTACCTTCTTCAAATCCACCCAAGAAAAATTCTTGGTTAGGGTTTTCAAGATTCAGTTTTACACATATCGATCCATGGAAGAATCAGACCCACCGTTTATGGAATTCTACAAGAACTTATTCGATAATCTCGACGAGTCGATGAAGAAGAACAACGACGGTGGCGAATCCTACGAGGTCGAAGAGTGGGAGCTACCGATGATCGATCTCGGGAGGCTGGATCGAGGGGGGCGGGAAGGGGCAGCTTGCAAGAGAGAGATAGCCGAGGCCTCAAGAAAATGGGGATTCTTTCAAGTCAAGAATCATGGTATTTCGCAGGGTGTTTTGGAGAAGATGAGATTTGAGCAGATAAAGGTGTTCAGAAAGAGGTATGATGAAAAGATGAGTGACTCCGGTGAGTTGAATTTTCCGGTGGGAAGTTACCGGTGGGGAACTCCTTCGGCAACATGTTTGAAACAGCTAGCCTGGTCAGAAGCTTTTCATGTACCATTGACTGATATTTCCAACATGGGTGGTGTCACCAGTCTCAGGTATGTACCCCAGTACCATTTATTTTCTGCATTGGTTGTTTCTTGGTCATAGATTCACATTGTGATATTGACGTAGTTAAATACTATGTAGAAAAAACGCGTATGAGCTTGTCACGCGTTTTGATATTGACTTAAATAAATACGTGAAATAAAAACGTGTGAGCTTCTCAAGTCACGAGGGTATATATATACGAAAATCACATAAAGTTACATCGTAGTAAAAACTGACAGAAAAAAAATATGAAAATAGAAACTGCATTATAATTAAAGATACAAAACCGTCGAAAACAATAACAAAATAAAGTAAAAACGTATTATATTTGACATGTGCCAGTATTTTGAATATAATGAAATGTGACATGGGTTGGTTTTAAGCAAAATTTGTAGCAAAACATTTAGCATGCAACAATGGTATGTATATTTGAAATTTTTAAAAAATAATATATATATATATATATATATATATATATATATATATTATAATTATAAAAAATTAACTAATGAAAATCTAAAATAAAAAAAATCATTACTAAATTAAGTATAAAGATTAGATAATAAGAAGTATTGAAAAAAAAAAAAAACATACGTGATCATCTTCAGAGCAAGCAAAATTAACTCTTACGGTTACAATTTAAAACCTATAAATTTGAACTATTGTTATATATATATAGATAATTCTATATAATATAATCCTATATCTAGAGTCTGATATATATATAATAACATATATATTGCTTGGGTTATACAGAAGGAGGAGTGTGGATAACTTTTACAGAATATTTTAGAATTGATATTATGTCAAAATCATGGTAGAGGTTCGTGAACGAAATCATTGTTACATTTATTAATATTTTTGATCATCATCTATTATTAGCAATGGAAAGTTGGAAACTTAATCCACCTGACATGAAATTTAGTAGTCTCACTCTAATATGAAAAATGACATAGTCGGCATGATGTTGATGGAGATCCATCTAATCATCACGCTTAAACTTAACATATAATATTTAAACGCTTCCTTTATGCAATATATATACTCACACAAATATATATATATATATATATATATATATATATATATAGGGAGAGGATCATTTGAGAACCAATTGGGTTTGAGAACTAAAAAGAACTAATCTCAGTCACTAGTTTATATATATGGAAACCCCCTCATGAATTATAGTGGTCCCAATCTCAAATTAGTGGTTGAGATTTAATTCTCAAAAGTTCTCAAAATAAAAAGTTCTCATTTGAACCTAACCCATATATATATATATATATATATATATATATATATATATATATATATATATATATATATAGTTCATTGTAGACACCTCTATAAGTGTAGACAGGTAGACACCCTTTTTCACCATTAGATCGATCTCTTGATCTAATGGTTGTGATTAATTTTCTTTTTTCTTTTTTTCTTTTTTCTCATTAATTAGAAACTTTCACAAGTGAAAAAGAGCTATTTCACATGCGAAAGTGTCTACAATGAACCTCACCCTATATATATATATATATATATATATATATATATATATATATGTTATTATATATAGATGCAGAATCAATTTAATCAAAGTTTCTTTCTAAAACTAAATTAGCTGTATACGTACATAATTACAACTTAATTGTATAATTTTCTTTTAATAATGTTCTATTCTTTATTCCATTCTTACAAAGTATAACCTTGTTGCACAATTTTCTTTGCATTATTGCATTTTTTTAAATAATTTTACTTTTCACTTTCATTTTAAATTAGATTTTACTATCTGTGCGTTTTCGCGGAGATTGCTAGTATACAAAACAGTTTTATTATTAAGGCGCAACTTAAAAAAGACAAAAATATAAAAAATGACAACACAACAACGTTCTGGTTAAATATAACACAATAAACAATTTAATATTTAAATAGAATTATGTGAAATTAAAATTAAAAACAATAAAATCCTTTAAAAATGATTTAGTAAATAAAAAATACTAATAAATGTTGCAACGTGAACTACACTAAAATAGATACATTAAGCCAACTATGTAAAAATAAACAAAAACCAAATAAAAGTGTTTCAAAAAATATTTAAAAATAAAAAGGGATATTTTTAAAAAGAATTGTCACGTCGCAATTGCATATAGTAGAACAATTTTAAAAAATAACTATTACAATACATTTTAAATTACTAATGGAGGTAATTTAATAATAATAATAATTTCAAGGCTTAATGAATTTTATACAAAATGCAATGCGTTAGTCATTTATATATGGGGTTCTCTAATATGTACCCATAAGGCACACATAAGATGCAATAAATGCATCTCGAAAATTGAAAAATACATTTTTTAAATAAAATCTTTGTACTATTTTTCAAGATAAATCTTGATATCTTTGTTTATTTTTAAAAAAAATCTTAGTATTTTTTTCGGTTTTCAAAAAGAATTTTTTTATTTTTTTCAGTTTTTGATTTGCATTTATTGCACCTTATATGTGCCCTTAAGGCACATATTAGAAAACCCTTTTATATATTTAGTCTATATTTTTTTGGAGTAAAAGAAATGGAAAATGTAAAAAAAAAACAATATATATTATATATATATATATTATTTAACTGAATATGAATTAGATAGTAAATTAAAAAAAAAAAAACTTCTTATATTTTAAAGATAAATAGGTTTTTAAATTAAATTATAAAATAAATATATAAAAGATACTATAAATGATGTGTTTAGGGAGTAGCTTGTCATTTTCACCCCTTCCTTGTTTGGACTTCCTTTCTTTCAAATAAGTTTTTTTCTTTCTTATGTTTTCCCTTCCCAAACACCGGCACCACACTCCTCTTTCACATTTGAACATTTTTTTTAAACAAATAAAAATAGTGTATGAGGCTCTTATAAATCAAATTTGAACATTTTTTTAAACAAATAAAAATAGTGTATGAGGCTCTTATAAATCAAAGTTAGATGTGAAATAGTCAAAACTACTCGTTTGATTAAAAACTATTTAAAATTGATTAAAATCTAAAATCGTAAAACAATGCAATCTTAATTGCTTTTTAAAATTAGATGTGTAATTGATTTGCTTTTTAAACTTAGATGTATTGTTAATCAAAACGACGTAGTTTTGATTGTCTCATTTCTAACTTAGGTGCGTGATAGTTGCATATTTATTTTCATTTTCTTCAATGAAAATTAATATATGATATAAAAGTTGACAAAACTATGTTAAATTATAAAAAATACTTTAAAAAAACATAGTCTTATTTATCGTGTATATGTAATTATTATAAATATACAGTGGTATCCTAGAAAAATTAAACAGGGCTATTATCGTGTATCTGTAAATATTATAAAAACATATAAATTTTATAGTAGCTCTGTACAGATTTATAATAACACAGTGTAATTGTAATGCTTATAGAAACACGATAGTAGCATTGTGTAATTTTTAAAATAGCACTGTTATAAAGTATATTTTAATTAATTTATTTAAAAAAATATTTTTTAAATATAACAATATTATACACATATTAAAGATTAAAAAAAGATTTTATTTTATGATGTAATTTTGTCGAAATATTATATAGTCTATAATAAATATTTTAGCTTTCAAAAGTTGATAGAATTAGTATTTATTGGAAAAAAATCAATTTTACTTGACATTTGAAGATAAAACCATGTACTATTGGAAAAAAAATCAATTTTACTTAACATCTCCTTATATGTACTATATTAGGTTAGAAGTTTCTTAACATTAATACTTGACATTTGAAGATAAAACCATGTTAAATTATAAATGATAAAATTAAATAAACTAAAGAACAAAAAAATAATAATTAAATAATCCAAATAGCCTAAAGTTCAAAAAAAGAAAAAAGAAGGGGTAACCAAAATAGAGCCACAAAATGGGTTGAAGAATAATTTAATATTACACAAAATAAAATAAAAAATAATATGTATACTATTCTTAAGCCATTTAGAAGTTATATGTATAGTAGAATATATAGTAATGGGAGATGCATTTTACTATTGTTTCACGTCAATGCTATACAGGTGATTTATCATAATGTAAAAGTATTTTATCACTTTTACAGATTGGTTAAAACTTATATATTGTAATTACTAATTACAATAACATTGCTTTTATAATAGTGTTGCACTGATAATCTTTTTTGGTTAGCTAGCTAATTTGTAAATCGTTACATGTTTATTCTGTTCTTTTTACCATAAACCTTTTCTTTATGCATGATATGATATCTAAGCATGGGTGGTAGGTGTAATTGTAATTACTAATTACATTAACATTGCTTTTATAATAGTGTTGCACTGATAATCTTTTTTGGTTAGCTAGCTAATTTGTAAATTGTTACATGTTTATTCTGTTCTTTTTACCATAAACCTTTTCTTTATGATATGATATCTAAGCATGGGTGGTAGGTGTAACATATAAGCATTTGGTAGGTGTGTTACTGTCAAGAATCAAAAGTAAAGTTGAAGTAAAACAAAGTTTTTTTGGGACGATTATATGATGTATTTGGCATCTAATTCATTTCAATTAGATTGAGCGAATGAGCGTTAACCGCAATGCGGCACATTACCTGTCATAATCAACTCCTAACATGAAAAGCCACAAGAACAATGTGGGATTAAATCAATGAGATAGACATTAAGAAATAAAATATATCTATAGTCCAGGGGTGTGTGTGTATATATATATATATATATATATATATATTATATATAAAAAGTATCATTTGAGAACCAATTAGGTTTGAGAACTAAAAAGAAATAATTTCAACTACTATTTTATATATATGAAACCCCCACCCCCACCATGAATTATAGTGGTCCCACCTAAAATTAGTAGTTGAGATTTACTAAAAATTCTCATTATTTTACCTAACCCTATATATATATATACACACACACACACCTAAGGGGTGGGGGAGCATAAAATTAAATAATTACAGACAAGTGCTGAAAATATATACATGATTAACTTATAGTCAGAGCATGAGGTGTGATCTTTCGCTAAAGCCCATGTGAGATGATGTGGCATGATATGAGGGAGAACACCACACATCCCCCCCCCCCCCCCCTTCTCATATGTGAGTGGCATGAGTGCTCAGACCCGTGAACATGCTCACGACTACTCACAAAAGCGATAAGGATTTCTTTATTTGTGATTGGTGTGAGAGTTAGAACATTCTACCCTTCCCATGAAAAAGTCATCTGAGAGTTTTTACATCCCCTCCTACACTAGATGCCCTAATTGCGCAACCTGTAATTTTAATACTCAACCTATCTTTTTTAATTACACAACCTATATTTCAGGGTTACTCAATACATGTTTCATACTCACACAACCTTTATACAAAAAGTTATCGCACAACAATTTTTTTATCTAAGATGTTTTTTTATAAAATTTATATAGCAATATTATATTTAAATTAAAAAATTAACATTCTTGATTTTATGATATATTTAAAAAAAATAATAGCATATAAAAAGTCAAAAATTGTAAGTTGTAGCATTTTTACCTTTCCACCCATAATTTTCCCATATTATTCACGCATTAAAGTTCGCTTTGATCTCTACCATTGATTATTTATATCAATGGCCTACACTTCTCACATCAATAATCCTTTGTATTTGATCCTAATTACACATATACATATACATACACACACACACACACACACACATATATATATATATATATATATATATATATATAAAAACACATAATCAAATGAGAACTCCTCTGTTTTGTAAGAATCGCAAGAACAAAGGTCAAATAAACTCTGAATAAACTCATTCCAGCAGCGTTGGAACTGGCTTGTTGAACCCTAACTAGGTATATATAAAGTTTAGCTTGGGGTTTAACATTATGGTTTATCTTTTAGTTCTTAGCTTTAGGGTTTATCTTTCGGGTTTATTATTTAGCTACGAGCTAAAATGGGTTCTAACGGAGTTCGTTTTACCTCGACTCTAGCAGTTTTTACCAAACAAGGGAGTTCTCAGTTGAACTTGTTCATATATATATGGGCGGGTTCAAAAGCTAAACCCTAAACACTAAAAGTTAAACTTTAAATCCTAATATCTAAAACCCCGAATTAATCCTATTGGCTAAAAACCCTAAAAAGTTAAACCATTAATGATTCAACGAGTGAGTTCAAACAATGTTGAAGTGAGTTTAGACGATTTATTTGAGCCGGTTTTTTAGGATTCCCTATTTTTTACTATTCCCTTTTGAACCTCCATCTCAATATGTACGTGTGAGATTGTCGCCGCCTACTCCCCTTCTTCTCCCTTTTTGGTCCATCGCCCACTGCTCCCCTTTGTTCTGATGTTAATCGTATTTTTTTTTGTTAATGTGACTTAGCTTAGAAGGTTTACATATTTACCCCTTTCATTAATAATTAATTTAATTAAAGTTTTGAACTTTTATAATATTGCCCCTCATCTTATAGTTGTAACTTTTTTTATAAACCACACAAAAGTTATATATAGTCTTTTGAATGGTGGACCGAGTAACCAACTAAATATAAATACATAAAAAAAAGTTTAGTGGGGACCGACTTAATACATATATTTTTTTGTAGGGACCGACTCAATATATATATATATATAATTTTTCGATGAAATATACGTATATACATCACTTTTGAGCCGAAAAGTCGCAGGAACCCAAGTCCCCCAGGTCCAAGCAAATATTCGCCCTTGACCATGACTCGAAGGGTTTCCATTAAAAAAGTCAATTTAATGTTATATTATTTATTTAAAAATAATAATATATTAAAAAATTAATACATTCTAAAAAATATGATGAAAGTTCATAAAACTTACTAAATTTTTTAATACTTTTTAACATTAAAACTCTAAGGCAAAAGACTTTTTGCCAATGTTTTTCTAATTTGTGAATATTTATTTATAATATATCTAAGTTTTCAGTTAATTTTTTATCTAAACCTTTGAAAAACTGATCTAATGACCAAAGTCTCTTCCTAATTAAGCTTCCTAAAAAAATATGTGTGGACACAATTTTTTCTTTTAAGTAAAATACCGTTGAGTCTAGATTTTTTTTGCTTTTGTACTTTAATGTTTTATATTTGTTGACATTATTCCTTCTTTTAATGTTTTATATGTTTTTATATTAACCTCATATTAACTATAGAGATATATATTATTGGTTTAAGACTAAATAATGTTGGAATTTCTTAGATCATTATTATTTTACTCGCGATAACTTTTTTTTTCTTTTAGTCTGAACTAACGATAATGATCGATAATGATAACGTTAAATTAAGCTAACTCTCTAAATGATATTCGTGCAAATTTTCTATATGTTTTTCACACATGTATACACTTCTTATCTTTGATATAACACATGTTAACCACAACAATACACGGTTGTCCTCTAGTTGACCATAAATATGTAGATAATCGATACAAAATTATAACATATATTGATAAACTTAGTTTGATGGTTTTGTATGCATGTGTATGATAAACTAGAATAAAACTTAAAAGTATGAGAATAAGATGATTTATATGTTTTTATGTATGTTCTCACAAAAATCTAGTACTCTAATCGATCTTTTAAATTGTTCTAATATATAAGTTGTAATTCGTTGCATGATGAATCGCCTAAATAAACTTCAAATCATATTTTAATAAATAATAAATTCTTTGGTGTTCTAGATCGATGCATGGGAGACCAAATGTCTAGGGAAAAAATTAGTGTAGTGATAATGATTTCTAGTTAATCCGCTAGTTTAAGGAAGGGATGTGGGTGAGATTCGCTAGTTTAGTTTGACTAGATCATGAACCATAAAGTTTATAATCAATCAATAGAATATATTAACTACCTCCACCACTCAAACCGGCAGATGTTACACCCGCTAGTCATAAAAAATCTTAATTTGTATTATTATAATTATATAATATATGTGTCTAGCTTGTCTCCCCTACCTTCATGCTCTAGCTCATCAGCCCATGATACCCATGTTTCCCTTGCTCTTAACTGATCATGTGCTGATTGTTTCATTCCATCATGCATTGACTAAACCTAGTACTTCTCATATCATTTTTTATGACCACTAAAATTAGGTTATTTGTAATGGTTCAGCCGGACAGCCGCACCTCCGGTTATGTTCCCACACCAGCCGAACCCTCCACGTGTAGTTTCTCCAAAACCCCGGCTCGAACCATCACATGGACCACCACATTGTGCATTAAAACCATTACAAACGGTCTTAGTCACAACTTAACAAATGTTTCTTTTTTGTGTCCCTATAATTAATGTGTTTTTACTTTTTTACCTGCCTTAATTTGTGGACATTCATGTTACCACTGGACCTGTGGGTGTGTAATCTATCGTGACAAATGTCATAGAAAGCTTACACAATAAGGAGAGATGTACATGTACTAGCTAGCATTTTTGGTGACAAAAAACATACATGATACACATCTATCCTAGCCATAAAGTCATAAACTTTTTATCTATACACTTATCTCTTGATCTAGTAGTACAACCACATGCACTAACTGGTTGTACGTTTTTCTGTGTATACATACATGGATACACACACCACCATCCATTGGCTATCCACATAATGAATCTACTTAGTTTCAAAAACATTATGCATGTGGTGTGAGCTGGAGCTCCTGACACCAGTAGTACACTTTTTGCCTCAATGTTGTAGGAATTATAGTCACAGATATACGTGTGGTGTTGCATAAAACTTAATGCATTAGCCATTGTTATTTGTTTATAACTTTTGTTTCTTTACTTTTGACTTTTAACCGGTTATTTATAAAACTAAATAATAAAAACAAAAACCATTCTGCATAAACCTAACTTAATCTTCAAGCTAGTATATTTCTAACTCAATTCAAAACCTAAAAATATGATTTCAAAGATAAACTTATAAAACAACCACTTTAACTTGTTGAATGTTGACGAGATTAGTCCAACATTAACAAATTAAATGCGTCACAAAATAATTTGGTTTGTTGGTTTTTACATTCAGCACGACAATGGAACAGTTTGCAACCGCTGTGTCGAACCTAGCAGAAACATTAGTAGAGATTTTGGCCGGGGAGCTCGGACATAAGTATGATTTTTTCAAGGACAATTGTTTGCCTAGCACTTGCTACCTTCGAATGAACCGCTATCCACCTTGTCCCGTCGCTCCAGAGGTTTTCGGATTGATGCCACACACTGATAGTGATTTTCTGACCATATTATATCAAGATGAAATTGGAGGATTACAGTTGGTAAAAGATGGGAAATGGATTTCTGTTAAACCTAATAAAGAAGCTCTAATCATCAATATTGGGGATCTTTTTCAGGTGAATTGGTTCGTCTAGTTTACTATTTTTTTTAATCGATTACGGTTGATATGTCACTATTCAATAATATTGTGTTATTAAATATGTTTCAGGCATGGAGCAATGATGTCTACAAGAGTGTTGAGCATCGAGTCGTCGCTAATAAACGAACCGAGAGGTTTTCAACTGCTTTTTTCTTCTGTCCATCATACGATACAATGATACAAAGTTGTGTTGAGAATTCCATTTATAGAAATTTCAGCTTTAAAGAATTCAGACAACAGGTTCAAGATGATGTCAAGAGATATGGTTACAAAATAGGGCTTCCCAGATTTATTTTATGAGCAACTAGACCTCTATTATTTCTTCTATTAATTATATAAACTAGCTTGGAAAATATCCCCTTATTATTATTATTAATTTTTTTTAAATATCCCCTTTTCAATTTCAAGTTTTTTTCAGTACCCGATCGAGCTACACGCCATAAGTTAAGGCCCAAAACCATGGATTGGTTTATAGTCATGGGATACAAGAACATTAATGGCAACTTTCTATCACTTTAGCAAAGACCAAGATGTTTATGTAGTTCCTTATGTCAAATTAGTATATGCTTGTATATTGATATATTGTTCTTATATAAGTTCAAGTAACATGTTACACTCTAAATTTATTATTACTTTATTAACTCTTCTATCTTGGTGCACAAGTAAGAATGCATGATAATGTTGCTAAGGGTGTATTAATTGTATCGTTAGTTATTTATGAAATGATTAATTATAATCTACGAAAATCTTAATTGTTATCATTAGAGAAAATTAACTAAAAATCTATATTGTCATTTAGGCTTTAGCCTAAGAGACAATGTTCTTTTTGATGAAAACACAAATTTTAAACTTGAGAGTGGTATAAAATGGTGTGTAATTTAGCCATATAAAAAAAGTTATTATTCGTTTAATTATATTATTTAAATAATCCGTTATTTAAACAATGCATTTACCAGTGGCGAGTTTTCTCTAAATGGGGATTAGAGATTAAGAGGTAATTGATTCAATGAAAAAAGTATACAAAGTACAGCCTATATAAAGGCAAAGAAATTACAAAGGGCAACCTACAAGAATTAAATAGGTACAAATAAACACCTAACAAATACAAATATTAACAATTCTTTACATCCCCCCTCAAGCGAGACGGTGGGGGACCCAGACGCAGGCTGTTACGAAAGAACTCGAACTGGGGTCGAGGGAGACATTTCGTGAAGATATCCGCCACCTGGAGCTTGGTAGGAACAAACTTTGTGATGAGTTTCCCAGAGGCGACAAGCTCCCGAACAAAATGAAAGTCTAATTCAATGTGTTTAGCACGTTTGTGAGCAACTGGATTCTGAGTAAGGAACAAGGCACTCTGGTTATCACATAGAAGTGTTGGCCGATCAGGAGGAAGTGCATGAAGCTCTTGGAGAAGATGTGTGATCCAGACGATTTCAGCAGCAGTGTGGGCCATAGCCCGGTATTCAGACTCACAGCTGGACCGGGCAACAGTAGGTTGTTTCTTGGCACTCCAGGAAACGAGATTCCCTCCTAAGAATATGGAGTAGCCATACGTGGACCTTCGAGTTTCGAGACAACGGGCCCAATCGGCATCAGAGAAACCAATAAGCATAGTCTTCGTTGGTTTGGAGAAGTGAAGACCAAAATGAAGAGTGCCTTTGACGTAACGAAGGATGCGCTTGACCTCTTGAAAGTGAGCAACCGTCGGGGACTGAAGGAACTGGCTCACCTGATTCACAGCAAATGAAAGATCAGGTCGTGTAATTGTGAGATATTGAAGAGCACCTACAAGCGAGCGGTAGAGCGTGGGATCGTTGAACTTCTCTCCCTCAGAAGTGAGACAACAATTCGTGGCAAGAGGAGTATGAGCAGGTTTGGCATCCAGCATTTTAGCACGAGCAAGGATTTCAGTTGCATATTTCGCCTGATTGAGGAACAGACCGTTGGGGTGGTGACTTGCTTCAAGACCAAGAAAGTAGTTTACTTTTCCCAGATCTTTGATGGCAAACTCTTTGTGGAGAGTGTTGACAAAAGCATCCATGGAAGCTTTGTGATTCCCTGTTAAAATAAGATCATCCACATAAACAAGAAGATACATTATAGACGAGTCACGTTTGAAGATGAACAACGAGGGGTCAGCCCGACTGCAGGAGAAGCCAAACTTGGTGAGGAAGATACTCAGACGCTGAAACCAGGCACGAGGCGCTTGTTTGAGACCATAAAGCGCCTTTTGGAGCTTACAAACATGGTTGGGATATTTCTTGTCCACAAAGCCGGGGGGCTGCTCCATGTATATAGTTTCATCGAGATTGCCGTGCAAGAAGGCATTGTTGACGTCGAGTTGGTGCATGGGCCAGTTGTTGATAGTAGCAAGCGTGAGGACAATCCGAATCGTGGCAGCTTTGACCACCGGGCTGAATGTCTGAGCAAAATCTAAGCCAGGGACCTGACTGTATCCTTGAGCAACAAGCCGAGCCTTGTGACGTTCAATCGAGCCATCCGACCGATACTTTGTCCTGAAAAGCCATTTAGAACCAACAATATTACGATTAGGGGGACGAGGAACAAGAATCCACGTATTATTTTTGTGTAGAGCCAATAATTCGGTGTTCATAGCCTCTTTCCATTCCTCCCGTTGGAGAGCGGAAGTGTGGGTTTTTGGGTCACGAGAAGAGAGGAGAGCATGGTGAAGAGGAGTGGAATGGGCAAGGTTGGCTTTGTGTTTGGGTTTGAAGATACCGCTTTTGGCACGGGTTTGCATAGGGTGAGTTGCGAGAGGTGGTGGGGGAGGTGTCGGTGAGGGAATGGGTGAGAAGGGGGATCCAGGAGACGATGGAGAAGAAGACTGACTCGAGTCAGACGAGCTCCCGGGTGAAGAAGGAATCGGGATTTCAGCAATTGGTTGAGGTGGTTTGGGAAAGATGTTGTAGAGAACACATGAAGGAGGGGTGATATCGGGCTGATTGAGGAAGTCGGTGGATGGATCAGGAGTTTGGGCTGGCGACAGGTGTGAGCTGGGCTCAGCAGGGGTGACAATGGGTTGTTTGGGGTTTTGGGCCGAAGAGGGGTTGGGATTGGGCTCAGCAGAAGAAAGGATAGGTGGTTTGGAGGGTTGGACCGAAGAGGGTTTTGGGTTGGGTTTAGCAGCATCAGGTTCAATATGATCAAAAAATGTGGACAGGGTGAGTTTGGAAGGGCACGTGAATGTGGAGAGAGCATCATGAGGAAAAGACATCTCATCAAAACGAGCATGTCTCGTTATAAAGATCCGAGCCGAAATTGGTTCGAAGCATTTGTATCCTTTATGCTTTGAGCTATACCCCAAGAAAATGCACGGAACACTTCGGGGAGATAATTTGTGGTCGGAGTATGGGCGGAGAAGAGGGTAAGCCCGACACCCAAAAGGTTTAAACGTGTTGTAGTCGGGTTTAGATTTGTAGAGAACTTCAAATGGTGAGTAACCATCTAATATTTTGGATGGTAAACGATTAATAACAAATACAGCGGTGGAGAAGGCTTCAACCCAAAATTTTGGGTGAAGTTTTGATTGAAAAAGCATTGAGAGTCCCGTTTCGACTATGTGTCGGTGCTTTCTTTCCACCCGCCCGTTTTGTTGGGGCGTGTACGGACACGAGATCCGATGAAAAGTACCGTTGGATTCAAAGAGTTTTTGAACCTTTTGATTGGTGAACTCGGTACCCCCGTCGCTTTGAAAAACCTTTAGTTTCCTCGAAAATTGGGTTTGCACAAATTTGAGAAACACATTTAGAGCATCATAGAACTCACTTTTCGCCTTAAGCGGATAAAGCCAACAAAAGCGGGAGTAGTCGTCCACGAATGAGACGTAGTACTTATAATTGGCACGACTCGTAATAGGAGAGGGTCCCCACAAATCACAGTGAACCAAGTCAAGAGGGTCTAGCGCTCGTTTTTCATTATTATTGAAGGGTAATTTTTTGGCTTTAGCCATTTGACACGGTGAACAAATTCCTGGCTTAGGCAAAATTGAAGTTAAAGAAATAACACCACGTTTATTTAAAAGCAAAATTGTGTCAAAAGCAACGTGGCCAAGTCTTGAATGCCACTCTTCAAAGGAGGCTTTTGGGCATGAGAGTTTTGCCACAAGAGCTTTATTGATGTTGTGATGAAGGACATATAGGCCGTCTTCACATCGTCCTTCGGCAATGGTCTTTTTCGTCATCCGATCCTGAACGAAAAAAGAAGGATAAGAGAATAGAACATCCACATTATTTGATTTCGTGAGTTTGCTAACCGATAAAAGATTCTTTTGAATATTTGGGACAATTAGAATATCCTTTAGGTGCACGTTGTTAGGTAGCACCGCATCACCCTTATGAGTGACCGGGAGGGTGTGACCATTTCCAAACACAACCCGGTTGTTGTCGCTAACAGTTTTCAGATTTGAAATAAAAGTAGTCATACCCGACATGTGGTCGGAGGCCCCGGAATCAACATACCAGTCCGCATTATCAAGGGTGTTACTGTTACACTGAGCCGCAAAAGCTTGGGCCAGGGCCTCTTCATTGACTTGAGCAGTGTTGGCGGTTCTGGTAGGGGTCGATTTCTTCTCAGCGTTGGTCTGAATCACCCGAAGTAACTTTCTGCAAACATTGGCTTTATGTCCGGGAATGTTACACCATTGACAAGGTTCACCGGAGCGATTTCCCTTGGGCTTGTTGTTGCTGCGATAGTTGTTACTGTGAGGGCGATTGGCACCGGAACTGGAGGAGGAGTGCTGCGGCGCCGGATTGGGGTTAGCAGAGGCAGGAGGCGGCATAGCGGACTGAGCAGGGAACGCCACCGACGGAGGCGGAGTGAGGGCAGAAACCGATTTAGCTAACATCTCAAAGCTCTCGGCTTTCAGGAGGAGATCGGATAGAGAGGCATTTGGGTAGAGAGAGCTGGCAGTGGCGGAGAACGACAGGAATTCCGGACCCAGACCCGTTACAAATAGATGGTTCTGTTCTGCCCGATCCATCGGATGACCCACCGCAGCGAGTTGATCGCAGATGCCTTTGAATTCTCTACCGTAGGCAGCAACAGTTTTGTCGTTTTTGATGACATACCGGAGGGAGTTGCGAAGGTGCTGGATCCTCTCAACAGAGGTGTTAGCATACGCCGCCTCTAGCGCAACCCAGATCTCACGAGCGTTGGTCATGCCGACAACAATGGCGGATGATTCTTCCGAAAGAGATTGGTGCAGGATGACCACCGTTTGATTATCGTCATTCATCCAGGTGATGAAATCGGGATTGGGGGAGACTTTTCCGTCAACTGTAGTGGTCGGGGTGGGCGCAACAGCAGTCCCATCGACATGAGGAAGGAGTTTGTGGAGGGTGAGGATGGGGATGATTTGGTTCCGCCATAAGATGTAGTTTCCGGGTTTGAGTTTGTTGTGAAGAGCAGGGACGAAGGTGCCAAGGTAGCCGAGATTGGTGGAGGAGGAGGAAGCCATAGAAGAGGGGAGGGGAAGGGGAAAGAGATACGCAGGGGAAAAAGGGGGAAGAGGAAGGGGAAAGGGGAGGGAGAGTAAAAGGCTATGATACCATAAGAGGTAATTGATTCAATGAAAAAAGTATACAAAGTACAGCCTATATAAAGGCAAAGAAATTACAAAGGGCAACCTACAAGAATTAAATAGGTACAAATAAACACCTAACAAATACAAATATTAACAATTCTTTACAGAGATGATTAGGTGGATAGTATAATGTCTCCGTCGGTAATCCAAATTTCCCGTTAAAAAAAATGAGCGTATCTTTAAGGCAAGGAAAAAGCAATTTAAAAATGCATGCATATGGATTGAAAATTGCCACATGCAATTAGGGTTTCCACTTAGTTCCAAATTGGGTTTAATCCTATACGTCTTGAATTAAAAGCTCATGGAAAAATTGGGTTTTCATGATACATTATATATATATATACAAGGGTTTCTCAAATAATTTGAGATATAAACATTACAAGGGATTAAATGATATTCGAAGACAAACGCTAGCCACCTACTAGGTTGTGGCTTTTCGACAAACACCTCAGGTTCGATCGTGGCGTCTTTCGTGTCTTCACTAGCACATGTTTTTGCTTTGATATAGATATCATTAGTGAAGTCTTTTATTCTAATCAACATGATCAAAGATAAGAATTTAATGTTTTTAAGTTCATCGTTCATCTTCTTCTACTCAACCCTATTTCGTTTTCTTTCTTTTATATTGCTATTTTCGAAAATCATAAAGTTCATTTGTGGTTAACCCCTTGGTCAGATATAACTCTAAAATACCTTATGGTTGTTTATTGTTAATGTTTGTAACTCGACTCCTAGGGGGCGATCCAGGAATTGGCTAGATTTATTCGTATGTGTGTGCTTCCGCTAAAACCCGATCCGATTTTAAACCTTCATACGAATCCCAACACTGATATCAGGGCTACTTTTACAAACTTAATGAAAACTTTTTAACTATAATTAATTAGGTTTTATTTTGCCAAACACTGCTGGTTTGTAAAAGATCGTATCATTTACGTGTGATATATTGTATTATGTTTGGTGAATCGACCTAGACCCCATGGGCCATGGTTATTTGTTTATCATGTTTTTATTTAGTAAGTGGTTGTAACTTTTAGCCGATTTGAAAGCTCTTGTGATAAACTGTAAATTGTAATTGTAATCGATGACTGCAAGAGAAGACAAGATAAAGCATGATGACCTGGAGGAAAGATGTGGATCTTGAAGTAAATGGGAGCGGATCAAGACAAGATCGGACTTGTGGTGAATTGTCCCTATTAAATCCATTCGGCTTGATTAATGGCTCTAAGGGAGGGGGGAGTGGTAGAATTTTTAGGATTTTGAAGAATGGGTTGTAGCCAATAGGAGAGTGCCACGCAGGAAAGAGAAAAAGAAAGAATTTTGAAGAATTTTGAAGGATTTTGAAGGATTTTGAGAGGGAGTGGTTAGGATTATGAAGAATTGTAGGTTAATATATTTTAATGTTTTGAGTTATTTTTATATTGTAATTAATTTTAAAACACTATATTTATTTTATAAAAACACTACATTTATTAAAAAAAGACATTACATTAAAATAAAAAAAGACATTACATTAAAATAAAAAAAGACATTACATTAATTAAAATAAAAAGACAATACAATACAATAAAAAAAAACTACTCCTCATAAAGCCCACCATCATCATTACCTTATTATTATTTTTTTTTTAACTTTTTTTTAAAAAAATACTTTCATTAAAAATAAAATAAAAGACAACAAAATAAATTAAAACATCACAACTTAAAAAGAAAACACGAACGCCTATATATAACGATTAAACGTGAAAATAGGATCTTCCGGGTTGTTGATGTATGGCCTCAAAAAAGCCCAAACGCCTGCGTTTACAAAGCTCTTGCCAATTTCAGTTTTGTACTCGCTCAACGACCTTTGCAGCACTGAGCGTTTACCCTCCGCGCCATATTGTCGCTCGAGTCGTACATAGATATCATTAAAAGTTCGTGCATTCGATTGCAAGGCCCACCATTTCGCCCTGATAAAGTTAAAATTTACATCTTCCACACCACGTCGCCGTTTGAAGTCATCAATCACGGCAGGCCAAAACTCGTTTGGCGGGCGTCCACCATTCCAATTGTGTGCGACGTTAACGAAAGATTGTGCCACCGCTACGTCGTCTTCGGTCTTCCAACTACCCATATTCATTGTGAATGTTTGTGAAAGTTTATAAAATAGATGGGGTATATATAGTGAATAAATATGATTAAATTAAATTAAAAAAAAAAAAAGCTAACGGTTAAAAATATAGCCGTTGAACGGCTATATTTTTAACTTTTAAGGTTCGTTCGGCGTTTTGTCCCTGACGCCCCCTGGCGAATTCGACCTCCATAACGCCCCATAACGCCGGGGGGTAATGGTCGGGGCGTTATATACGGGCGTTATGGGACGTTATCGAGGTCGAAAACGCCCCATTACGTTTAGCCTAAGTGATAATGTATATATATATATATATTGAAAAAAATAAAAGAAATTTTTATTTTTTTTAATTCAAAGAGCCGTTCAACGGCTAGAAAATTATGGGGAACAACAATTGCCGATCGGCGACATGTAGATGGAATCTTCGATTTTTGCCGTTGCCGATCGACCGGCGGCGGTGTTTGCCGCCAAGGATTTCGGCGCCGCGGCGTGGACGCCGCCCACTCCGTCCTGCCTAAGTTAAATCGGACATTTAGATTTGTTTTTACCATTGATTTTTGGTTGTTTATTTATCTTGTGATTGTATATAAATTTAGAATAAATTATTTTTGCAATCAAAACAAGTTTTAATTGGTTAAAAGAATTAAAACGTACGGTCTAAATATAAAATTTGGGATCTCGTGAAAGGCTTTTAAAATTAATGGTTAATTTTTGTAAAACTCGGTTTTTAATAAATCAACTATTATTAATTAAAATTTTGAAAACCCTAGACTATAATAAATGATTTTTAAATAGTTTAACACTAGTTCGTATGATTTTTAAATTTGTTTTATCAGTTACGAACATGTTAAAATATGAATTCAAACGTTATGTGACATCTAATATCCATTTAAAAGTCATATAATGTGTTTTTGACTCGGTAATAAATAAATATTAAAAACGAAGTATTATTTTTTTTTAACAGCAAAGCACACAATATGGTTTGAATCGTCACCACTTGAAAAAACAAACTCTTATCCAATATCAAGATAACACTAAGCAAAGACCCTATAGTAAAACAAAGTATTACTTATTTTGCTACACTTGGCATATAGTATAAACAAGGTTGTAAAAAACGTTCGGCGGTAGCTCAGGGTCAACTGGGGTTAAGGTATTAATCGGCTCCTATCGAAGATTAATCAGTGATTAATCAAATATTAATCGTTCTTCACATGATTAATTGGGTGATTAATTGGTAATCTGTTAAAAGCCGTTAAGCGATTAGTCGACGATTAATTAAAAGTTTGATGAATTTTTACAACCATGACCATGAGTATAAATGGAAATTGCATTGGAAATCAGGAACGTAGACTGAACTGAATATCTTAATTCTTGGAATCATTTGGGCTGGACTATTCTCTGTTCGGGCCTTTCACTGGCCCGTTTCCTTGGTTTGGTTTGAGCCTGTATGGTCCATGCAAAAACTCTTCTGCTATGACTTAAAAATACACATGAAAACTTTTTCGAAATATTATCCCAATAAATTTTGCTATAATTCAATGGATTAAACTTAAACTTTGACAATTATTTGTTAATAGTTATTTATTATGAAAATGGGTTTATGATCAGTGATGCACCCCACATGCCTAAAACGTAATACACTGGCCGCTCTTCCTTCAACATTGTCTCCCACGTAATTAATTATTTGTGCTTTTCAAGATATACAACAAATTGGAAATTCAAATTACTACTTGCCATTATTATAAATTAGATCATTAAAATTTGGATATAGTACTGTTTATGATATGTTTGAGGTTTTACATAGGGATGGTCGATGGTGGTAGAAGGTAGTACAAGTGGTAGAAAGAACTAATAAGAGTGTGCAATGTTAAGAGTGAGAAAAAAATTGTAGAAAAGTAATAGAAATGAAGTGAGGGGAGTAGAAAAGTAGAATGTTTTAAAAATTAAGTAGATTAAAAATAAATAAAACATCATATTAAACTAAAATAAAACACACTATTACACCAAATAAAAAAGATTACAACTTTAATCTAATAAAAAAATAGTACAACTAATCTTTACAAAAAATGTTCAACTTACAAAACATAAATAAATCCTAAAAAGGGACAATCCAACCATATTTCACCATTATTTTGCTACAACCATATTTGGGCGGCAGCAGTGTAGCTGCGAACCTACGGCCTAGCCGTGGAGGTAGCCGCCCCCACCCCGCCTCCTCTTAGGTCTCACAATATAATATAGTCCTTATCTATTAAAAAAATTATGAATAGATAATAATTGTCCTAATAATAAATAAACAGAAAATTTTTGAAAATTACTATAGCAAAATGATATGTTCTAGATAGTTAAACGAATCATAACACTCTTGTGTCACTTTTTATTAATCACGAATATTTTCGAGACTCAACTTTGTGTGTAATGACTCTTATGTGATTTATGAATATAATAATCATATATAAATAACCGAATTGACACATTAGACCCACACACGTGATTTCCCGATAAACGACAAATCGCATATCGAAACCACAGAAAAAACTACAAATTGCTTTATTTTCGTTTTGAGGAATCCAATTGGTCCAAAAACTTATCTTTTAAATATTTCGCCTTGATAAATGATTATGGATCATTTATTGTTTAGAGGTATAAATACCCGAAAATTATTCCGATACTTGATAACCCGAAAATCAAGAAAACGCGAAATTTTAAAATGGGTTGGGTTTCACAACCGGGTAAGAATGCAAACGTTACAAAAAAGACGACGAAATTTGGTAATCTTTATCGAATCTCCAAATCACCGAGTTTTTCTAAAGTTTGAGGAAAACCAGTAGGCGATTACCAGACCAAATCAAAGTGATAGAGTGAGTCGAGATGGCTGAATGAAGACAGAGCTAAGTTTCAGATGAGCTGCATATTGTTCTTCAATCGAGAGATTATGGGAAATCACTTGTTCTAAAACATATGCATTTTTTCGAACCCTTCTAGTTTTAGGGGACTATCTATTTCAAGGCTTATATGGATCTGGATATTAATATTCTTGTGATTGTTTTTGTCTAAAATTGAGATTTTAGACTTGCTTTTGGTTGATATATCATAATTAGTTACTAGATGGTTATAAAAAGTTACACCAAGTTGTTAGAATTATATGAGAAGTAGAAATGGGATGTCATGATGTGATTGCAATAAATAATAGGAAACTTAGTCATGTTGGTTGAAATAGTGAAATGATGGATGTTGCTAGTGGAATTTAAACCTAAAAAGACTTAGTAATAAGAACAATTAAGAAAGAGCTTATGGAATTCATTATATTCATCCCCATATAATTTCAAACATTCTCAACATTTAACATTGCAGTATAATAAGAGTTGATCACCTGATTTAATTACTATATGACACAGCAGACAACTTTATAACGCTTAACATATATACCAAAACTTGGTATGATCACCATTACCAAATTGTTATCCTATTTGATGTTCTTTTCACATATTTGAAATCTTAGTAGGATTAGAGGTGATAAGAAGAAGATTAATTTTGATTGGTTCGTATGGTTTGAGGCCTAAAGGGTATGATACGCAGATAAATAGATGTTTACAGAAATGTGATCTTTAGAAAAGCCCCAAGTTTTTACTTCATCTTGGGTTTCTAAAACAGTTGCATGTGTCAATGGATTACTTGTTAAAAGAATACGAATCCTAATTCTATAAGGGCATGGGGTATACCTATGTGGTTTTACCACGTATGAAGTGACTAGACCACGCAAAAGGGGAATACCTATGTGGTTGTATTATTTATTATTATTATGTATTTGATATTTTTAAAATAATATTCATACATAATATTTTTATTAAGAATTTAATAAAACACTACAACACCAAAAATAAAAAATTAAGAAAACGTTAAAAATATTACGTCACTCATATGAAATCGTCGGTGAAACGCCTCATCGATGTGGGTTGGATTTTCAAAAAAAAATCTTCTACGAGAATATACACGTGTCAAAAATCACTTATGAGACAAAATGTACTTTAAAAAAAGGGGCAATTGCATATTTCCCCTCCTAAACCTTGTAAATTGCATATTTACCCAAGTAAAAAATTAAATTGCATATATCCCCTCCATAATATAAATATATTGCAAATTTACCCATTATGATTTATTTTATTAAAATTGAATTATAAAATGTCTATTTTACCCTTATTTACCTTAACAAAAATAAAATAAAATTATATATATCTCGTCTTCTTTATCAGATCGAATGAGCTTTATAGTTATCCACAATGGGTATTGAAAATTAGGTAGGGACTTGAGGATGACACTAGCACTGATGATACAAAATAGAAAAGATATGCAACTAAAAAAAATTAATCAATTTGATATATATTTCAAAATTCAGTCCGTAGAAATCACTTCATCATGGAACGGGGAAGAATAACTAAGAAATAAAAATTGGGAAAAAAACAAAACAAAATGTACCATCACGTTCGTCAGGATCAATTGCAGAAATCGATCCGTCAATTGCTTGCATCCCCTTTTTTCCATGACTATATAGAGTAGAAATCGTAGTTGTTTGTTAGACTAGCGTGGAAGACAAAGGAGACAAACGATCTATAAGAACCAGAATTGTGAAAGATGAAGAACTAGATTCGTGGAGAATGAAAAATATGAAGGATCCACATTGTGAAGAAAACCTGATTAGTGAAGATGAAGGAGGCGTATGTTTTTTAACCCAAGAAACAATTGGGAATTTTAACAAGGGTATAATTGTCATTTATCTAGGCAAAGGGGATATATGTATTTATTTTTTTTCTCTGGGTATATATGCAATTACAAATGAAAATAGGGGGATATATGCAATTATCCCTTAAAAAAACTACTCCGTTTTCGTTCAAACTTGTAGCAGTGTGTTCAGAAAATAAAAATAATGAAGACTTAGAAATTTTTTTTAAAAGTTCGCATGTAATGATTATTTGAAAAAAACCAGATTTGAGCCTTAAATAAAGTTACAATGGCAAGGATATAGTTTTGAAGAAACACTTTAATTCAATAAAATGTGAATTCACGCAGCATGCTTCGCCGTGAAGAATTCCACGTACAAAAACCACGCAGACCAACCACATATGTTGGGGTGGTGTTCACATATGTGGTTTTGTGCCAACTAGACCACGCATGCCTCTTAACGGGCGTATACCTAATATAATTCTTTGATTCTTTCAAAGTAATAAGAAATTATTTGAGTTCAAAAAATTAACGTAACAAGTATTTTATGAAAGGGTTCTTTTTTTTTGAACAGTCAACGAATCCTTCAAGAAACTCGGGGATTATTTACACCAGTTGAGCTTATTTCAGGAAAAATTCACCACCGCAAACGGCCCCAGGTGGTAAAACCTGAGAGCTCGGAGATCGAACTTGTGACCTCTTAGTCCCAAGTCTCTCTTCATCGCTAGTAACCACCAGGACAAGTCCTCGTGGTTATGAATGAGTACTTAGAAAAGGTGAATTCCCTCTTTTATCCTTCCAATAGTCACTAACGTGTAATAATTTACTGAATCATAATTGTGATAATTTTAAACTTTTTCTTTTAAAAAAACATCACAACATTTACCCTTTTACAAGTTTTGAACTCACAACTTCTTAACTTTTTGATTGATAAATCATCTTTTTAATTTTTACCACTAAGCTACATTGGCGTATCCACTCTTATGGCATGGGGGTTGGTGAAACCCCTGTACGTTTCAATATATTACACACAAAGAAAAATTAATTTAGAATTTAAAGTTTTATGAATATAAACCGAATAAATATTCAAATTATTAAGTTATGTTTCTTTGTTAGTTCTTAAATGTTATATACAAAATCGAATTGTACAAATAATCAATAACTATAATAATATTTTAAGTTCATAATATTTTAGCCCAGTTATTAAATTTATTAAATAAAACTTAGTTACTCAAATACCCGATAATTATTTAGATTTTAGCCTAATCTATCATATTCCATACAATTATATTAAGAGGAATATAAAATAAATATACGCACAAACTAAACAAATTTCCCCACATTCATCGTTAATGTTTTGTCTCGCCTTTAAAATCAAACATGCACTCATCCCGTCTATCCCACCCGACTCTCGCCGGAGCATATTGAACAAATCACTAACCGAAATCTTTGTTGTTACCAGCATCGCCCCACACTCAGATTAGATTGTAAAGAGCCTTAAATATTTTGTTTAGATATTCATTTTTAAAGTTTACTTTATTATTTGATAATTTGATTAATTACTAAAAAACTCAATGTTAGATTGTTAATTGTATGCTGGAGTGATAGATTGTTGATTGAATATTTTATTACTTTTATATTAGTTTCGGTTAATTACTTGATTTGAGTTTGAATTTGTTCATATAAGTCAACTCTAACCGAATCAGAACGACAAAAAGTTATTTTTTAGTGACATATAACTGACCATTAAAAATTTCCGACCCTCATACTTTTTTTTTGGTTTCACCACTACTAAGCTATCTTCTCATAGAGTTAATTTTAAGCATTAAATTAGGTTAATCAAATACCAATATTTTCACTTACGTTTGTTAGACGTTTTATGTTTTTGAGATCCAAACAATATGGTTATAAAGCATATAAACACAAACAATATAATTAAAATTATAAATTTATAACATTTATATCTTCTTTAAATTCACTACTTTTTGAAAAGCAATGAACATGATGAATGCCAACGTACGTATAGTTGCCTAATAAACACAAACATTTAAAAAAGCTTCAACTTTCTTAGATCATGCTTTTTGACTTGTGTGAAATGTGTAAACCGCCTTTGACGACGTCGTTTTTGTTTTTTCCTTTGTAACGAAAATCTAATATAAAAATGAAAACCACATGAAGAAAAAAAAAATAACAATAATAACCCAATCTCTTTATGGCATATATGAAGCCAAATGTTTTATGATTGTATAGATGATCAAATCATACTTATTTATCATCATCATGATCAAGATTGTTTCACCTTGAAAGTGACCACCCTACAACCACCATGATCATCACCACCAACCACTCACAACCACCGTTTTACATGATTGAACAACCTTCTCCTTCCTCGTCACCTCCATAATCATTATTCGCATAATGACTCCGGTTCCCATTGTACCCATTATACCCATTTTCGTATCCGAACCCACCATAACTTGGTGGTGGTGGTGGTGGATGTGCTATTGGCATCCCATAGCCAGGTTGAAACGGTCCACCACCATAACCATGATCATAATATTGTCCGTAACCCACCATTGGGTAAGCTGATGGTGGGTACATCTGCGGATAGCCGTGTACAGGCTCATACACCATCTTGGCAACATCAGGGTTTGGGCCAGCAGGTTTTTCCGCGTCTTTAGGTTTAGCCTTTTCGGGTTCAGCTGGCTTTCCTGCGTCCTTAGGCTTATCAGCTGGTTTAGGTTTTTCAGGTTCCTTGGGCTTGTCAGCGGGCTTGGGCTTCTGTGGCTCCTTCGGCTTGTCCCCAGCCGGTTTTGGCTTTTCAGGCTCTTTGGGTTTTCCTGAATCCTTAGGCTTGTCACCGGCCGGTTTGGGCTTTTCAGGCTCTTTTGGCTTATCGCCAGCCGGTTTGGGCTTCTCGGGTGGCTTGTCACCAGCTGGTTTCGGCTTCTCGGGTGGCTTGTCGCCAGCCGGTTTGGGCTTCTCGGGTTCCTTGGGCTTTTCGGACTTCTCAACAATCTCTATGCTTTGAATTGCACCTCCACCCTTGTAACAAAGCTTGTCACGAATCTTCTCAGGGCTACAACATACCACTATGATCTTTACCTTGTTTTTGTCCACATCAAATACTTGGTCTCTGATTTCTATATATTTTGCCACAAGAAAAATATCAAATATTATTATTTAAATTTATATACCATTTTTCAACATGGATCATAAACTAAATTACCCATTGATTAAATTATTAGAACAGACCAGATATATATTGCACCTCCATTTATTGTTTTAAATCTAATAACATTATTCTATTCCATGTAAAAGTATATATATTCACAAGCTAACACTTGAATTTAGATGAAATTAATTACACCTTTTTTCTGGTATTATGTTATGCTTAATATACGTCAAGAAAGAACCGTATAAAATACGTCGATGCATTGATTATTTAGTATCTAAGCATTTTAATTATGTATCACAATTAAAACAAAAAGTAAAAATCTATAATCCAAATCCATGAATTTCCAATAATACCTACAGATTTATATACATATTAATTAAATTTTGGGTTTTAAAACTTCAGCATATTATACGAGATGCATTTATCGATGAATAATATTCTGAATATTCATCGCTTTTATTGCACATATAAAAGTAGATTTCAACTTTAATTGGAAAAAAAAAATTATAATATAAAAAAAAAATTAAGAAACTTACGGGGAATTTTGCAGATGACCTTCTTCACCTTCTTGTAGCAGCCGGAGCATTTGAGATCAACATTCAAGATCATTTCAGTCGCCTTTTTCGGTTCATGAAACAAGTAATTGAAATAAATCCGTGAGAAAATTAATTCTAAATTTAATTAAATAAAAAATGTTTAATTTGAAGATAAAAATATACGAGTACCTTCTCAGGGGCCATGGCTGCGAACTGAGAGTTTTCTCTGAGAGAGAGAATGAGAGAAAATGTGGTATGAAAGAGTGAGAGTTTGATTAAAAAGGGTGTAGGGGAGGTGAAGTGCTCACCTAATTATAATAATAACAAATATTATTTTACTATTTTTATTAATTAATTTTCCAAAAATACTTCTCAGTATTATGTGGAAATGACATATGCATACGTTTCTTTAATTAGAAGTTTTGTATTTGGAAAAATGTAAAAATTATTTAGAAATCTATGGGTGTCAATATAATACTAACATGAAATAAACGGCTTTTAATTGAGCTGAATGATTTTTTGTTAGAATATTCCGGTCAAATTCAGAACACGTTCGGTTAATTAGTCAAGTTCAACTTTCGATGAGTTTACATTTTTTTTAGAACGTCAAACACTCGGTTATTCGGGGGTCTCATCCTGGCAAACGATGCTACCCACGACACGCTGCGATCACAGGTCGTGCGAGTAATCAAGACCCTCTATGTTGCACATCCATTTCAGAGGAAACCCACCGCCTTAAGGCCCACTGTGGTAAAACATCTGACCCACATCTATTTAATTCATCATTCATTTTTTGTGTCTGGTGGGATTTGAACCCTTGACCTCCACATTGGAAGGCAAGGGTATATCCACTCCACCGGCCAAATGGTGGGGGATTTTCGATAAGTTTACATGTTAACCCGTTTCTTTTTATAATACTTCTTTTTTTTAAAAAAGAAAAAGAATGTGTGTTTTACAATAAGTTAAACTAGTTTGACATTTTATGTTGAAATTTAAATATTAAAAGAATGATAATTTACTTTTATAGTTTTGACACTAAGAATTTTGAAGTGAAACTCATGATGGAAAAAAAGAAGATAAGAAATTAAGAATACAATTATAACTCAGAGATTGAAGTTTAAATCTTGTAAGAACGGGTGTGTTATATTTATCCTAAGATATCAATAAATTTTTATTATATATATATATAGGGGGTGATCATTTGAAAACTAATTGGTTTGAGAACTTTTAAGATACATTCTGAGCCATTAGTTATATATAAGGAAATCACCCCATTAACTTAAGTGGTCCCCTATAAAAATTAGTGGCCTAGAGTGATTTTCAAAAGTTCTCAAAACCATTTGTTCTCAAATTAGGCTAACCCCATATGTATGGTTAAAAGTTCTTGTACAAAGTATGTTTGACTACAAGGTGTATAAAGTTATCACATAAGAACAAACAAAATTTCTTACATGCACGCTATTGCAAGGATAATGTTGGCACATAAAACCATCGCAAGACTATGTTACATCGTTAAAAATAGAAACGAACCCTTAAAGTGTTGAAACAATGACCTAAAAATTCTACTACTCGACTTTACCCGTTACACCACAAACTTGATTATGTGCTAAACTCATCGGGTATGGATATTATAAAATAACAAAACGATACAAATAAGCAAATGACATAATAACAAATGACATAATAGTAAAAATAAAAAAAATACCATATATATAAATATGATAAAAGAAAATGACAAAATGATAATTAATGACGTACAAAGTGTACAAAATTGTCACCGAAGAACAAATTGTTCTCACATTATTAATCACCTATCTTATTAAAACAAAAACAGAAAACAGAGAGTTTATCACGCATAAAAGAAAATGACAAAATAATAATTAGTGACGTACAAAGTGTACAAAATATTATCACTTAAGAACAAATTGTTCTCGCATTATTAATCACCTATCTTATTAAAACAAAAACAAAAAACAGAGAGTTTATGTTTATCACGCATAAATGTGAAATAATCACACGAGTTAATCACTCAAGATTAATTTCTTTCTTGAAACGTAATTTTGTATAATAACTTTTCTATAATAAAAATATGAAATAAAAAATATTCAATGATGATGTGGTTGAATGATTGTCTCGAGAGGAGTTGTAAAGTAGGAAAGAAATGGTGTGCATTGGAAGGGAGTTTGCCTCGGATCCAATCTCCACATGGCCGCACCCATCACCACCGACAATATCATTTTCCTACGTTACTACCCAACATAAGGGTTGGGTTCTATAGAAAACCAATATTTTATAAAAAACCAAAAAACCAAGGAAAAAAATTATTTTTTTTTAAACTTTTTTTATATGTTTCTTTCATGATTTTAAGGATATTGGAAAAAGAAAAAACTTTAAAAACGTTTTCGAGTTTTTTTTTAAAAAATAAAATAAAATTCGAATTTTAGCTTGAAATTAATATTGCACTATGCAACAATAATATAAAATTGGTTTATGAATGTCAATTCTTTGTTTTTTACATTATTCGCATAAACCACATTCATATTTAAGTTAAGTCTCTTGTTTTTAAGTAGTTTTAATTATAATGCATTATGCAATACTATTGGTACTATTGCATGATGCAATAATAAAAAAATCACTAAACTTTTTATTTTTTAATTTTTTTTCCCCATAAATAAAGCTAATAAAATTATAGAATTTTTGGTGAAATTATTTTTAAAAAATATTAATATATGAAGAAGTTATAGAGAAAAAAATGTTGGTTTTTTGGTTTTCTGGATAATTATTGGTTTTCTATAGATCTTTCCCCCCAACATAAATTGCAAATATAAAAATATTTATTTATTCGAATCTTCTAAATATATATTAATCCAATAAACTAAATTAAAATTAATATAATAAGGTTGTAAAATCGATTATAAAAGAGGAACTTGCAATCAATCAATCAATATTCTATATGTACATATTTTTGTGAGTTTATACATTCTATTTTTAAATATTGAAATTATCAATTTAATTATGGTAGAGAAAACTCGAGACAATTAAACGGATATTTGGTGATATATAATAGTCTGGTTATCCGCATTGATGCGGAAAATAGTAATATATCAAATAAGATAAGCGATATATGTCAAAGTTGTTAAAAACTTTAAATTACTAAAATTATAGAATTGTTAGAATGTACTTGTTTATTTTATATTTTAAGTCGGTTTGATAGGTGAATTTAATATTGAATTTCAAGTATCCACATCAAAACGGGTAAATTTTAAGCACATAAGACCGTAAACAAATATACTTGATATTTGTGGATACAGCCACAAAGCTGATAAGTATTGGGACCGGATACAAAACATCGTGTTATAATTAAGTAAGAGATATAACTATCAATATCCACCCCTAAACTGTTGATGATAACCACACAGAGAGAGAGAGAGAGCGCAATTGAAATGAGGGAATGAAAGTTGTTATTACTAAGTAATCTGATTATCTGATTATATTATATATACAAAGAGATTTAACTAACTTTCTAACCATAATATTAACAATGCTAACTAATGTAGCTGACATGGCACTACACTAATCTCTACCCCCCCCCCCCCCCCCAGTTGGAGGTTATGAAAATCCTACCTTGGAAACTTAGTGTGCTCGTGATAAACTGGATTTTTGGCAATGTAAATAGTAACTTGATTATCACATTTAACATAAATAGGAGAGATATTAGGAACTTGCAACTCTGACAACAACCTGGTTAACCAAGCAAGTTCACTAGAAAGTATTCTTAAGGATCGATATTCCGCTTCAGCAGAACTAAGAGACACCATGGGTAGTTTATTTGATTTCCAGGACAAAGGTTCACCACCAAAAGCACACATAATACACACTGACTGATCTTCTAGTGTTTGGACAGGAGGCCCAATCGGAGTCACAATAAGCTTGAAGATTAAAAGAAGAAGTATTATTAAAGAAAAGGCCTTGAGAAATGGTGTTTCTGACATAAGCCAAAGTGTGCAAGGCCGCTTGCCAATGAGGGACATGGGGAATTTGCATGAGTTTGCTAAGGAACTGGACAACAAAAGAGAGATCCGGTCTAGTACTGGTGAGATAGTTAAGCCTGTCGTGTTAATCAGAGCTCAGATACCATGTTGATGATAGCCAGAGAAAGCGCAATTGAGATAAGGGAATGAAAGTTATTATTACTAACTAATCTGATTACATGATATATACAAGAGGTTTAACTAACTCTCTAACCATAATATTAACAATGCTAACTAACTAACTAATGTAGCTGACATGACACTACACTAATCTCTACATAAACCGGCTCATTACCATCCATAATAACATCATATCAACCTAATAGAATGTTTATAAACCCTAATGCTATTATATTTACTCATTTCATATGAATTATACAAATTATATATATATATATATATATATATATATATATATATATATATATATAAACAAAATCAATTGGGGGGTTTGTCACTGAAACTATTGTGCTTCGTTTTACCGAATTGGGTTCTGCCACTTGTCCATTTGGTACACGCGACATAATGGTGTTTAATTTTTTTGGGCTCTAATTTAGACATCGGCCAAAAAAATTATGGGCACCGGGGAAACCTTCACGATTTGACCAAATAGTGGCGTTTGTTCATGCCGAACCGCCAGGGTTTGCCCTAAATAGGGCGTTTAGGGTTTAGGTAGTCTCGATCGTCGAGTATTCTGTCGAATATTCTCTGAATTATTCGTTCTGACAATGTCAATCCAAGCAAACCGCTAGGGTTTGCCCAAACTGCCAGGTTAGCGTCACTTCCTCCTATTGAATTATTCTCTCCTCGTACTGAATTATTATTTTCGACAATGTCAGTCAAAAAGCCAACCCCTAAGGTTTGCCCAAACCGCCAGGTTACGTCCCCAATCATTAGTCCCCGTGGTCTGTGTCAAATAATTGGGTTGGAAAACAAAAGCGAACCGTGGCGGTTTGCCCTAACCGCCAGGTTAAGGCTAGTGCATCCCAAAAAAATTAAGGTGTCCAAAGGTTAGGGCTTTTTTTTTTTACTTTTGCGTTGGTATTAAAGGTTATATACATAGTTGCTTGGTTAATTGACATAGTTTTTTAGGTGGTGGGGTGGTAATTTATGTATGTTTTAAATATGTGGTCTCTAGTTTGAATCCCACTCCAACCAAAAAAAAAATTCTTTTTCCTTTTTCTTCTCATTCCATCCGATTTTTTTTTTCTAATTTTTTCTTCTTTTCTTTCCTATTATATTGTAAGGGGACCACAATTCTTTCTTTTGTTATTATTTCTTTTTTTATTGTTGTTTTATCTTTTATACTTTTACGTTTTTATACCTCCAAACTTTTCGACATTCATTTTTAGTATAATTTTAGAGTTTTCGAATTTTGCCACGACTTTTTTATAACTTTATACTTTTACTACATGAAAACGCCTTAACTTTTCTACTTTTACTTTTAGGTATATATACTTTTAGAGTTTTTTACTACATTAAAACTAACGGATAAATGAGTGACCCGCCGCGTACCACGGCATAGGTCACCATCTTGTTTATAAACCATATTAATTGTTTGTTTGTTTTTGTTATTTAATATTGTGTAATACATAAGTTTCTAAGTTAATACTTCTATATTTAATTCATTTCGTATAAAAAATGCACTGCAAATTAGTTCCGACTAACAGATTTTGATTTTGTATTACAATAAATCCTATTTTCTAGTCACTTCTCGTTATAATCATAGAACACTTAAAGTCACCATATCCACACTGCATCAAATATGAAAATTGCGGGCACGCGGATAATTGTGTTTAGCGAATTAGCTGAAAAGCTAGCTGCTAGCTGATAAAGAATAACGTTTGGTAAAAACTAGCTGATAAACTAGCTGAAAAATGTAAAATGACATAAAAGTACATGTATATAAATAAATTAAAATTTAAAAACAAAATATAAATAATTACACTAGTACAAAGAGGAATTTTAGATGCGGTCAAATTGGGTTTTAGATGCGGTTTGAGACCGCACCTAATAATGGCGCATCAAAAAATGAGTTACCCGCACTAATTAATATCAACCGCATAAAATGACATATGGAGATTATTTATTTGCAACCGCATCTAAAATCACTTTTTAAAATTTAATTTACTTATTAATAAATAATATGTAATTTGTTTACACGATCGCGAATATATATATATTTTTTTCGGTGAATACAAAATTACATTTCAATAAATATTTCGATTAGTAAATAATAAATTATTCATATTTAGCGTTGATATAATATAAAGCTTGGTTTCTTCACGCTCAAATAATTGTTCTATTTATAAAAAAGAAATATTAATATTAATATTATAATATATACAATACAAAATTCTTATAATAAAAACTTTCTTTAAAATTAATATAATTTTATTTTAAATATATTTTTAAGGACTGATGGTCGTTGGTCTGTATTTGAAAAAAAAATACTCTTTTTCTTTGAACGGTTTTTTATCTTTTAGTTAAAAGTCTTGCCGTTAAAAAATAAATAAATAATTACACTCTTATTCTGGATCTGGTAATTGCTTTTAATTTTCCAAAACCATATCTTATGCTTTTGATGCGAGTTGTAGAATTGAATTATTTTGTATCCATTTTTTATGCGGTTTGTAGACTTTTAATGCGGTTTAGTATAGGACCGCTTCAAAAAATAGTTCCTTGGCCGCATCAAATAAATGATTTTCTAGTAGTGTTAGTTAGGGAAGGGTAAAAGCGAATATATTATAAAAGCTAGTTGAAACGGTACTCCAACTAGCTTTTCAAAAACTAGATTTTTGACATTACCAAACGGGTTTTTTTTTTGCGTACTAGCTGAATAGCTAGCTGATAAACTATAAGCTAGTTGATAAGCTAACTGATAAAAAATAACGTTTGATAAAAGCTAGCTAAAAAACTAGCTGAAAAATATAAAATGACATAAAAGTACACGTCATAAATATAAATAAATGTATTTATTTATAAGTTAAGGAAGAATAAAACTGAAAATATTATAAAAGCTAGTTGAAACGCTACTCCAACTAGATTTTCAAAAGCTAGCTTTTTGATGTTACCAAACGGAGGTTTAAAAAAAAGCTAGCTTTTTAAAAAAAGTAATGTTTGATACGTCAAAAAGCTAGCTTATGGCGCGCCAAAACACGACCTTAGATACGTAGACAATTCAAGTTGGTCTCAAATATAGCTCGTAAACGGATCGAATCATTCACACGGTTAGCATATTGATTTATTCAAAACAATAAGCAATTACAAATTTTTTTTTAAAAGCCGAATTTGGTTCCTAAATATCAGAGTACAAACCCAAATAAAAATATACAAATCAGTAACTACAACTGAATACAAAAGCTCGAGCCCCATGTGTCACTATCTTTTATATCATCTTCATGCTAAATTTTCATCAATCCTCCATTTAATCCCAAGCAATAAGCAATTACATGGTTCCCACTTCTTTTCCATCTACTAGTTGCATAACTTAGAACGTGCTAGAGAACTTGAATGAGACCCAAAGAATTTTCAAAACATTTAAAAATATATATATGTATTTATCCCCACATGCTATGTACGACTAAATGATCTAGACCACAAAACTCTTTGATATAAGTTTAAATTGTCACCCTCAGATATCACCTCAATAATGATTCATGTTAACCAATAAAATAAGGGTTTAAGAAGAGACAATATTGGGATGTCTATATGTCTATAGAGCGACCAATCACATGAAAATCATGATGTTGAAGTGTTGATAAGCAAAGAAGGGGTATCATGCATCGATGATTAAGATTCTGTTCCGGCTATGATTAAGGGTATAATATGCTCTCTCAACGACGACAGGCCCAAGATTTTTTTTTTCTTTCTGTGGGTTGCTTTTTTAAATGTTTGGATTTCTAAGAACTCAACATTATAATTTTGGGCCGGGTCGGGTTTTCACTGATTTTCCGGTTTTCAACAATTAATTTAAGTAAACTTCAAGAAACATCATTAAACCAAGAAGCCTCATGAAATGAGAATACTACATTCTTGCCAACTGAAAAGCCTGCTTCAATGATTTTGCTTGAAACATTCTTACTCAACAACCCATATAAGGGCTCAAACATTTTTAAGAAAATGTTAACTGCATACTCTTCGGGAATGGTAACTTTTAGTAAACACTCATCAAATACTTGAGAGTAATTAATGTAACGGCTTTGGTTGCATTTATGGTCATCCACAAGTGTTTTGATCACCCAAGTTTCAGATCTGGAATCCTTAGAAAGCAACACAACCCAAGGGCATAAATACTTTTGTGGGTTTACCTTTTTGCCTCTTCCACCAACATTTTTCACATCTAGACCTTTACTAGTGGATGCATTAGAAACTTGCCCTAATTTTAACCTTGCTACATCATAAACATGGCCTTTTTTCACTATTGGAAGTTTATCTCTTCGAGGAACCTGGCCCATAGATCTAGGACAATCTCCCAACACGCAGCCCGTGGCCTCTTCTTGTCATCTTTCACAACCCGGATCAATCTTTTTGTTGCAATAACAAGTTCTGCAATCAAATCCTTGACCTCTTCCTTAGTTCTAAACGTTTGACCAAGATAAAAGTTGGAACTACTTTCATTGTCTCTTCTAAGTTGATTTAAAACTCTTTTCCTACTTCCACTCTGTTGTTCATCGGACTCGTTTCTACTAGCAAACACTTCATTATCCATTACATCTTCACGGTAATCAACATCTTCTTCCACTTCCATTCTCATCGGACTCGTTTCCTCAACACCGTCATTAGTATGCAACCTAAAATCTCTCAAATCTACTTCAACATCATCAATACAATTGCCATCATCTCCTACATCCTCATATCTGCTATGAAGTCACCATCATTTTCAGAATTGTCATCCTCAGCATTCACATCCTACATCCCTGTCCTCAACAATCACATTATCTACTTCACTTAAGAGGATCATCCAATCGAATCTCATCTTGAACAACTTGAAAACTACAAGTTCCATGCTCAACGTATACATTCATACCCTTATGCACAAACACATATTGTGAAAAACCTCTAATATCTTCATCACGCAGCATAGTTCTAAGATCAAAACCTAATTCTAAACCTGGCACTTGATAGTGGTAGTACCTTACAACAGTATTTTCATAACCTAATCGGGACATGATATCATCCAGCTCATGCACTGAAAACTTATCAATGTCCACCATATCAGCGAAGTCTACCTTACCTTCAACATACAATCGATCTAGAAGATGAGTGAAGTGACCTCCATGATGTAACTTGATGGAGAATAAATGAGGGAAACCAGTTGTGATACGAAAAAATAAAAAACATGAGAAGTGATTGACAAAAAAACGAATTTTGAGTTCCATAATACTTATTGTATAGCGCTTCAACTTCTCCTCCATCAAGTTTATCGCGAATCAAAGTCTGATTAGTGATTTGTGGGAAGAACAAATTATCGCGGAAAGAAGAAGATGTTCTTCTTCATCAAAAACGAATTTTTGTTTGCTACAAGGTAATGTTCTTCTGTACTAGGGTTTATTCTTCTATGCTCCAAGAAGATGGCGTTTTTTAAAAGGCTTTAGTGGTGTTTTGTGATTTTGGCATGGAAAGTCTCTTTTGACCCTCCCACGTTTTAGGCACTTGATGAATTGGATTTTTGGATGGAGTTAATGTAGAGGACCGGGAGTGTAAGATGTTTTGATATAAAGGATGTGTGGTGTAATTATTTTTTCAAAAAAGACAAGATTTCTAATCTATATCTATATCTATATATATAATAAAAGAAAAGTTTTTGGCACCACAATTTGCCATGTGGCACCACCATATTCATCCTTAACAATTTTTCCCGCCAATAGACATTCACACTCCTAATTATGGAAGTGATTCGTATTTCTATTAAAAAAAATATGGATATATATCCAACTATTTATTTAGAGTGCTTATATAGACACCCAAGGTTTTACTAAATTCACCAATTTTCTACGGTCGTTTTGGTTCAAACGGTCGTTTCAGTTGAAACGGCCGCCACGTGTCGCGACGACGAAACCTTAAAATTCAGCCCCCCCCCCCCCCCTTTATATTGACCGTTTCAAGGTCGTTTTGGTTGAAACTGTCGTTTCAAGGTCGTTTCACTTGAAACGACCGTTGGGTTTTGGTGTTTTTAGTAAAATCCTCGGGTGGATATAGCAGGAGCCTTTATTTATTGCTTTCTAAATTATTTAATAACCAATTATTTAATTACTAAAGATATAAAAATACATAATTGTCGTAGATTATGATTGTATTTATAGTTTTTTTTTTTAAAGTCACCCGTTCTATATATATATCTATAATAAAAGAAAAGTTTTTGGCACCACAATTTGTCATGTGGCACTACCATATTCATCCTCAACAATTTTTCCCGCCAATAGACATTCACACCCCTAATTATGGAAGTGATTCGTACTTCTATTAAAAAAAATTATGGATATATATATCCAACTTTTTAATTATTGTCTTTTAAATTAATTATTTAATAACCAATTATTTAATCACTAAAGATCAATGTTTTAAAAACCGGTTTTTTAGTTGAACCGGAAAACCTTCCGGGACTGGTTCGACCTGTCGGACCGGTTAGACCGGCTGGTTGAACCGGTTAGAGGATTTATATATATTTTTTTATAAAAATGCTAATAAACTTGTACACCCCAACAAAAGTAGTTAAAATACAAATATAATCCACTCAAAAATAATATCAAATATGTATTTCATAAGAAAATATAAGTTTTAAACTTTAAAAAATAAATAAAAAAATCAGAAAACCGGTTGAACCGGAAAAAACCGGAAAACCGGCCGGTCTAACCCGGTCCGGTTATTGCCAAAAAACCGGCCTTTGAAAAACCGGCTAGAGGACCGGTCACCGGTCGAACCGGTCGAACGGCCGGTTCGAACCGGTTTTTAAAACACTGCTAAAGATATAAAAATACATAATTGTCGTAGATTATAATTGTACTTATTGTTTTTTTAAAGTCACCCGTGTAACATACGGGGATAAAAAAACTAGTTAGTTATATTCATAAAGGACAAGATTTGGAATTTACTCTTCTCTTTGACTATCTACCTGCTCATCCGTCTTTTTAGTCAGCATTTTTCTAAAGATAATTTGCCGTTAAAAGAATATATATCAAGTTATCTTTTTGTTCTATTGATCCTAAGCTTTAACCACCTGTTTTCTATCTAGCAACGATTTTATTCCGTCAATTATTTAGTGACAGAAAGCTATTTTTCTAACAATACACCGACAACAACTAATCATCAATCTAGCCTAGTTACAAATACATGCACTGGCAACTAATCATTGGCGTTCTTATTTGTGACTATTATATTTATATATATATCATATCATCTTGGCTACTAGCATTTGGAGACTTCACTCAAACATTTTAGGTAGAATATGACGTCTAAAATTGAACGTTTTTGACGGAATTTTCTGAAATAATAAAAATTTCTTTATTATTACTTAATTTGTTGATAAAATTTGGATGTGTTAAATAGAAAAGCTAGAGAAACTAACTCAAATAAATTTCGATTGAACTCATTCTGATGGTGTTAGACCGACACATCGAATTATATCAATGAGTTTATAGAAGCTGAAGCTAACCCTAGAGCTGAACCTTAAAGCAAATCCCTACAAATTAACGCTAAACCCTAAAGCTAAGTCCTAAACC
This sequence comes from Deinandra increscens subsp. villosa, assembly GCA_039602395.1. Classification (NCBI taxonomy): domain Eukaryota; kingdom Viridiplantae; phylum Streptophyta; class Magnoliopsida; order Asterales; family Asteraceae; genus Deinandra; species Deinandra increscens. The sequence goes on from JBCNJP010000027.1 coordinate 15,696,239, forward strand.
TTAAACCCTAAAAACTAAACTTTAAATCTTAAAGGCTAAACCCGAAAAGCTAATCTATTAATGATTCGACGAGCCGTTTTAACATTGTCGGAACGTGTTCAATCGAAATTCGTTTGAGCCGGTTCACTGGTTCACTGATGTTCCCTGATGAACTTTTTTTGTCTATTAAAATGTTTGTAATTTTAGTTAGGCCCTCCTTGTTTTTTGAAAAAACATCTGAAATGATGTTACATCTAATTCAGTCAGACGTATTCTGATGTAGAGCCGTTTTTTTTTTCCAGTTATTAAGAGATTCTACACCTTAATAGCGTCTTAACCATCAAGACCTTTTAGAACATCTTAGAACCTCTTAACTCTAAAAAAAGAGTAATTCGTTCTTCAGCGACTAGAGCTCCGTCTCCAGCGACTAGAGTTCCGTCTCTAGCTACTAGTCCGGTCTCCGGCGACTAGTTATCCACTTCCAGCATCCACCTCTTAATGATTCATTTTTCAGACATTTGAACTACATTTAACATTTAGAAGTGGTATTCAGATTCAGAAATAAATCTTTTAAAAAAACAAACGGAGCTTACACAATTTTGTATATATTTGGGAACTGAATTACAACAGCTCAAATGAATCAATTCTGCTCATATTGTAACGTATTGCACAATGTTTGTTTCAATAATGGAAATACCCAAACCAAATATTATTCCCAGATTCAAATGATATGATACAATGTCAAGAACATAAATCGAAATCACCAAAACGTGATCTGCAAAAGGATACAACTCTCTATGATTAACACTACGATCCTAACTTAAAGATTCAATGAAAGAGACCAGTGAAATCAGAGATGAAAACTATCAAAACCCTAGCAGATGGGCGTTAAGAGAGACGATAAATTTTCTAGGAAAAAAATATGAGCTGATTGTTCAGAAATACTCTCTCTTATTTCTAAATGAGGTTAAGAGTGACTTATATACTCGAACCGGCAACTAGCTCCACGACCCGATCCACCTCTAAGCCCATTCAGCTATCTTCAAACCCAAGTTAGCAATCTTCAAGCCCAAGAGTCCAGTTCCAGCTTATTCCTTAAGCCCAACAACATCAACCGATATGCTCAACATGAAATACAAATGAATCAGAACAATTTCAAGTAATAGAAAGAAAAAACTTTGCTATTTGAATTAAAGATTTATAACTTTTAACATGTTTCAACAATGGAAATGGTGCTAATAATGAGTTGGCTAAATGCTAAATGTTGGATACCAATGTTAATTATTAACTCAAAGAAAGAAAGTAAACAAAATAAATTGAAATTTGAGTGCAAACTTATTAAACAAAATATTAATTTTTGAAATTCGTCCACTCAAATCGAAATTTGTTTAATTGAATTTATGCAAGATGCAATTAGAGATGGTACCGGAGTAGAAAATTATATACGAACAAGAATTTGTGAGGTTTTTCATTAATTGATTTAAGAAAATTTGCTTTAATATTTATTGCGGTGTTATTGAGATGTTACGAGATAATGACAGAAACATGTTATAACGGTTGATTTGATATTTGAATATCTTTTTTTCTTTTTGAAACGCAATTTCTTTTTCCGCCATAGAGAATCTATTGGTGAACCTTGAAATATTTGTTAGGGGTTGGAAATTTATAAGGTTCGGTCGTCCATCGCTATATAAAAGTTTCTTTTAGACCGGTTAAAATTGGTTTAGGTCAGGTCACGTCACATGATGAAAAAACCAACAAAAATTTAAAAACGCTTAAAAAAGCCGTATTAACGTACATCAATCATCATTACAAAATAGAAATACAATATACCTAAAGTTGTTCTTTACAAGGTTTTATTTTTTGAAACATATCTATCACATCATCTATGACACCCTCACTCCCTCACGCCTTTTCCGACTTCCATCTTCTTGACACTTTATCAGAAACAAAGAAAATTGAAAATTGAAAAGTATATGTGTGTTTGACTTAGAATTAGTAACTAAGTTATTTATTCATTAATAATCAGTAATGAGTATTGGGTAATAGGGTTAGAATATTAATATTACTAGATTTTAACCCTCCGCGCGTTGCGTGGAGGTGTTGAAGAATGGCGTCATGATGTTACCAAATTAAATTGCAGCGTTGTTGCATTCGTCATATTAGCTTAACTTGTTGTTTGTTTTACATAGAGTGAGCTTCACAAAAGATCATGACTTCATTTGTGTTCTTGTTGTTTTAATCGTTCGGATAACACGGGTAGATAACAGTTAAACTGCTACACCACCAACAACATAAAAAAATGGTGATCAGTTGAGGTTAACGTGGGGATAACGCAAACACATAAAACCACTGCATTGCTTAAAGAATACGTGGAGGAAAACGAAAAAAGAAAACATTGAACGACCAAAATCACTTATAAAAACATGGGGATAACGCAAACAAACACAAAACCATTGCATTGCTTTAAGGATACATGGAGGAAAACGAAAAAAAAACATTGAATGACCAAAATCACTTACAAAATTATGACCAAATCATATTTACTATTTAAAAGTTTACGTATTACATAACCAAACCAAAAACATAAAAAGTAAAAGAAATTAAAAAAATTAAATAATCTAAATGGAGATTACTGCTAGGATAACGCGAATACACAAAACCATTACAATGGAGATTACCGCTGTGATAACGTGCGATAACGTGCATGTAAAGAATCATAAATATTATCTAATAAATTCAAAATACTATTATATTAATAAACTATTTAAAATATCATAATATCATTTAATAAAAAAATATTAAATTTATTTGATTAATTTATATTTATAACTATTAAATTATTAAGCTTAACAATTAAAAAAAACATTAAAATAATCTAACTAAATTATTAAAATAATCCTATCCTATTAAAATAATAAAAAAATGTTGTGAATTGTAATATATAGTAATTAGGCCTTATTAGTATTGAATACTTGGAATCTTGGATCAAGTATTGGGTATAATAAGTTTTGGTTATAGATTAGTTTTGTGTTTACAGATTACTTTATAATATGTTTTCATTTATAAAATTTTATTTTTTACGTATGAAAATTTCATTGGGTGTGGGGTGGGGGGTGGATGGTGACTAAATTCCCATGACCTCTAGATGGGTTCTCCCTTGGTAACATCACTAAGTTATAGAAAATAGCATAATTGTTATATCCTTTATTAATTTTGTTCAAAATTCAAGTCGTTTACTATATTACTTTTTGCTAATAATTTTAATATGTTAGACCATAATTTGATTGAACTAAGAGAACAATATTATTGAATGTAATTAATGTAGTAGAGTAGAGTGTAAATGCAAATTAGAGTATGGTACATTTAGAAAATCCCTATGCTAATATGTCTCCGAGAGGTCTCAAGTTCAAACCTGACTTAAGGGTGTTTTTCTCAAGTGGTGAGTTTCCTTCTTAATGATGTTCCTGGGTGAGTCAAGCATAGAGTATCAAAATCAGTATGAACAGTTGCAATCTCGTCTCAGGAAAGCTCACTCGGGTATTGGAGATTTGAGGAGTAGTTCCAAACGCCGTTCAAAAAAAATACGCCTCCGAGAGTTGAAAAATGACTTTCATGTGAATCTTGAAAATAGAAGCAAATCATTGAGCGAAGAGTCAATTGGTCAATAAGTTAGAAATATAAAGACGGGTGGGTATGCACGTACCTAACAAAAAGATTGGATTAGTTACGAGTTATGTGTCATCATATCATCACACCACACGGTATGATAATCTTATACGAATCGTGTCAATCTTTAGATGTTTGATGTACGATTGAAATACTAAATTAGTTACGAGTTATGTGTTACCAAGATTATCACATCATACGATGAATGGTGGATGGACTATGTAGTGTAATTTAAAGCTCACATGTGGGATAGATAAAAACCAACTAAGGCTTGTTGTAATGTGAGCAAGGCCCACTACTTTACCAATTTTTTAATCGACTTACAAAATTTGTATCGAGAAAATAAAACAGGCAACTTACCAGAGGCTAGAACCACAATACAATATCATAAAATACCAACAAAGCACCCCAAACTAAAAGGATATGATTGATCCCATATTATCTCCTTTTTTTTTATCTGCTCCTTAACCAAAGAAACCTAAGCACCTTTAGAATATTCAATTAGCTTAATTACACGAGGCTGCTCTTGATGAAATATCTGCTCCAGCAAAGACATAGAGCTAAGGTGAATTGCCCAAATGACCTTGTGCCAAAACCCGTCTTTCTCAGTAGTGTTGAATCTCCACCACAACTTGGCTAGTTAATAAAGCAAGATTGTTGTCACGGAGAGAGAGAGCCTATTTGTATGAAGTGATCAACAAATTTCCAACAATTCTTGTTCTTTTATAATGTTCCGGTTCAAAGGTAATTCCGGGTGATGGAGTCTTTGCTGGCAGAACGTAGTGTTTCCCTGTTATATGATAGGAAAACATATGAGTTCTCGAAATTAATCTTAATGTTACATGTTGAACATGAATTCTCAGCCAACTTTTTATTATATATTTTTCATCTTGTTCTTGTATCTTGCTCATTTTGGTTGTAAAACACATTGTACCAAATGCAATACAACTTATATAATAAAGTTGCATTTTGTATATTGTATAATAAATCGGTGTGCGTTTGAGAGGAATCGACAT
>JBCNJP010000027.1:15701402-15745303 GCA_039602395.1 Deinandra increscens subsp. villosa
ATGGTCATCCACAAGTGTTTTGATCACCCAAGTTTCAGATCTGGAATCCTTAGAAAGCAACACAACCCAAGGGCATAAATACTTTTGTGGGTTTACCTTTTTGCCTCTTCCACCAACATTTTTCACATCTAGACCTTTACTAGTGGATGCATTAGAAACTTGCCCTAATTTTAACCTTGCTACATCATAAACATGGCCTTTTTTCACTATTGGAAGTTTATCTCTTCGAGGAACCTGGCCCATAGATCTAGGACAATCTCCCAACACGCAGCCCGTGGCCTCTTCTTGTCATCTTTCACAACCCGGATCAATCTTTTTGTTGCAATAACAAGTTCTGCAATCAAATCCTTGACCTCTTCCTTAGTTCTAAACGTTTGACCAAGATAAAAGTTGGAACTACTTTCATTGTCTCTTCTAAGTTGATTTAAAACTCTTTTCCTACTTCCACTCTGTTGTTCATCGGACTCGTTTCTACTAGCAAACACTTCATTATCCATTACATCTTCACGGTAATCAACATCTTCTTCCACTTCCATTCTCATCGGACTCGTTTCCTCAACACCGTCATTAGTATGCAACCTAAAATCTCTCAAATCTACTTCAACATCATCAATACAATTGCCATCATCTCCTACATCCTCATATCTGCTATGAAGTCACCATCATTTTCAGAATTGTCATCCTCAGCATTCACATCCTACATCCCTGTCCTCAACAATCACATTATCTACTTCACTTAAGAGGATCATCCAATCGAATCTCATCTTGAACAACTTGAAAACTACAAGTTCCATGCTCAACGTATACATTCATACCCTTATGCACAAACACATATTGTGAAAAACCTCTAATATCTTCATCACGCAGCATAGTTCTAAGATCAAAACCTAATTCTAAACCTGGCACTTGATAGTGGTAGTACCTTACAACAGTATTTTCATAACCTAATCGGGACATGATATCATCCAGCTCATGCACTGAAAACTTATCAATGTCCACCATATCAGCGAAGTCTACCTTACCTTCAACATACAATCGATCTAGAAGATGAGTGAAGTGACCTCCATGATGTAACTTGATGGAGAATAAATGAGGGAAACCAGTTGTGATACGAAAAAATAAAAAACATGAGAAGTGATTGACAAAAAAACGAATTTTGAGTTCCATAATACTTATTGTATAGCGCTTCAACTTCTCCTCCATCAAGTTTATCGCGAATCAAAGTCTGATTAGTGATTTGTGGGAAGAACAAATTATCGCGGAAAGAAGAAGATGTTCTTCTTCATCAAAAACGAATTTTTGTTTGCTACAAGGTAATGTTCTTCTGTACTAGGGTTTATTCTTCTATGCTCCAAGAAGATGGCGTTTTTTAAAAGGCTTTAGTGGTGTTTTGTGATTTTGGCATGGAAAGTCTCTTTTGACCCTCCCACGTTTTAGGCACTTGATGAATTGGATTTTTGGATGGAGTTAATGTAGAGGACCGGGAGTGTAAGATGTTTTGATATAAAGGATGTGTGGTGTAATTATTTTTTCAAAAAAGACAAGATTTCTAATCTATATCTATATCTATATATATAATAAAAGAAAAGTTTTTGGCACCACAATTTGCCATGTGGCACCACCATATTCATCCTTAACAATTTTTCCCGCCAATAGACATTCACACTCCTAATTATGGAAGTGATTCGTATTTCTATTAAAAAAAATATGGATATATATCCAACTATTTATTTAGAGTGCTTATATAGACACCCAAGGTTTTACTAAATTCACCAATTTTCTACGGTCGTTTTGGTTCAAACGGTCGTTTCAGTTGAAACGGCCGCCACGTGTCGCGACGACGAAACCTTAAAATTCAGCCCCCCCCCCCCCCCTTTATATTGACCGTTTCAAGGTCGTTTTGGTTGAAACTGTCGTTTCAAGGTCGTTTCACTTGAAACGACCGTTGGGTTTTGGTGTTTTTAGTAAAATCCTCGGGTGGATATAGCAGGAGCCTTTATTTATTGCTTTCTAAATTATTTAATAACCAATTATTTAATTACTAAAGATATAAAAATACATAATTGTCGTAGATTATGATTGTATTTATAGTTTTTTTTTTTAAAGTCACCCGTTCTATATATATATCTATAATAAAAGAAAAGTTTTTGGCACCACAATTTGTCATGTGGCACTACCATATTCATCCTCAACAATTTTTCCCGCCAATAGACATTCACACCCCTAATTATGGAAGTGATTCGTACTTCTATTAAAAAAAATTATGGATATATATATCCAACTTTTTAATTATTGTCTTTTAAATTAATTATTTAATAACCAATTATTTAATCACTAAAGATCAATGTTTTAAAAACCGGTTTTTTAGTTGAACCGGAAAACCTTCCGGGACTGGTTCGACCTGTCGGACCGGTTAGACCGGCTGGTTGAACCGGTTAGAGGATTTATATATATTTTTTTATAAAAATGCTAATAAACTTGTACACCCCAACAAAAGTAGTTAAAATACAAATATAATCCACTCAAAAATAATATCAAATATGTATTTCATAAGAAAATATAAGTTTTAAACTTTAAAAAATAAATAAAAAAATCAGAAAACCGGTTGAACCGGAAAAAACCGGAAAACCGGCCGGTCTAACCCGGTCCGGTTATTGCCAAAAAACCGGCCTTTGAAAAACCGGCTAGAGGACCGGTCACCGGTCGAACCGGTCGAACGGCCGGTTCGAACCGGTTTTTAAAACACTGCTAAAGATATAAAAATACATAATTGTCGTAGATTATAATTGTACTTATTGTTTTTTTAAAGTCACCCGTGTAACATACGGGGATAAAAAAACTAGTTAGTTATATTCATAAAGGACAAGATTTGGAATTTACTCTTCTCTTTGACTATCTACCTGCTCATCCGTCTTTTTAGTCAGCATTTTTCTAAAGATAATTTGCCGTTAAAAGAATATATATCAAGTTATCTTTTTGTTCTATTGATCCTAAGCTTTAACCACCTGTTTTCTATCTAGCAACGATTTTATTCCGTCAATTATTTAGTGACAGAAAGCTATTTTTCTAACAATACACCGACAACAACTAATCATCAATCTAGCCTAGTTACAAATACATGCACTGGCAACTAATCATTGGCGTTCTTATTTGTGACTATTATATTTATATATATATCATATCATCTTGGCTACTAGCATTTGGAGACTTCACTCAAACATTTTAGGTAGAATATGACGTCTAAAATTGAACGTTTTTGACGGAATTTTCTGAAATAATAAAAATTTCTTTATTATTACTTAATTTGTTGATAAAATTTGGATGTGTTAAATAGAAAAGCTAGAGAAACTAACTCAAATAAATTTCGATTGAACTCATTCTGATGGTGTTAGACCGACACATCGAATTATATCAATGAGTTTATAGAAGCTGAAGCTAACCCTAGAGCTGAACCTTAAAGCAAATCCCTACAAATTAACGCTAAACCCTAAAGCTAAGTCCTAAACCTTAAACCCTAAAAACTAAACTTTAAATCTTAAAGGCTAAACCCGAAAAGCTAATCTATTAATGATTCGACGAGCCGTTTTAACATTGTCGGAACGTGTTCAATCGAAATTCGTTTGAGCCGGTTCACTGGTTCACTGATGTTCCCTGATGAACTTTTTTTGTCTATTAAAATGTTTGTAATTTTAGTTAGGCCCTCCTTGTTTTTTGAAAAAACATCTGAAATGATGTTACATCTAATTCAGTCAGACGTATTCTGATGTAGAGCCGTTTTTTTTTTCCAGTTATTAAGAGATTCTACACCTTAATAGCGTCTTAACCATCAAGACCTTTTAGAACATCTTAGAACCTCTTAACTCTAAAAAAAGAGTAATTCGTTCTTCAGCGACTAGAGCTCCGTCTCCAGCGACTAGAGTTCCGTCTCTAGCTACTAGTCCGGTCTCCGGCGACTAGTTATCCACTTCCAGCATCCACCTCTTAATGATTCATTTTTCAGACATTTGAACTACATTTAACATTTAGAAGTGGTATTCAGATTCAGAAATAAATCTTTTAAAAAAACAAACGGAGCTTACACAATTTTGTATATATTTGGGAACTGAATTACAACAGCTCAAATGAATCAATTCTGCTCATATTGTAACGTATTGCACAATGTTTGTTTCAATAATGGAAATACCCAAACCAAATATTATTCCCAGATTCAAATGATATGATACAATGTCAAGAACATAAATCGAAATCACCAAAACGTGATCTGCAAAAGGATACAACTCTCTATGATTAACACTACGATCCTAACTTAAAGATTCAATGAAAGAGACCAGTGAAATCAGAGATGAAAACTATCAAAACCCTAGCAGATGGGCGTTAAGAGAGACGATAAATTTTCTAGGAAAAAAATATGAGCTGATTGTTCAGAAATACTCTCTCTTATTTCTAAATGAGGTTAAGAGTGACTTATATACTCGAACCGGCAACTAGCTCCACGACCCGATCCACCTCTAAGCCCATTCAGCTATCTTCAAACCCAAGTTAGCAATCTTCAAGCCCAAGAGTCCAGTTCCAGCTTATTCCTTAAGCCCAACAACATCAACCGATATGCTCAACATGAAATACAAATGAATCAGAACAATTTCAAGTAATAGAAAGAAAAAACTTTGCTATTTGAATTAAAGATTTATAACTTTTAACATGTTTCAACAATGGAAATGGTGCTAATAATGAGTTGGCTAAATGCTAAATGTTGGATACCAATGTTAATTATTAACTCAAAGAAAGAAAGTAAACAAAATAAATTGAAATTTGAGTGCAAACTTATTAAACAAAATATTAATTTTTGAAATTCGTCCACTCAAATCGAAATTTGTTTAATTGAATTTATGCAAGATGCAATTAGAGATGGTACCGGAGTAGAAAATTATATACGAACAAGAATTTGTGAGGTTTTTCATTAATTGATTTAAGAAAATTTGCTTTAATATTTATTGCGGTGTTATTGAGATGTTACGAGATAATGACAGAAACATGTTATAACGGTTGATTTGATATTTGAATATCTTTTTTTCTTTTTGAAACGCAATTTCTTTTTCCGCCATAGAGAATCTATTGGTGAACCTTGAAATATTTGTTAGGGGTTGGAAATTTATAAGGTTCGGTCGTCCATCGCTATATAAAAGTTTCTTTTAGACCGGTTAAAATTGGTTTAGGTCAGGTCACGTCACATGATGAAAAAACCAACAAAAATTTAAAAACGCTTAAAAAAGCCGTATTAACGTACATCAATCATCATTACAAAATAGAAATACAATATACCTAAAGTTGTTCTTTACAAGGTTTTATTTTTTGAAACATATCTATCACATCATCTATGACACCCTCACTCCCTCACGCCTTTTCCGACTTCCATCTTCTTGACACTTTATCAGAAACAAAGAAAATTGAAAATTGAAAAGTATATGTGTGTTTGACTTAGAATTAGTAACTAAGTTATTTATTCATTAATAATCAGTAATGAGTATTGGGTAATAGGGTTAGAATATTAATATTACTAGATTTTAACCCTCCGCGCGTTGCGTGGAGGTGTTGAAGAATGGCGTCATGATGTTACCAAATTAAATTGCAGCGTTGTTGCATTCGTCATATTAGCTTAACTTGTTGTTTGTTTTACATAGAGTGAGCTTCACAAAAGATCATGACTTCATTTGTGTTCTTGTTGTTTTAATCGTTCGGATAACACGGGTAGATAACAGTTAAACTGCTACACCACCAACAACATAAAAAAATGGTGATCAGTTGAGGTTAACGTGGGGATAACGCAAACACATAAAACCACTGCATTGCTTAAAGAATACGTGGAGGAAAACGAAAAAAGAAAACATTGAACGACCAAAATCACTTATAAAAACATGGGGATAACGCAAACAAACACAAAACCATTGCATTGCTTTAAGGATACATGGAGGAAAACGAAAAAAAAACATTGAATGACCAAAATCACTTACAAAATTATGACCAAATCATATTTACTATTTAAAAGTTTACGTATTACATAACCAAACCAAAAACATAAAAAGTAAAAGAAATTAAAAAAATTAAATAATCTAAATGGAGATTACTGCTAGGATAACGCGAATACACAAAACCATTACAATGGAGATTACCGCTGTGATAACGTGCGATAACGTGCATGTAAAGAATCATAAATATTATCTAATAAATTCAAAATACTATTATATTAATAAACTATTTAAAATATCATAATATCATTTAATAAAAAAATATTAAATTTATTTGATTAATTTATATTTATAACTATTAAATTATTAAGCTTAACAATTAAAAAAAACATTAAAATAATCTAACTAAATTATTAAAATAATCCTATCCTATTAAAATAATAAAAAAATGTTGTGAATTGTAATATATAGTAATTAGGCCTTATTAGTATTGAATACTTGGAATCTTGGATCAAGTATTGGGTATAATAAGTTTTGGTTATAGATTAGTTTTGTGTTTACAGATTACTTTATAATATGTTTTCATTTATAAAATTTTATTTTTTACGTATGAAAATTTCATTGGGTGTGGGGTGGGGGGTGGATGGTGACTAAATTCCCATGACCTCTAGATGGGTTCTCCCTTGGTAACATCACTAAGTTATAGAAAATAGCATAATTGTTATATCCTTTATTAATTTTGTTCAAAATTCAAGTCGTTTACTATATTACTTTTTGCTAATAATTTTAATATGTTAGACCATAATTTGATTGAACTAAGAGAACAATATTATTGAATGTAATTAATGTAGTAGAGTAGAGTGTAAATGCAAATTAGAGTATGGTACATTTAGAAAATCCCTATGCTAATATGTCTCCGAGAGGTCTCAAGTTCAAACCTGACTTAAGGGTGTTTTTCTCAAGTGGTGAGTTTCCTTCTTAATGATGTTCCTGGGTGAGTCAAGCATAGAGTATCAAAATCAGTATGAACAGTTGCAATCTCGTCTCAGGAAAGCTCACTCGGGTATTGGAGATTTGAGGAGTAGTTCCAAACGCCGTTCAAAAAAAATACGCCTCCGAGAGTTGAAAAATGACTTTCATGTGAATCTTGAAAATAGAAGCAAATCATTGAGCGAAGAGTCAATTGGTCAATAAGTTAGAAATATAAAGACGGGTGGGTATGCACGTACCTAACAAAAAGATTGGATTAGTTACGAGTTATGTGTCATCATATCATCACACCACACGGTATGATAATCTTATACGAATCGTGTCAATCTTTAGATGTTTGATGTACGATTGAAATACTAAATTAGTTACGAGTTATGTGTTACCAAGATTATCACATCATACGATGAATGGTGGATGGACTATGTAGTGTAATTTAAAGCTCACATGTGGGATAGATAAAAACCAACTAAGGCTTGTTGTAATGTGAGCAAGGCCCACTACTTTACCAATTTTTTAATCGACTTACAAAATTTGTATCGAGAAAATAAAACAGGCAACTTACCAGAGGCTAGAACCACAATACAATATCATAAAATACCAACAAAGCACCCCAAACTAAAAGGATATGATTGATCCCATATTATCTCCTTTTTTTTTATCTGCTCCTTAACCAAAGAAACCTAAGCACCTTTAGAATATTCAATTAGCTTAATTACACGAGGCTGCTCTTGATGAAATATCTGCTCCAGCAAAGACATAGAGCTAAGGTGAATTGCCCAAATGACCTTGTGCCAAAACCCGTCTTTCTCAGTAGTGTTGAATCTCCACCACAACTTGGCTAGTTAATAAAGCAAGATTGTTGTCACGGAGAGAGAGAGCCTATTTGTATGAAGTGATCAACAAATTTCCAACAATTCTTGTTCTTTTATAATGTTCCGGTTCAAAGGTAATTCCGGGTGATGGAGTCTTTGCTGGCAGAACGTAGTGTTTCCCTGTTATATGATAGGAAAACATATGAGTTCTCGAAATTAATCTTAATGTTACATGTTGAACATGAATTCTCAGCCAACTTTTTATTATATATTTTTCATCTTGTTCTTGTATCTTGCTCATTTTGGTTGTAAAACACATTGTACCAAATGCAATACAACTTATATAATAAAGTTGCATTTTGTATATTGTATAATAAATCGGTGTGCGTTTGAGAGGAATCGACATGAACTTAACTGTCTAACACCGTTGATGTTAAATCGACGCTCTCTCATTTCAAATCACCAAAAAGAGACTTGGGCTTGGACTAGTATTTGACCCAATACAACTGAAAACATGATGTCGTTTGGCCCATAATAATAAGTGTTTCTAACATAACATGACCCAAATATAAACAAATCCATGAAAAATAAAGAGATTAAATTTGAGCCCAATACCTTTTACTAATTTACATTTTACAATAAACCTTACCTGATATTAGGTCGTATATTAAAATGTATAAAGTTCTTAAACTCCTAATTGTAACTTGTCCATACGTACATAGTACAAGTTATCGTCTGTATATATAAAGACGGGTCATTTAATTTCTAGCGTGTTTGCTCATGCACATTTTGCTTAGTTATATATATTTTTTTCTTATGACGTAGTTAACTTTAATTTTGTCAGAATTTAGTAGGTGCCTTTTGTTTCATAAACTAGATTTTATTATCCAATGATACCTCGGATATATAAAATAATTACATTACTAAAACACAACGTAAAAAAAGTATTAAAAAACCTGCATGACGATGCTAAACAAAAATAACAAACAAAAAATATTAGTAGGTAAACGTAACAGTGTGAAAGTAAAACTAAGAAAACCTAAAAGAAAAGAAAAAATACAAAAAAAAAGATTACAGAAGAAGAAAAAAATTAGAAACCTCGAAAACAAATTGGGTTTGGAGGCTCCAAGGAATGAAGTTGGGGCCTAAAACTTATGTACACGGCTCTACCAGCTACACTACCAAACTCCTTTTTTAATTGTGTTATGTTTATACACATTTATCTATGAAGGAAACACTTTTAAAAAATTGTCAAGACCTGCCACATGATAACCCTTGAATGGCGACACGTGACAATTACTAAATGTATATAGAATAATTGATAATAATTCTATTTAAAACAAATTTATTTAACTGTGGAAAAATGAGAGGGAGGGGGAGAGAACCACCGCAGCTCGGTGATGGATGGACCACCGTCACCAACCGGAGGAAACAGAGTCCACGTCTTTCTTCATCAGTGCTTTTCCAGAGGGCACACTGGCAGGGAACCTTTGGAAGGTCATAGAGGATTTGAGAGAATTAGTGATGTGTTTATCGCTAAGAAGAAACGGTTCAACAAGATTGCTTCGGGTTTGTGAGATTCAAACGGGTGGCAGATCTAGAGGCAATGGAGAAGATTTAACGTTATCACCATTATTGGCCAAAAGTTGGTGGCTAATCTCTCAAAGTTGCCTAGGGGACCCATGCCTAAGGAAAGGTTGCAACCATTGGGTTCCAAGAAGTTACAGTCGATAGTGATTGTGGCTCCAGGCCATGGTTGGCTGGCAACAGATCCTTCTCGGATGACGTCAACAGAGGGTCGACCATGCCTTCTCAGTCTACGGGTTCGCCGGAAGTGGAACTCTTATTAAAAAAGATCGTCATCATGGAGGAGGGAGCTGAATATCATGCATCCTTTATTTGAAGGAGTCTTATTGTTGATGCTTCGAAGGAGAAACGTTGTGCAACGTGAAAGTGTTAAGACACAAAGGAGGCATCTTTGGTTTTAATGTGACTTACGTTAGGGGTTTGCACGTTTCATTGATCTTCAATCAAACATCTCAAGCGGCGTCGCTTCTTAGGAGAAGGCGGAAACATGGATGAAGTTTTTAAGACCCTGGAGAGTTAAAACGACCAAGAACTTCGGAGGGCAAGGATTGTGGGTTTGCAAGTTCTAGGGGCCCCTCTTCATCTGCGTGACGATGTGACATTTAATGCTATTGCGGGAGGTTTTGGTACAATCATTTAGCCTGCCCAAACGGCGTGGCTCTTAGAAGACTGCACCGGTGGAACGGTTATGTTCTTTCGGAGATTTGGAAAAAGATTGACGAAACGACCTTGATCTCATGGAAGGACTCTATGTATACTATTAATGTCAAGGAAGATTTGACGGGCTGGAAATCTAATTTCATTGAAGAAGAGTTCATTGATTTTCCAACACCAACAGTTGATGCTCCACCGGGATAGGAACATGGAGAGCTTTGGGAAGGTGAGATTATGGCTACATGGCAGGATGAGGGTTGTTTAGATGGTTTGGGCGGCGGGGGTTTCTTGGTTTCTCAAAGGTTGCAGGCTGACACCGGATTTGAGGTTGATTGCAATAATGTGTCTGTATTGAACGCGGTGGAGTTGGTGCATGGGGGAATGGGATCTCTAAAGGACCATATGGATCCGGTCGTGGGGGATTCGATGGACCATTGATGTTTTGGGCCTGGAGCCTACAATTGGGCCGAAGTCTTCTTTTCGGGCCGGGAGTGGTCAATTCTTTTGGTGGGACCGATGTCAACCAGGAGCCCGATATCCCGAGTCTAAATAATAGGGTCTGCACTTCTGATTCAGGATACATTGAGACTCACTGTTCCATGCCTCCCCTTGGTAGAAATCGGAAAAAAGGTTCACGAGCCCGTATTTTTGCATTCCAATCACAAGGTGGGGTGTTTAGACAAGGTGGAAAGACAATGTTCAGGGGGCGATCTCCAAGGCTCTTGGGTCATCGGCTAAGTCGGGTCCGGGCAGTGGTATGCCGCCATCTAATTTCATGGCCACTGATTACCCTTTTGGCCAGGAGCACAATTTGGTGGATAGCGGAGACAGTGAAGGTTGTCACGTAGAAGAAACCAGGAACACAATTTGTAACATTCGTCTATTTTGCATGGTTGTAGCTTGACTCGTTTCCTATATTCATGTAATCTCGATCGTTATTTAAGTTATGAATCTTGGCGGAATTTTCTTTATAATTATTTAGTCTCGTTTCAATATATATTTAATATGTACAAATATCTATGCTAAGATTTGTCCCGCTCGCGATATATCTCAATACCCGATAATATATTTCTTTGACTTAGAATATATTTACGTGGCGGTTTAATTTATTTATTTATTTTAGCATGAACGATTCACGCATATTAATTATTTGGTCACGTCTGAACGTACTCAACTATCACCAATGAATCATATAAAACATCAAACATTATTTTTTAATGAAGTGGTTTTCGATAAGAAAATAATGTTTATTATTTTGGGTTTATACCCGCTATACCTGAAAAATACCTGTTTTTCACCAAAATGATTAGATGAATATTCATTTAACTAAACCTTGCCAACTTTTATTCTTTTTTTTTTATTTTCCTTTTTCCTTGTCTTTTTGCATGCCTATCTAACGTGTTCTTGCAATTCAAAGCAAGAGTTCACTTGCTTTTCATGATGTCATCCATGTTTAACCCAAATTGTGTTAAAGACCACCACATCATCCCTGCAAGCTCAACCAAGGTCAAACATGAGTAGGCTTTTCCTAATTTTATACACAAGACAAGTTGTAGAGAAACCCATTGCATGCCAACTTTCCTTTAGTCCATTTCTTCAACACATTTCAAAATCTTGGCTCCAACTTCCCCCCCCCCCCCCCCCCCCCTCACGACCACGTTTTATAGCAGCAACTACCATCACTTCTAAACACACAAAAAAAAACTCACATGTACACCCCTTAAAATCTCGGTTCTCAAGCCCTCTTAACCTCCAAAAACCCCCAAGGAAAAACTCACCATAACTCATCCTTTTTTTTTTTTTTTTTTTTTACTTGCCTCCATGTTCAAGATTTATCACAGGAGCTCCACCCCTTTTTTTTAGCTTTAAACTCAGCCCTTGAGCCACCTCCCAACTCACGCAAAATCAGTAGCCCAAACCTTTCTCCATTCTCTCATAAAATCACACTCTTAAACCCTTTATTGTGACCCAGATTCTGACCTGATCGCAGCAGTAATACAACATCCGTTCGGTCCCATTTTTCAGTTCCAGAACGCTTATATATCAGGTATATAACTCACACTTCGACCCTCTTTCGTCTCGGTTACAAAACGGCCCCGAAACAGCCCCGTTCGGATCCGTTTCGACACCGAAAACTCACCGTTTCATGTTGTTATTCTCACTCTTTGGACAGCAGCATATCGGGACGTTTTTGTGTATTAGAGAGCCTTATTCGAGCCTATCTTAAAGTGTTTCATGTGCCTCTCAAGCCCCGTTGGTTCCTCATACCTCCCCGTCGCTTGTTTTGTGAGAAAACTCTTCCTCATTTCATGTTTTTATCACTTATTTAACTTAAGTACTTATAATGGTTCAACTCGGTGATATGTTGTTGTTATATGGTTTAGATGTTAAAAACAATTGTTAAATATGTTAATAAAACATATAAAAATGGTTAATCTAGTTAAAGGAGTTGGTTTGAATTTTATTAACCTAAAACCATGCACTACATGAGATTTTAGAATCTGGACAAAATTGTTGGCTCGACTTTAGGAGACCATATCTTGGTCATAACCAACTGAAACTAAACAAACTCAGACTCCACGATTAAGTTCGTCGAGTTAGCTTTCCAACGGTAGTTTTCTCGTGGTTTAACTCAACCCGAGGACTTCACAACAGCCCCTACAAGACAGGTGCGCGTTTCAGTACATTCTGTCTTGTGAGGCTATTTTGAGCAGATTCCTAGCATTTTCATAAGACGCATTCTAAATGAAAGTTGTTCGGGATATATCAAACTAGCAACCTGTAAATTTTTGTGATTTTTGGAAGACGTTTGATATTTTAAAATCGCACCTAAAGTTACAACCCGCGAGCTGTCAAAATTCTAAAAGTAGTGCACTAAACTAAAAACCAATTTTCACACATCCAATTGACAAAACTCTAACTCCCGACCAAACTCCAAAACTTAACATCTTATCTTTTATACAATAGGACCAAATACGTGACCTTTGAATCGTTCTATTTGCGAGACTCATTTCGATCAACCCAAGGTGAGTTTTCATAGCCCCTTTTTACTTAAATGATTTTGGGGTGCAACATGTATTATTTATCAAAACTCTATTTTCACATGCATATTCTATGTTCGATATTTGTTTGAAACTTGTATGGTTGTATTGATTGATTGGTTGAACGATGAACGATGAAAGATTGAACGATTGAACGATGAACGATTGAACGATGAACGTAATTATTAACACTAAACATGTCGGGGTTACAGTAATAGATCTATTGGCCTGACAAGCCCACTTGGTCTGCCTCACGTGTGGCGCCTTGTGATTGGAAGCCTAATTGTCAAGGGTTGGATTACGTTAACTTATCATTTTTATCATTAATCATTTTATTAAATTGTATGCGTGCTTTTGAACGTTATCATTAAACCTATGAATTCTCACCAACTATTTTAGTTGACTTTGTTTATAAACATGTTGCAGGTAATGCGGTTTGACTTGGATATCATCACCATAGGGTTGCATCGGCTTAGAGAGACCTAATTAAATAATGAACTCTCATGCTTAGTTTATGTTTTATGTTTAATTATCGTATGATGTGACTTAGATGCTATGTTTTGTTATTTGCTTTGAAATGGGTAATATTTAAGAATATCGCAACCTAATTTAGTGTTGTGTGCTTCTGGACAATCTTCGCGCCCCCGCATATTCCGCCGTCGGTTGGGGTGTGACACAATTCATATAGGGGCTTATATGGAGGTTGACTGCACCGAGTTTGAGCGACATGTGGCGGAGATTGTGGCTCAGGGAAATAAATCAGTTCCGATCTAATGGACCTTCTCTGTCTAAACAGTCCGGGTATGAAGGACGTCCTCAGAATGGGTTGAATAAACGAAATTAAAAGGAGTCAAAGGGTAAATTTCTTGTGCATTCAAGAATCGAAGGTTACAGAGTTAGATCCCTTGCCTATCTCGCAACTGTGGGGAAATGGTAACTGTAATTGGGATTCGGTGCCGCTCGTGTTCGTTCTAGGGGCATCCTTACTATCTTGAACCCGTCTTTCTTCTCGGTTCGGCATTCGCTCAAAAACCCTAATTTTCTCCTCGTGTCTCGCATTTTGGTGGGTTTGCAGATTGAGGTCAACATTATTAATGTCTACGCTCCACATAGGCTTCTTGCTAAATGTGCTCTGTGGACACAAATTCTCCATGTCATAGGTTCTCGTTCAGGCCTTTAGGTGGTGGTGGGGGACTTTAACGAAGTCCGTCTATCGGAGGACCATTTATTCTCGAAGTTTAATCCCCGGGGGTGAATTTTTTAATGATTTTATTAGCACTGCAGGTCTTTCTAAATATCAGATGGGTGGCTCCCGTTATACGTGTAACATCTCCTCACAACAGTTTTGACAAAACCCGACCCGTTCAAAATTTTTAAGCATTTCTGAATCGGTTTAATAATAACCAAAAGGATTTCAGGTATTCACTCATTTATATTTTCAAATAATGCTTTTGGATGTTTCACAATCATTTTTCCAAAACAAAAGATTTAATTGATCGATTCTTAAAGTAATCGATTTGTTTGAAATGCAAACAACAGAAGTTTCGGTTTTCATGCGATTTCAGTATTTACCGGGAAATTGCAAATTTAGGCTTTTGCGTGATAATTAAAGTATTAGACGATTCTAGTATTCCTAAATCACATCACAAAACATCACACACAGAGTTGAGTCTCGAAACATTGGTGATTAATCGAAAGTCAATACGCGGGTGTAATTGCATGCAAAACATGTTATGTGAAATTAAGTGTTTAAACGTATTTCAATGCATGGCATGTTTATATTCATTTTTGTTGGTTTAATGGTGGTTGAAATGATGTGAAATGATAATGGTCGAGCCACAATCGTATTAATGAAGGAAGTCGATGGTAGACGGTGTTGGGATGGATGCGCTGATGGGTTTTTTTTTTGTGAAAGAGTTCAAGTCCAAGGTGCTAGCAAAAAATAGAGGGTTGCCGATCTTTGATTTCGCTTGATGTCATGTTCTTCCGATCCGGGTCAATATCTTTGCTTGGAGAGCGATGTTGGGGAGGTTGCCCATTGTCGAAGCTTTGTTGCACAAGAATGTCCCACTACCTTTAGTTGTGTAAGGATGGGGCGAAGTCGGTTGATCACCTCTTTACGGGATGTCGGTTTGCATATATTATTTGGACATTGGTGGCCAATGGGGTAAAATCCCGGATCTTTTCGTTTCATGCGCAAGGGGGTTGGTCTGATAGGGAGGCCATGGCAATATATATGGTTTTCATTACTACTTGTTGGTGCATTTGAAAGGAACACAACAACGCCATTTTCAATAACAAGATCCCCTGCATTCATCACGTACTCAAGGAGATTAAAAGTTGGAGCTTTTATGGGTTTCGAATAGGTGTAAATGGATGGGTTTAGACTGGAATGCTTGCTCGTCTTTTACAATGTAATTCACTTTTCCTTTTGTTTGTCCTTAGGGCCCGATTAGTTCCTTGCTAAGGGCGGTTTTCTCTTTTTTTATGAATTAGTCGTTCAAAAAAAATTGAGTTAGAATTATACACAACTACTTTTAGAGTGGACAAAGTGCCTTTATGAGTGCACGAAACCATCCTAGGTGTCACTCAATGCCTCGTTTCAACATCAACCCACCCTCATGAATGACGGTAGGGGACGAGGCAATTGGTGAGAGTGGTGCTAATCATGAGAGGAGAGATAAAAAAAATTTTACCATTTCATTAAATTTAATTAGTTTTTTTTTAATTGGTGGATAAGTAAAGAGTGTGTAAATAAGGAGGATGAGAGCTATATATTTTCACATTTGAATGAGAGTTGGTGAGATGATAGAAAAAAATCTGACGTGACACCTAGATGGAAAAGTGAGAATGTGAATGTGGGTAGTGATTTCTCCCCACCTTATGATCATATCATTTTACATAACTTGTAATAATGATACACTTAAATTAAATAATAGAAATTTTAGTAAGCAAACAAACAGAAAACAATAGCATTGATAAAGAAAACGATAATAAAAATATGTGTAACGATCTAAACTCTTAAAGTATTTAGTTTACGACTTAAAAACTATGTCACACGACTACACTATTATACCACCAACTCTTTGTACTAAATTAATTGACATTGAAAATAAAATAAAAAATAAAAAATAAAAAAATGTTTATTGCACGACTATACATATTATACCATCAACTATTTTACTAAACTCATACGACTATACCTACTAGACCATCAAAATATGTGTTAAATTTGTATATAAAAAATTTATTTTATTCATACCTTGTGGGCACCCCCTTATATCACCACGTGGTGAATTGATGTGAGTGTTAAAGTGGTTATTACCATTAAGAATGTGAAAACAGTGAAAATCAAGACTAATGGATAGAAGTAAAAAAAGGAAGGTGAAAAGCTAACATGATATGGTTATTCTCATGTGTTGATGTAGGGTAATTGTCTTGCATGTTCATATAGTACGGCCAAAATGCAATGAATATTGCTGAGTTTGCATAGGACGTTTTTGTCCACCCCACCCACCCACCTCACCTCTTATATGCTTAAATGTTGAGCCACCCCACTCCACAAGAAAATAGATTGTGATGGCATTTGTTGTGTTTATATAGTCAGATGTTATCTTAGACTTTTGAAGACTTCAAAAATCAATCAAAGGGCTGATTGTACTTCAAACTTAGGTAGCAATATTTCTCAGAATATATAATGGGTGAAGAAGTAAGTATCATTTCATTATCATTATCATTATATATATGCACACTTACTTTTTGACTCCCTTCTTCATTATCCTTATACCCAATTTTCGTGGTTTATTATATCGTTTTTTTTTTCGTATGTTGCAGGAGAAGAAAGAGGAGAAACCCAAGGAAGAAAAAGAGGAGAAGAAGAAAGAAGAAGAGATTTTGGAAGAAGTTGTGTTGATGGTTGATATGCACTGTGGAGCTTGTGCTAAAAAAGTTGCAAGATCCTTGAGAGGATTCCAAGGTCTTTCTTTTCACCAATAATCATCTAATTAAATGATTTAAATTTAACCATACTTCACTTTTTTATATATAGCTTATATCATGTAGCATATATATTTTGACTAGTTTAGTTAAGTTAGTTAGTAATTAGAGTTGTCTTAGAAGGACATTCTGATGGTAAATGAGTTATCCCTTGAATATAAAATGTTACGATTTGAAATCATACTAACTATAAAATCTGATGATTTTATTCTAAAAAATCTTGTTAAAAAGTTAATGAGAGTTTGGATTTTTATTAGGTGTGAAAGAAGTAACAACGGATTGCAAGTCAAGCAAGGTGGTGGTAAAAGGAAAGGAATTAGACCCCGTAAAGCTAAGCGAAAGGATTCAAAAGAAAACTGGTCGGAAAGTTGAGATCATATCGCCGCTCCCCAAACCACCAGAGCCGGAGCTAGAGCCGGAGAAAAAACAGCAACCGGAACAACCAAAGGAAGAGAAGAAAGACGAGGTTATTCCTTGGAACTCTTAAGCTAGCACTAATATATGTCATTTATGGAGGGTATTATTTTCACATACGAAAATCTCATCTCAATCCCACACTATCTCTTCGGTCAAATCAAACACCCAATGACCTTCCGACAAATTATCAAACAACTGTTTAATGATATGGGGCTCATTTTTATCAGCCCTAAATTAAGAGGACAATCGTCTAATAAATGATCAAATGGCCGTGTAAAAGTTAAGTGATAACCCTAAAGTAAACAACTCTTCATTGTGTTTACGCTCAACCGTCTAAAGATGATGCATGATTAGATTGCAGATGATATTATTTATATATGAGTTAAGTTCTCTTGAAAATCAGTTTTATTATGAAGACCAGTAAACTCTTTTTAAAATTTTTTACTTTTTTAACTTTACAATATTTCTTTTAAGTCTTCATAAAAACAAAAATAAAAGATTTATCTATAATAGTTATATTAGTTATATTGCATATGCACTATTAGTAATATCATTCATTGAAAGATAAACACAAAGACAGTGATTAAAAGTGGGTCCAAATAGTACCGACGAAATTTAATTTACTGGTATGGTTACAGTGCACCTTGTGATCGCTGGCATGCACTAAGTTTGTGGTGACAAAAGAAAGTCACATAACAAAGTGATGAAATAGTATTAACAGAATGAAAGGTCTAAAGGAGGAAGACCACCACAACTCATTGCCTTATATATAGCACCCTACTTTTAATTAAATGACCCTTTTCATCTATTTTCAAATTACATTTATAATTTCTAGTGATTAGATTGCCAACGTGGGGCGTTACCATGGTCCATGACCCTAGATAAAAGAGAGGGTCTATTTGTTCTCACACAACTTTTAAATCTAACCCCACACCATTATTCACCAACATATTAGACCGCTATATATTTTATAATTGTTAGAAAAGATTTCCCTATCTCTTTACACGCGGTCGTTGGCAATCTTGAAGAATCGTCCGTTTTACAGTTGTCGAAAATGAGCTCTCTATCTTTAAAAAAGGCTTTTGTGACTTTATCATAGGGCCAGCCGTTCACATTTCATTTAACCTCATGAGTAAAGAGCACATACCCAAATAAAAACGTTCACTATTACGTACGACTATCTTCATGCCCCGTACCATACTTCACCGGATAAAACAAATTAACGTATCAAATGTCTTGGAATTATGATATCAGCCTAAAAAATTAGGGTTTGAATAGATTTTGCAACTTAGCGATGGTTTTTTATCTAAAAAAATCCTCACTTGAATAGTACATGTTTAAATTTCACAAAATAACCCGTTAATTAAAAAAGTTTAAAAAATCAAAAAAAGTTGAGCAAAGTGGCACACCTATCGAATGTAAGAAATAAAGTTTCATTCTTTCACCTCCATAGTCCATGCCCTACTTGCATCATCTTCAATTCTTCACCAAGTAAACCAAACACATCAAAATTAAATGTCTTTGACTTTGTGATATCTTTACACTATTTTGACTTAGGAACCCTAAAATCATTTGTAAAATTCAATGATGAACCCTTGATAATTTTACGTCCCAGATTTGAAGTTTAATGCATGAAGTTGTTGAACCAGATGCATTATAGGTGGTATATGACTAGTACACATCACCCAAAAAGACAAGCTACCGAAAGCTGTCATTTAAACAAGATAATATGTACAGAGCTTACTGGTCGTACGTAAAACGTTGGACCAGATGATATTTTCTTTTTTTTTTCTTTTTGTTCATGTGATTGTCCACTAGCACCCATGCTTTTGGAGGCATGCTTCTTGGACTATCCATATTTTCCATGCGAATCTATCTTGGATTCAATCATCTATCACTGACCCAGTGACCCCACCTCACAGAAAGCGATCTCACTCTCACTGAAGTAAAACAATAATTAAGGGGAAATCATCAAAAATGTATATATTATATAGACCAGGTGTTTTGTAAAATGAACCGGGATTAATCTTGTTTATGGAGGTAATTAATCAAAAGATGAATGATCGTAAATTAAAAGTTACGTTTATTATTATAGTATTTTATTAGTATGTTCATCGATTTAGTTAAACTTTGTTTATTTGCATTGTTTTTTAGCTGTTTAAATTCCTTGGTGTTAGGGTGTTTGTAATGGGTCTCCCAAGACCCCATGATCCCAAGCTCTCCCAAGTTTCCCAAGACCCCAAGCTTTTTTCAAGTAATACCCATCCCAAACTTCCCAAGACCCCAAACCCTTCAAAACCCACAAAAATAGCCTCTCCCAAGCTCCTCTAGCTCGGGACCCCACTCCCACGGGACTCTCCCGAGCTCTCAAGCACCTCTCCTGAGCACCTCTCCCGAGCACCCCGTCATGGTGTTCCCGCGACCCCGAGGGATCCCGAGCTCGGGATAGCCTCCCAATCTTGCACCATTACAAACACCCTTAGAGGGTTCAGTAGGATTAGAAGACTTGTTTAGCGATGTTTGTTTTAGTATAGGTTATTGTAATAGGCAAAGTTGAGGCTTTAAGCGTGGGCGGTATGGGTGACAAAAAAAATCAGCAAGCATCTTTCGGCAAGGAGGATTTTTCGGCAATGGTTTGGCAACCATACCCCCATGTTCGGCAACCATTTTTCGGCAAAAAAAAAAAAAAAAAACGGCATGTAGTTGCCGACCTTTGCCGAGGACCGTTGGGGTGACCGTTGCATGATTTCGAATGTTGGCTACTAGCCAATGGCTAGTAGCATTCAATTTTTATTTTTTTTTTGTTTTTTTTACAACTTTTTCTCCTATATAAACCCCCAAAACTTTAAAATTTTTACACCACATTTCATTCTCTTCTTCTACTTTTCTCTCCAACGTCGAATCGCCGCTTTGCATAATTGGGAATGTGATTTTTAGATTTGGTTTTAAAATTTGTGAAAGTGGTTTTTTTTAATTTCTATGTAAGTTTTTTATTTTTAATGAAAAATTTAGTTTTATGTTTTATGAAATATAATGTTTTCCTTTAAATATAATATATAAAAATTAAAATAAAAAAAATAAAAAAAAAAAACTATCCAACTTATCCCACCCAACTTATCCCACCCATACCATTCAAAAAACACAAAAGACATATACTTTTTTCTCTTCCTGGTGTCACTCTCCTATTGGCCAAAAAGCTTATCCCATTTTACTCATCCTAAAAAATTTATCCCCCACACCGCCCACCCTAATAAACAAAAAATGTCGATTTTTGTGATCACTTTTTGTGTACTATAAGGTAAACACAATTAAAACAAACCAATAATAACAGGCCACATCCATGGGCAAAAGCTTAGTGGTGGGGGGGGCTTGATTTTTTCGTCCTGTAGTACTAATTTTCATATTTTTTTAAAAAAAAATTGTATATAGAGAGAATCGCCCCCTCGAATTATCGCCCCTGCAAAATTCTAAGTCAAGCTTCGCCACTGGCCACATCAACAACACTAGCTAAGACGGCAACTCCACAACTGCCAAATAATTAATGTGGAGGCAGAGCCTTAGCCTGTAGATAGTGGCTTAGTCGGCTAACCTTAGCCTTAGCTAGCTTGGAAGAAAAATCAATGGTCGTTTTAACAAAGTTTAACATGTTCATTTTTTATGATTTTACCTACATGCACTTAACTGCATGCTATTTATGACTAGTACAAAATTACAAGTTCATCAACTTGACCTTTAGGTTTTATCTTTTGATAGCCACCTCCAGTGATAACGGTGGTGCTGAAAATGTCAATGCATTGTGACGCTTGCGCCCAAGGTTTACAAAAAAGGATTCGAAAGATTCGAGGTAAGCATTTTCGGTCCAACAACTTTTTCCACCATTTTCCTCTCCTGAAAAGTTCAGAAACTAATGTTGACATGTTATTATATATATATAGGTGTTGAGTCAGTGAAGACAGATCTAGCCAATGAACAAGTTGTGGTGACAGGTGTGCTTGAGCCTGAGAAGTTAATGAATGACATAATCAAGAAAACCAGAAAGCAAGCTTCCATAGTGGTCAAAGAAGCAGAAAAGAAAGAAGAGGAGAAGAAGAAGGAGGAAGCCCCAGAAGTGAAGAAGGAAGAGGAAGTGAATATAGAATCCAAAAAGAGTGAATTTGGGCCTCCAAGATATTACATGGACTATGCTTATGCACCTCAAATCTTCAGTGATGAGAACCCACATGCTTGTTTGATAATGTGAAGTCACAAGAATGGTATTAATCAAGTGTTTTAGCTTCGTTTTTTATGATTTGGTTATAACTATATATTAAGTAATGCAAGTTCATATATTGCTTATAGTGTGATTAGTATTTATGGGGTGCACAATGTTTGAAGTACGTATGGGCCAATTTTTTACCCTAGCTAGTTAATTAATTAATTTGTCCTTTACAACAAGCAATAAACGAGGACACGTTTTTGAAATATGCATGTATGTTCAAGTTCAACACTCTTGATTTCACACGAAGCTAAATTTTAGTCCGCCAATTTTTGACCCTACTTAATTGATTTGTCCTTTGCAACAATCAGTAATATTAAAGCTTGTGTGATTGATTTTGATGTTAACTAAAATAGCCATGTATAATTGTGATTTTAGTGTTACGAGTCACTTTCATTGTAATGAATTTACTTAATATTAATACTAAAATAAATAAATGAGTATAAACAACATTACAAGTTATTATGTGTGGAGTGCACTAGTAATTTCTAGCACCTAGACCACAGGGCTTGGGGACAGAGATATCGGGGTTCTAGGGGCGGCATATCGATCTAGGGTCCAAGGGGCTAAGTTTCTGGTGACGGTCGAGCATGTTAGTCAAATCGAAACTTTTTATTTTGAAAAGTTGTTTATACATTGGAATACATTGGAAATTGCTCAAATTTGTTTAATGAAAGAAACTTACTTGAAATAAGAAATAAGCATCCGTAGAAAATGAAGCTTTTGTATTAACTTTGTTCTTTGGTAGCAATATAAAGATCAATAGTAACTTCTGGGCTTGGTAGTTATCGGAGATTTTAGTAGTGGCTTAGCCTAGGGATAACAACTTTGTATGTGAGTAGCATGTTTGCATGTTTGCAAAACAGATTTCACATATTCGTTTTTGATATTCTCTTTGTCTTATCCGATTAAAAACTTTAAGAACACCAACAAAACATGTCACACCCCCAACCACGTCGGTCTCCCACGGGATCACGACGATCATGAATCATAACATACAATCACATCAAACGAAACTATATGAATTTCAAAAGGCATCACGTTTTTTAGAATTACTTAATAGAGTTTACAAATGTCTTGATAATAAGCAGTAGCATAGATAAATAAAATATTGTATTTAAAAATATGACATGGATAATGATGCAGGTCCCTTATCAATGGTGCTCCTAGTATGCATGCTCCAAAAGATGAAGTCTAAGTTGAATCAACGAACTAAGAAATACATGCTAAAACGGATCAACATAAAGTTGATGAGTTCACAGGTTTATATATGAAAGTGGGAAGTTTGTTTATAAACGGGACCACAATAACTATATCAATTATGACGAGGGTCCCACCCAACTAACCATTACCATAAATCACTAAAATCACTGAAAACGAAGCTGACTGAAAATGAACGTGCCTCATGCTAAATGTCACCACAACAGTTGTTGAAACCGAAAAAAGGGTCTGGGGTTTGCATCTCTATATACATCTAACATCATTCACATTACAATAAATTGAAGATTTAATATTGAACCAATCATTTTGTCATTTTACTTGAGAAAATCTAGAAGATGGAACACTTAGCCAGTGGCGAACCTAGAGCAAGCCCTAGGGTTGTCCGACACCTATGAATTTTCTTTTTGCGGTGTGTTATTTTTTTGATTTTTTATGAACCGAACCCTAAGAAATTTGGCGACCAAACCCCATAATTTTTACACCGACCCTTAACTTAAAAAAAAAATCTAGTTTTAAAAAAGTTTTCAAATCACTAATAAGTAATAAACGCAATAATATTTATGGTTTTAAGTTTCTAGCCCACTTACCTAAACCCAATTACTCATACCCATCTCTATTAGTTATAGCCAAGACCCAATACTTTTAAGCCCAAAAAAAAACTCAAAAAACATATTTGAGGCTGGATTTAGTTATCAACGTTTGACACAAACAAGCGGGAGAAGGTGCGCTCGGAATTGCGATCGACACAAAGGACAGGAGGCGGACACAGCGCTGAGCGCTCAGAAATCGATCAATCGGAACTGCCCTCGAAATTGGAGGCTAAATTCGACTGATTTGCGCTCGAATAACGATTGACCCGTCACCCAACCTGACCCGAACCGGTCTAAAAAAAGTGTATACAAGGTGGAGGATCAAACACCGAAAATTTTCCAAACCCCATCAAAAAAAATTTGGTTTCGCCACTTCACTTAGCCTTCTCATTGTAGAATACTTGGGGGAATGGTTACTTTCATGCACCAAATTAGGCATGACCAATAAAGGAAATTTGTAGATTATTAGTTGTATAATTATTGTTGTAATCATTAGAGGATATACAATTGGAAATAGCATGTAAATTAGCATCCAGGTAAATAATTTCCTAAGTATAGAATTGTGTACTCCTGTATAACTATTGATCCATGTCTCCATGAATATATGTAACATATTCAGTCATTCTTCTTTCCCATTCCCTCTGGCCGGGTACAAAAACGAATCGGTGTTGCAACAAAGAAAGTCGAATAGCACGAAAAAGAGTGCTAGAATAACAGTTACTTGGATAGAATTGGACTTCTTCACTTCGGTTTGATCTATGTAAAAAAGAAAGAGCGCTAGAGGGATCGCTCCATTTCCAAAGTCAAACGCAACGTTTTGCAGATAATAACAGAATCCGGGTAGTTTGAACTTACCCGAGTGAGGATGACAAATGGTATTTGTGTATATTCACAAATGGTGATGTATATTCACCTGGGTTTTCTTGTATTCTGCATCTATCTCTAATCTTGAAAAATAAATTCAAACTGTATCAAGGGAGTAGTAAATCTACATGATAAATTTCTGCATGACGGTTATTGTACGTTACATATAAAACTCGAAAGCCATATCATCGTCATAAAAGGAACATCTCTTCACATATCATCTCCTCATGAAACATATCCATTTAGATTGCATTTCTTCTAGAAGACTAAAGCAATTCATTTTAACAGAGAAAGAAGACCTACATTTGCTAAAAGCATTCAAAAAGAAGACGCCAGGCAGTTGGTTGGCGATTATTGATGTATAGACTTGTAGAGGATGACAGTTACATACTTGGATAGAAACCGATGAGTGGATCCAAGGGCCACAACAGAATCACTACTCTTTCCTTTCTGCATGTAAAGATGGTTGATGACAACATGTTGAGGTCTGGGAGAAGGCTCGATATGGATTGATGGGGAGTTAAGAAGTGTCATTTGGAGGTGTGGTGGTACTAATGGCGGTTCTTTTGCATAATCCTCACACCCGAGTTGTAAATTGTTGTAGCTTGAGTCTGGTGATTGTGGCGGTTCAAAACCAGATATGCTTTCAATGTCTTCGGGTACATATTCCTGTCAACAACAAAAACCAATGGGTCTTTTTTACTAGCAATAATTAACGCTAAACAAAATATTTAGCTAACTTTATCCGTTTTCACCCATTTGACCCGTTAAAGATAAAGACAACTGACACGTTCATGAGAAAATGAGTCATAATTGCAAGTTGCAACCTTTGCTTATATGAACAAACTATTTGCCATTTTTTTCTTCATCAACCATTTCATGATAAGGTGGACCACAACTTATTTTGTAATGTTAGGTAGGCAATAACAAAAGTATAAAACAAAAATAAAACAGTATAAAAATATAAAAAACACATCAGGAATTCGGGATCTTGCTTTTAAACCAAGGTGTCATACAGAAAATTATGTGTGTAACTTGTGAATTATTGTGGGGTGACATGATTGGGATGAAAAAAAGGAAAGAAAGGTATATAATTTTTCACCTGCTGCAGAAGGATAAAACAAGACATCCATAAAAATCCAGACTACTTTTACAAAGTAACAAAATAAAATAACAAACTAAGACATCACATCATGTCACATCACATGATTACTCTAACAGGGACCACTTCAAAATTCCAAAATGTGTATACTTCTAAAGAACGAATAAGACGTCACAAGAAAATGGACTCTTTCAACAGCGTGGACACTACGAAATTTATAACTTTGGCTCATGATACTGATGTAAGGGCACATTTCCAAACGCATGCCAAAACGCCCCAAATGGTATCAAAACTAGGGATGTTCATTGAGTCAAATTCGGGTTAT
Source organism: Deinandra increscens subsp. villosa (assembly GCA_039602395.1). Classification (NCBI taxonomy): domain Eukaryota; kingdom Viridiplantae; phylum Streptophyta; class Magnoliopsida; order Asterales; family Asteraceae; genus Deinandra; species Deinandra increscens. The sequence continues at coordinate 15,727,220 of JBCNJP010000027.1, forward strand.
TTGAGTTATTCGAATTTGAAAATTTCAAAACTGGATTCTAATTTGAAAATTTCAAAACCGGATTCGAATTCGAATAAAATTTACTCAAACCATTTCGAAAACGCTTATTCGAATTCGAGTCTATTCGAATAAACCAAATTAGAAAAAAATAAATAAATTAAAAGTTATCTTTAACTAATCTCTAGTAAATTTATGCACAACATCTCAATATGAAGATGAAGTCTGATGTATTACTGACTAGGATAGCGGCTAATCCGGCTAGGGTTAAAACTCAAAAGTAAATGTTGATGGAATGGATTTGGAAGTCTGGAACCACATAGTTGATTATTTGGATTTGGAATTTTAATACATGAATATTGGACATAAATTATAAGCCCAAATAATTTCATCTTACTAAATTTTACAAAAAAAGTAAAACGTATTTATTATATATCTCATATTATATGTATAAAAAATATATATAATGCTTATTCGAGTTATTTGAATCGAATCAGTTTTGGTATTTTTAGATTTGAATTCGATTCGCATTCGAATAACTTATTTGGTTCGAATGAGGATTCAAGATGAAACCAATATTCGAATTCGGTTCCCTTCGAATTTCGAGTTATTCGAGTCCGATTAGAATAATGAACACCCCAAAAACAATATGCTTTATCCTAGAAGTTACATAAGTTTTGTCGAGTAATTAAGTTTTAAATCTATTTAAGATACCCCATTATGTATAAATCACTAAGAACTAAACTAAACTGTAGTGTCAAAATTGATCCTGAGTTCCTGATGGAGAAACAAACAGTTTTACTGAAAAGAAGGCTGAACAAATAAATCATTGAACTATAGGCCGTTCATTAAATGACAAACCTATGCTGGTCATACTTGCAATCGGAATAATTATCAAACAGAAGCAAGTAAACCTTCACAGACATGACAGATTGAGTTCAAATATGTAATTTTTAGGGAAAATACCTGCAAATCTAAGATGTTATAAGTATTGCCAGTCTCATCCTGTGTCCATGGCACGTCAGGGGAATACCTCCATTGGCCGTCAACAACAAATCTATACTGGTAAACACCAGAAGGAAGAATCTTTAATATAATGAAATCTTTTCCTGATCTCTGCAAGGGCTTCCTGGTCAAGAATAAAGTATCAAAGAGTTATATACATAAATGTGTACATATACATACATATATATATATATATATGTGTGTGTGTGTTCATATAGTGTATGTGCAAATGTGAATTATGACAAAATGCTATCAACGCCATATATTTTAAAGATAAGTCTCAAACGTATTAAAATCCAAATGCATACTAGTCAATTTATATAAGAAATAGTACAAGAGTCAAGGCGGTTATCATAGCTTTCAACATATTACTGGTGCTCAAGAACAACCCTATATGTGTGTGTGTGTATGTATATCACGTAGTCATTTAAAATAAACAAAATTTCGTTAATCTTACCTTGTTTTCCAATTGTCCCATGATCCTTCCACAGCCACATCTTTTCCATCATAGCTCCATGTAATCATAGTCGGAATTCCTTGTTCCGTCATCATGTCTTCATAGGTTGAGGAGTCGTGCATCCATGAATTGTTTGACTGCATCTCATCAGGTCTTTGTAATGGAGCCACCGGTACCTAAAAACACACAAGAATACACAACAATGCAAAAGATTAAAACTTTAGGATATCTTTCCTAATATGTATAACATATGATCTTCGGAGACTTGATGTGAAATGGATTACGTTTCTTAATAGCTAAGGTAACATATGGCATGTGGGAGATCCATATTTTCCCCTTTATGCAAAATAAAAACATTTTCAAGAGATAGGGATAAAGAGAGGAAAGTCTTGTAGTGTAAAGTAATTTTAAGAATCACCTCGAAGATAACTAGATAAGTATCACACTCTTATACATATGGATAACTCACTTCCATTTTTAGAAATAAGTCACATTAGTGTATTCAATATAGTAGATTGGACTTTCGTTTAGTTGAATATTAACAAATCTGATATTTAAACGGGTGTATGAACTATGAACTATGAATGTAGTTCTAAAAAGTGATTATCGCGACTTGAACAATCAGAATCAGCTAGGGATAGTTTGGGAATTCTATGTTTATCCAAACAATCTATTTTCTTAAAGACACAGTAGCTATACAGCAATGATTAGAATAATAGAATCAATCATTATTTTCGCCAAACACTCAAAATAGAACAATCACTTTACGCACTCATACAGAAACTGCGTTTATTTTGCTTAATTCCGAAAGAATTAGAAGAAATGATTAGCTAAAAGCATGTTTTAGGAACGACACAAAAGTAAGATACACTCTCTTTTATACCATAGAACGATTAGAATATCATTATACAGAAGTAGAATCACTCAGATCATACGTGTCATACAAAACTAACCAAACAACCACAAATTCACAGAGTTTTAACAACTAGGCCAACAAGACAACATGCCCGTCCATCAAACTTCACCAAAGTTAGTTTTAAGCAAAATTATGTGAAAAACTTAGTTGCTTCAAAACAAGAAATCAAGCACCACAAACTTCATCATCTAAAGCTGCACAAAATCTCCAACAGATAAAAATTCAAACTGACTGAAACTCAATTGAATTCTCTTTATCACCCCAATCAAATAATCAATCGATATCTAGAACACAAACTCACACCAAAGTAGCAACAAAAACAAGAATAAAAGATCAATCAGCACAAAAATCCCACAAAGAATCTGCAGACATTTTCCAGATCTAAAAAGATATCAGCAGCATTATGAACCCTAATCAATCAATTTCTGAACAACGCCAATCTACTGTACCATTGCCATTATAACTACCATCAAAATCTAATCAAAGTTATAGATATTTAATCTTTAAATAAAGAGTATAAAATAATAAAGAATGCCCCAAAATTAAAACTAAAATTAAAATTAAAATTAAAAAAAAAATAAAGTTTACCTGGGGAGTGAACATCAATGGAGACCCAGAAACCCTAGGGCTTGGAGGAGGAGAGTGGCCCATGAAATCAGCATCATCACCACCAGCACGAGCAATAAAGTTAGCGTCTTGAGAACTCACATCGTTGCCAATTGAGGTGGTGCTACCACCACCACCATCTTCTCTACCATTTGTGTTCCCCATTTAACAAATTCAAAATCAAACAAAGGAAAAGATACCAAAACCAATCCAACTTTCAGAATCAGAAAGATATCGAGACGGTATTCAAGATTTGAAGCCAATCGACCACTAAATCTCAGTAATTATTGAGGAATTGATCAAGTTGTTGTGCAGATGCATGATCAACAACACTGGATATCAAAACCAAGATCTTGTTGGGCTTTTTGCGATTGAAAACTTGATTGATGGTACTGCAGAGCACTGACGATGTGAGATGGAAAGAGGGGAGGGGGGGGGGAGATGAACAGGAGAGAGAGAGAGGGGGAATCAAGAGAGAGAGATGGGTAATGAGTGTATGATGCAGACTTGAATTAATTTTCGTTTTCATGAAAATTAATTTTCATGGCACTTGAATTGTTGTAAAAGCATACATTTAATTTCAAGTAATCAATGTTCATTGTTGAATACATACTTGAAATATATTGAAATATAGGTTATTCGTAGCGGGCGTGATTATAACGAACGTCCTCTATATCATTCACGGAGTGTTATAAGAGAGAGAGAAAATGTTATGGGGCTTTATATCTATGGCGCAATTGCCTTCCTCTTTTTTGTTTTATTTATTTATTTATTTTATTGGATAGAAAATTTTGTGTGAGTTTTTTATAATATAATTATGTAATAATTAGAGGGGCGTTATTGGGTTATATGATTACAACATTTTCAGTCATGGAGCTACTCGCTGACTAGGACGACTCATGTCATGATTTGCCCAGGTGAAGGGGGTTATGACTACGGATAGCCTTAGGTTAAAACTTAAATGTAATAGTTTGCCTTTATGTGCCAGGGCGGCAGGGAATTAGCGATGACGACTTGATGATTTGTAGAGGATCAAGACATTAAAAAAAGCGATTTACGAGGAAGTTTGATCGTATAAATAAGGAAAGGGAATAGGAAAGAGAATGGGGAAGGATATGGTGAAGCATGATGGTACATAACACCGTTATGATGTTATGGTAAAGGCCATGATGATGCTACAACAGGATTCAAGACGTGACTTAACAGATACATTTAGCTTTCTATGTGATTTTTAGATATAAGATGTAAATTAATCGAGCCAGGTTAAGCTTATGCTCGTTTAAAGTTGTGTTGGACTTGATATTTATTTGGATCATCTTATTAAAAGCATTTATATAGTATTTATAAGTGTCATTCACTGCCATCGTCATCACATACCGTCTATTCTCCGCTCTCCCCTTCACCTTCACAAACCTTGCCTCCATTACGCACCATCACACCCCTTTTGCGCGTCTCAATTCTACCTTTGAACCATCATTTTCTTTATCAAACACGTCCGTTTTCAAACCATCGTGACAGTTCTCCACTTTAATCGTCGGTTTTATATCTACTATTATTCATTATATTTTAAATTTGAATTCAGTATGTGATCAATTTGAAGGCTTTGATTGTATTGTTTATTAGTTATATATTAATTATTAAAAAAATCAACTTTTATGTATTTATCTATAATTTCACATGCATATTATTTAGTTATTTTTTTAATAGTTATATATGATAATAATACTTACTATGAAACATATATTTTCAATTTAAATGAAAGTTAGTTTAAGCTATTTTTTATGGTAAAATCATACACATGCATTTTATAAAATTTAAATTCATAAATTTTTGATTGAAAAGCTATCATATTACAAGAAAATTTTCCTTTAAAGACGTTAGTTTAGCTTCATGAACTTACTCAAACTTCGTGTATAAATCCCTGTCCGTGTATGAATCCCTAGCTTGAGCCATACTATACATGAGCTCTAATCTAAGTTTTTTTAAATGATAAATTACATTACTTCTAAACTACCGCAAATATATTATAATTAAACTCTCAATGTCAAGGTTTGAACATTTCAACTTTCATCTAAGAGGCAATAACCTCTATCATATAGGCTAGTGCTAAATTAACAACTCTAATGTAAGCTCGATGATGCAAGCTTGATGACCATTTGAGATTGATTGGATTCAAAATCTTAACGAAACGATCTTGAATGATTTAGAGTGGATCTTTTTCTACATATCCATGTATAACAAAGGTTGTACCTTATGATATTTTATATGTATTCCATTATTGCTATGTCGTTTTTTAGGAAATGTGCCATTAAAAATATATAGAAGACTTTAGCATATTTTTTCTTGATTTATCATTGGTTATGGCTAGTAGGGAGTGATGAAGCTGACATTAATACATAGAGTGACAGGCACATAAAACTTTATGGATTTCTGTGTACCTTAAATGTAATAGGCCAAAAAAGTTTGTTTTTTAGCAATTATTTTTTAAACGGACAATAAAATAATTATTTTCAAATGTTAAAAAGATCACATACACGTCAAACCACATAAGCCATACAGCTGAAATAGATTAAAAGTACATCAATGATCTCAATTCTCAAGTGAGAAGCGTCCTCGATCGATGTTGTAGCTATAGTAAACCAAGTATTTTGATGTTCTTGTAATCTTGCTTGAAGATTCGAAACCTTATAAACACCATGTCATTTCTCACACTCTATAAGGTTGTCCGTAATGGGTTTTATGTGGGCATCACCTTCACCGTCACGCCCCTATAACGCCCCCACACCACCCCTGTCGAGCGCCATCATATTGAGAAATGTATTTATAATTGAAAGCGTGTAATCTCCCCCAAATAGAAATACAGTGAAAAAAGGGCCTTGAAACTCACATGTGAGTGATACTCGAGCCAACAGAGAAATCCGACCTAAATGCGTCCTAAAAGTATTTAAGACACTTAGGTTCTATATGCGATATGACTAACATGCAAGATGTTCATCCAAGTTCCAACTCGTATAAGACTTGATTAGGATACTAATCATCTGGACCTGCATTTTGTATGGTGTCGTAGTCAACATTATCTTTGTTATCATTAAACTTTTGAAGATTTATTTGCATAACCGTCGTTATGGTTGTCATGATTCTAAATCTTAATTTATGTACTTTTGAAATTGTAAAACAATGTCCTACTACTCTATTTTCCCTACAACATTTGTAAAACTTGTTATTTTCAAATATCAACAACGTTTTTTGTTTGATCATTGGGTGGTCGTTCAATGTAACTGCAACTATGACTCCATGACATCACATGCCTCCGATACCGTGTGATCACGGTGTGACATCAAATCATGTTTTACTCGTAGTGTTTTAGTGATATAATTATGGTAGCCTGTATGCTTACAATATGATCCAAGAGTTGTGAAATGACTATCAGTCAAAGCAGGTTTGGAGTCTAGCAATCACTAATTAAGAATAACGAGACCCATCAAATTTAAACACAGTGTCGCGGATCATGTTGATCTGATGGTGAGGTATTTTGACAGGCTTCAAAAGCTAGAATTTCATGTTCACCCAGTTGTCGCCCTGAATATGATTCTGACATCCATTCCAAACGAATATGAGGCGTTTGCGAAAGGATACATCAAAAGTAGATTTGATGGGTCGATACTAGCTCTGAGAGAAATGTTCATAGCTGAGGAAAGGAAACTTAAGCCAGTAGGAAAGTCTGTACCCGAAAACCCTAATCGAGGCATAAAGAGAGTCCATGTCTTTGATAAAGATGCTTGTTGTGTCTTCAGTAAGTCAGACCACTGAATATGCTCGAGAAAGGTTCCTAAACTGGTTGGCATCAGACTCCTCATAAATTTTTTATGAGGTAATGCTCGTTTTAGCATTTCCTATCTTGAAACCTCTAGTGTATTGACACAAATAAAATGTGTGTTCACATTTTGATTTGCAGGATGTGGAATTTAGTGACAATGAGGAGGACGATGAATAACTCATGTGGCTTGAGAAGTCGACTAAAAGTTGAAGAAATTAAAGTGTTTAATTTCTTTATTTCTTGAACAATTTTGATTTGTTTTGAAACATCGTTTTATTGCTTTTGTTTATAAATATTTAGTGTATCCATGGAATTTTATAATTACTGCAATTGGTATTTATATAAAATAAAGACAAATCTATGAGATAGATCATCATCCCCAATAACGAATAAATTGTCTTTTATTATATGCATAAATGAGATTTAACGTATAAATTTAATCAATTCAAATCACTCTTAACACATTACGAATTCTATGTAAACAGTTTTATAATGGAATTAAACTAAGTGTGCAAACATGGTTCATGTGACTAGCTGACAAGGGAATTGATTGAGAGTCACTTCTATAAACACAACATAGAGATGCAACATTTTAGAGACATTATTAAGATAGAACTTAATTATGTTTCTTAAGAAATTGTGAGAATAGTGGATTATTGAAAAATTAAGTGAAAACAAAAATACAATGAGTCAACTAAGGAGTGCTTGATCAAATCGAAATCATTACCTTAATTAGTAATCCTAAATAAAATCATTAGATCAATCTTCCCGAACTAATAGGGGTTTTAGTAGAGAAGAAAATCAGACTTGCATCCTATTGAAAGTCGAACTAATGATGAAAACATGCAGAAAATAAATCTAGGGTTATGTTCCACCGCTCCAAAAGATTAGAAGGAATCTTAAAGGCCTATGATACATCATTAACTAACAAAAGTTGCTAGATATCAATCTAGTGATTGAAAGTTGCAATAGCCTCATTAGATGATAGTCACAAAATTAAAGATTGAGAATCTTTAATAAGAGGCACTGCACATTGAAATATTGAAATGAAATATTAACCAAATGAGACAAACGAAGTTGTGTACTTGGATAATCACTTACCTGAGATTAAAGATAAAGTCGTTTTATCTTGAAACCCGTCTATTATTAGTTCCAAATATTTCAAAGCGAAGTACCCTTACTTGATGAAGTATGAATAAGTTATTCTTAAAGTAAGAGTCACAACGAATGATGTTGAGGCAAGTGGGAGCTCAGCGACAGATCTGAACAATGGAGATGTCATCATGGAAAGGGGTTTTCATGGTGAATCACATGCTTAGAAAAAGTGATGGGCAAACAACAAGTGATTCATTGTTAATATGAGATATATTTAATCATCACAGGACCCTTGGTCTGTAAATGAATTCCAAATCAAATCCATAAGTGCCTGACTAATGAAACAATGTTGATATGAGATATCCACATATAGGAATCAAGACTCCTACACACATCATACGTACGTTAATTGTAGGCTTTGTATAATGAAAATAATTTGTGTATCCTTATCGAGTTAGTGCAAAATGTTCCAACCAACAATTCAACGCGTTCAACGAAGTACAAAACAATAGACCAAAAGAATGCATTCTCTTCATTGATTATCAATCATGATTACAAGAGTTTGATAAACGGGTCGGGTACAATCAAATGGATAACCAGAAATGTCACATTACCCGTCGCAGCCACGATGCGGTGAAAGATGTTTTTCCGCAATGAAGCTCTTGAAGACCGACTTGAGTAAGATAATAGGTGATGAATTTATGAATGATGCTTTGATTTTTAATGTAAAAAAACACTTACGGATGTTAAGACCAAACAAATGATGAAGCACTTTCGAAAAATTAGTAACTAAAGAGGTTAACTTTAAAATGTAAGACTTTTGCATTAGTTTATGCTCGTCATGCAATCGTAAAGAAAAAAATAGTTCTTATATATCAATGTCCGATAATTTATTGTTTTTGTGCTACTCCTTATATATTTTTTCAATTCCGCCCCTATGACCAAGACGATAAACAATTACAAAAATACAATCTTAAAGTCCAAAACTGCAACATTGAACAAACACTACAATTTAAGCAAACTATACGGAACTATAACTATAAATTAACTCTTACATGTATATAAGTTGAGGGTCCATTTATTGACAAACGAGAAAAGTAGGAGGGCCAATATTGCGATTTAAACAAAATTTAACCTTGAATTTTACCCACACAAAAGTCACCACCAATCCAGTCCGCAGCCACTTTACCTTTTCACCGTCCGGAGCAAATGGAAGTGTTTACCGGCGACCACGGCCTGCCAAACGACGTCGTCCTTTATTCAGACTCACACTTCTCTCCCTTCGCTTTACCCCCCTCCGATGCCTTCTCCGATCACCATAAAATCTCCGCCGACCACACCCATTTCCCTCCTCTTCAGCCGCCGCAAAAGCTCCGTCCGATTAGGTGCAACGTACGCAGTTTCTCCGACCGTTGCTCGTTAGATGATCCCGTTGATGTGAAAACGATGAACTGGCAGCCGGAAGATGGGTTGATCGATGCTGAAACTGACGGTGGCGGTTTTATTCCCCCAAATCCTGTTAATTTAGGGTTACCATTGGAAGAGTGTCAAATTGAGGCTTCATTAAGGTTTTACTTTTTTTTTTTATATATATTATCTCACGTTGTTTTTTTAGGTCGTATATATGAAGTTGTTTAATTGTTTGCAATATGAAATTGATTATTTAATTTCGGTTCTAAAGTTGCCCCCTTTTCACCCCTGCTCGCCTTAAAATTATATAATTCAAAATTAGTTAGCGATAGAATTGCTGAATTTAATTAACATATGATGTGATTCATCAAGTATTTTGAAAGTGATTCATGTGTTTTGAGATTTTGCTATGTGATCACTGTTTAGGGCATGGTTTAATTTCTATTTTTAGGTGGAAGGAGAGGGTTGGAGACAGAGGATTCTTGAAATTCTTTATTTGCAGCTTGCACCATTTAAAAATAGTTATAAGAAAATAAAGTTTATAAATTGGAGGAAAGTAGTGAAATCAATATATACATTTTTGGTATGTATGTAGGTGGGGGCTTTTATCTCTTTCTAGGTAATGGATTACTACATTTTGATGCCAATTGTTGACAAGATTTCTTTTCATGCTTCTGATTATATCTTAGTATTATCTATCTCACAAATACAAACTGTAAGTTGCAAGTTTTTGTTCTTGAGATGTTAGGTTCAACAAGTTTTTGTTCTGAAAGTGATGTAACATATTATGGGAAGAATAACTTGAGCTTCTATCTGGTTAAAGCCGGTGTTATGGTTCCGGTTGACCCATTTAATGTCTATTTGTGAATATGAACAAGTTAAACAATTGATGACTCCATCTCAAAAGAAGCTTGTTTTCTGTTGGTGCCCTTTTAATTGCTTTTATTCCTTATCTCTCATTTCAAAACATACTTGGGTTTATATGTTAACTCAAAAGTAGAGAAACCTCATGGAAGTTATTGAATAATGGGTAAGTGAGAATGGATGGTTGGTGGTAAGGATAGAAGTTGGTAGAAATGAAGAGTTGTTGAAGTTCAAAAGAGGAAATTTAAAAAAAAAAAAATCAACACCACCACCTAATTTTCAAAGGAGGGAAAAACACCGCAACATGCACTTTGCAGGATTTGAACCCACAACGTCACAACCTTTTGGTTGAGGTTACACCACTTTACCACCAGGATGTCCCCTTGGTGGTGGAAAGTTAACTTCCCTTTATGAAAATAAATAGTCAGAGGGGAAAGTTAACATCAAAGTATCAAGCTTTAAGTGTTAACACTTTTTAAGTAACCGTCTAAAGTCTAATAAGAAACTCAATACAAAAAACCTTAAACGGGTTAACGGGTCGACCTGTTTAATAAACGGGTCAGGCATTGGTTGACCCCTTTATTACGCAGTGTTATATTAGGCTAACACAAAACTTGATTATTTTCGTGTCGTGTGAGGAATTGTTGCCCCTGGTTAAGAGTTCAGCTATTTTCCATAGGCTTGATTGGTACATAGATGATACCTGTGGTTCACATATTGAGCACCAACTTAGCTGTTCATATAGAGAATCCGGATCCTAGATTTGATTTGCATCGACAAACAGATAGTTGGTTGGACAAAAAGATGTTACCTAACTCGATTTATTCTTCTTTTACAGCTCCTCATCTGATGAAACCAGCAAATTGCAAGAACTAATTAAGGAACCTGTAAACAAGAAAAAGAGGAAGAGAAAATCAAGGAGGAAGCTGGAGTTGTATGTTGAAAGCATGATGAAAACCATAATCGAAAAGCAGGAACAGATGCACAGACAATTGATTGACATGCTAGAAAAGAACGAAAAAGAAAGCATCATGCGAGAACAAGCATGGAAGAAACAAGAGATCGAAAGAGCAAAGAGGGATGAAAAAGCTAGAAAACAACACATATCACAAAGCAAAGCTCTCATTTCCTTCATTCAAAACTCACTGGGCCACGAGATCGAAATCCCCAGTCCTCTTGAAAAATCATGTGAAAATTATGAAAATCATGAAAATTCAAAGTATGATGCTGCAGGTAACGATGATATAGAAATGAATAACATTGAAGAATCTGAGCATGACCCGAATACCAAAAGATGGCCAAAATCAGAAGTACAAGCGCTTATAACAGTTAGAGCTGCTCTGAATCACAAGTTTAATGGAAAGGGATCGAAAGGCTCCATTTGGGACGATGTTGCTGTTGGTTTATCCGGTATGGGCTATAACCGGACTCCAAAAAAGTGCAAAGAGAAATGGGAAAACATCAACAAGTATTATAGGAGAACAAAGGAGAAAGGGAAGGAGAGTAAATCGTGCACGTATTTCAGCGAGCTGGAAATGTTGCATAAAACCGGCTTCATTTCAGCAGATTCTCATGATGACGACGATCAAAGCGTCAAGCTACTAGAATTCAAATAATCGAGACGCGCCCTTGGGATTATGTTCTTATGTTTGTATCAAATTTTGTCCAATTGTAGCCTTGATGGACTTATAATTTTTGTTGTATGAGATGTGATGGGTTGTCAAGAAGATAGAAGAAATGTTGTTTAGTTTGAGTTTGATGGCAGATGATCCAGTTTTAATAGAATACAATGTATCATTGACTTTGACTCTTTGCCAATGCTCAAACACCATAATGTGATGGTAAATTTGCAGGTTTTCATATGACCCTCATGTGATGGTTTAAACATAATTCTGTTAAAAAACTCATTTTTTTAATAAAAGTAAAAGATTAAAATAATTTATAACCCAAGATATCCGCCAACCAACAGTTGAATTCAAATAAAAAACCAAAAGACACAAACGTCCAAAAGCAATGAATCAAAGTAATTAAAGGGCATGCATTAGCCAAAGAGGGTGGTGGTCAAATGCACCTTAACCAAAACACTCAATGCTAACCAACTTTGGTTGCTCCGGCGAATGCACGGTTCTTGTTCACCGCGCCACCATGCCACGTGTCCTCCTCCCTCCCACCACCCCACCCCACCATCTTCTCTTTCTCACTCTTATTTTTATCTCTCATCAGCCCTTCAATTTTCAATTTCTAGAGTAGAGAGAAAAGAATTCTCAAATGGAACGTGGAGGAGGTTTCCATGGCTACCACAGGCTCCCCATCCACCCTACATCTGGTACTTCACTCTACAATCTATATATATCTAATGTTTCTTGTACTTTTTATGGATAATTAACTCCTTCTCCAATTGCATTGGCTTGCTTCTTTATCCATTTTCAAGAAATCTTGAAACTGGGTTGGATTCTAACATCTGCATGCAAGATCATCTGTTCTTTAGATCTTGTTTTTGCTCTAAAAAAGTTGTTATATTTCAAAGATTCTCTAGCTATATATCTCCAGTTAATTATACGGATTCATAACTACTTTACAGTCTATTAGATGCTCACAAAATCTAGGGATCTTCTGACACATAGGTCCAGACTAAGCTACTAATGTCTGTTTCCAAACCAGTTTACCCTAAAACATGAAAATTTTAGGGTGGTGATTTTCACACACACCATCTTATTAAGTATATATCTAAGGCCGTTCAAAATTGGATGATCGTCCCAACAAATTACTAAACTGCGCCGTGTAAAAGTGTGAGAGGGTGTTTACTGTTTAGGGTTTCTGAAAACCCTAATTTTGAAGGTGGTGTGGGAATAGATGGACCCAAATTTGAAGGTTTTTGTGTGTTTCTTGAAGTTTTGAGTATATGTTGTTGATGGTTTATATCAATGGAGGTCTCTTTGATCTGATTTTGGTTGGTGAATTTGATTGAGAGGTGTTAGTGACAGTGTGTTGAATTCGGACATATTTTGTATAACAAGTGGCATGCATGCAAGAATCTTGCTCTCCGTTTTGTCCACACTAATCTGCCATTTTTGCACACTTCAATCTTTTTGTTTTCAGTTACACATATCATGACAAATGATGTTACATAATGTTATGATACATGTATGTTTTATTAGGGATGCAACAGCCTGATCATATGATGAAGCAGAAGCAACCAGAAACGACGAACAACAGCGGATCGACAGACGAGAATGAGTGCATTGTGAGAGAACAAGATCGGTTTATGCCGATAGCGAATGTGATCAGGATCATGCGAAAGATCCTGCCGCCTCACGCGAAGATATCGGATGACGCGAAAGAAACGATCCAAGAATGCGTATCCGAGTACATTAGTTTTGTGACAGGTGAAGCGAATGATCGGTGCCAGCGAGAGCAGAGGAAGACGATTACGGCTGAAGATGTGTTGTGGGCTATGAGTAAGTTAGGGTTTGATGATTACATTGAGCCGTTGACTGTTTATCTGCACCGCTATAGGGAGTTTGATGGTGGTGAGCGTGGGTCGATAAGGGGGGAGCCGTTGGTGAAGAGGGCTGCGGCTACTGCTGATCTTGGTCCGTTTGGTATGGGGCCTTTTGTGCCTGGTTTTCAAATGGGTCATCATCACAATGGCTTCTTTGGTCCTGCTGGAATGGCTGGGTTTTTCAAGGACCCGTCGAGTGGGGCCGGACCGTCTGGACCGGGTGGTTTTGAGCCTTATGCTCAGTGTAAAGAGTAACTGTGAGAGATAAGCTAGGGTGAGGGATTAAGGATCAGATTATGATGTTAGTTGGTTTGGTTTGTTTTCTTTTTTTAATTTCTTTGCCTGGTTATGGAGCATCAAATTACTTTGTGTCAAACTTTGGCAATTAGAAGGTAAAGCAGCTGACATGCTCATCAAGTAGTAGTAATCTGCTTTTCTTCTTAACATTTATGATTTTGGACTGTTTGGTGCCAAAAAACGAACCGAATCTTGGTTTATAAAAGCTTAAAGGTGCTTCGAGCCATTTACGTCTCAAAACGCTAAGCGTGAAGCGTTGCAATGCGTAGCTTAATGTACAATAAAATAAATTTTATTTACAACCAAATCAGTCTCTTTTGTCTAGGACTTCTATTATTTTGTGGTGGGACCTCTAACTTTAAACATCTAGAAACCGTTAAGAAAAAGTTGGATTTTAGGAGATTGTGAACCTTTATAAGATTCAACTAATGCTCATTTTGTGAGACTTGTACTCTGCACGATTCTAATAAGGATAAACACCTTATAACTAAATGAAAGACTCTCCTGAGTAAATCATTTTGCAAAAAGGATAAATACCTTATAACCTGATTCACAAGACAGCCACATTGATACTGTAATCATTTTGTATCCTAAGGAAATAACTGTTGAGACCGGCTAACGGTTAAAACTGAGTAAATTACGAAACTGGTTAAACGGTTTCCGTTCACAGTTTATGATCTGAAAAACCAGATTTAACAGGATTTTTTTACCATTATACATTTAATTTTGTTTTTAGAGATATGCATTTATGCCTATGTATAATATTCATGAAAGATGTTCATCGGTAAAACTTTATACAAAGTAAAGATTTTTAAAAACCTTTCTAAAAATGGTTACAAGCCAAACAGTTTTAAAACCCAACCAACTTGGTCGAATTTTGGTTTGCCGGATTTTCAAAACCTTAGCGGTTTAATCCAAAGTTTTTTTTTGTCAAAATCAGCTGAATCCAACCGTGAACACCACAGTTTGAATGAGTTCAAATCGCTAAAATTATACCACAAGAACCAAAATCGATTGTTAGGGCTTCATATAAATAATTAAAAATATATATATAAATAAAAAAAAACAGGAAGAATGGAAATTCGGTTATCAACCAAACAATTGTTTTTCACCCATGAGAAACACACATTCCATTCCTCCGGTGATTACTGCATATTTCTAGCATGTTACAAAGTGCCAAAAAAGAATCCACCTGCAACTAAAAAATGTTTTGACTTGCAAAATTTAATTTTAAAAAAAAAGTTGCAATGAAAGGTAGACAAGACCTATGTTTCAATGCATTGCCTTTTCATCTCTTGATCAGATGTCTCGTCACCTTGAACTTCTTCCTGAGCCACTTGTTCTTCAGTTTCACATCGTTTTCTTTGAGGAATCACATGGAAAAATGAAGCCTTCCAGTCTTTAGTTTCCAAGAACTTGAGAAGTATTTCTATCACTTGATTCACCGTAAGGACCTACGTTTTCACCCACACAAACATTACTCGTTATTAAGGGGTGTAAATGAACTTGTCGCTCTTGAGCTACTCGAGATAGGCACACTAAAGGTTCGAATTGAGCTCGGCTTAAACGAGCTAAAGCTTAAATTGGAGCTCATCTAATAAATGAGCCCGAGCTTGACCAGGCTTGTTAGCATAAACGGATCTATTTAATATAATAACTTTTATATGAATATTATAGATACATATTACATCGTAAACATTATTATAATATTATTATGATTAAAATAACTAAATAATGATATATTATTTTACGTATATAAAACGGTAATTATAAATATAAAAATAATTATATATGGATATAAATAAAATCATTAAATAATTATTAAATAATAAACAAGTTGAACTTGTACTTAGCTCGAGCTTCATAAATCACTCACAAGCTCAGGCTTTAAAAGCTACTCACAAGCCAAACTTGAGCTTTACACATAGAGCTCGAAACAGCCGAGCTTAAGCTTTTTTAGACTAAATGAACCGAGCTCAAGCTCAGGCGAACTAGAGTTTGGCTCGGCTCGCTTGCACACATACTCGTCATAGTCATAGAAAGGTAAAAGGGTGGAAAGTAAGATGATTAATACCTGAGAACTAGACATTTTGAGGTAGTTGCCAATTGGGAGTTTTGCGGTTTGAATTCCTTGGTCTATGGCTTTCTTCATGGTTATCCCTTTCCACCTGTTTCGATCAACCAGCCCGCCAATAATATAAATTTTCTTTGGATCAAGTTCAGAGAGCATGGTTTCTGAGTCAGCTGTTAGGTAGACCAAATGCTCCTTTTGAGTTTCAAAAGTATTGATATATGGACCGGTATCCTTTTCTATTATCCATTTATCAAACCCAGGCATCTTTTGCAATTGGCTTTCAATTTCTCCCTCGTAGCCGGTCAACCAGAGATGACAAGGGACCGTGCTTCTTCCATTAACAGCATAACAATACATTATCTATATCCAAAATAAGCTTTAGAGAAGAGACAATGGTCAATATGAATAGCATAAACAAATTAGCAATTTCAGTGGACATGAACTGATGAACGCTCATTGTTGGTATGAACTATAAAGCGTCTTTAAAAATTTTTATGTTTTTTATACTTCTTTGTTATCTCCTATGTATAAAAACTAAAAGTAAGTATTATAGTTTTATTAAATTCAAATTTCGATAATTCGCTTCTTTGAGCTTAATGAAGTGATGGGGCTCAATTGTACAGAAAATAAGACACAGACAAGATTAAAATATCCAAACTTGAGTTAAAACGGAAACTTTATGATCAAGAAGTATACTGCAGACAGATATTGTATTATATAGCATGATTACCATTATCATTTCCCTCTAAGAAAATGACATTGAATTGTGTAACTTCATAGAGAGAAAATCATGAAAGTAACCATTTCTCTGAGTGTGTCATACCTCTATGGTCATGTCAAAACAATTTCACAAATATAGCCATGAGATACACGAATATTTAGTCGCATATTTTCATTCTATACGTGAATGATGATAATATATACACGAATATATACGTGAAGGACAATACGTAGGTCATACACAAACAACAATACCAACCCTAACCTATAAGCAATATGGTGTCGTGTATCACATTAGTATAAGTGATTTGTTACTGACATGGCTATATAGGTAAAACACACTCAGAAAAATGACTATTTTCATCATTTTCACTTTATTAAACACAGTTACACTAGGCTATTACATCTGATTAATGTTCTAATCTTGTCACCTAATCTTTTGGTTCATTTAGTGATTCAGAACCAGCAATTCGAAACCAAAACAAATATTCTGTTACTTTTGTAGATGATTTTCAAGGCCACCACTACCCAAGCAATAGTCTTTGCATTGATTCAAAGATTGAACTCCTAAATTGTTACTCAGTTTAGTGTGCATAACAGTTTACCTTCACAGTTCTAGGGTTCCAAATACATTCAATTACTAAACCCTAACCTAATTGCTTCATGCGATCGAACAACTGTAATTTGAAAGATTAAAGTGGAATCACCTGCTGAACGAGGCTATGAATCTCATTAGGAGCCATGAGATCGGAGAATTGAAGATCGAGAACAACGTTCTGGCCATGTTTCTTAGCTTCCGATAACCTAAGTGCCTTACTCTCCCTCTCCTCCGTCCTCTGCTCCATTCTCTCTCTCCTCACACCTTTTCTCGACTCGATCATTCTCACTCTCTCTTCTTCCGATAAACTCGACAGCTTTTCTTCCCATTCTTTCCGTTTCATCTCCCCCTGCCGCTTCTTCGCCTCTTTAATGGCGGCTTTTTTCTCCGCCTTTTTCGCTTCGAATCGCTGTTGCTTCAATAGCTTCTTCTGCGCGTTTTTTGATAATGGCTGTGGTGGAGATAGGTGGTCGCCGGTATCGTGAGTTTGGTCGGCGGCGATGGAATCCATTTTTGCAGGCCTGTGAATGTGAAGGAGCCCTGATGTTATGAGGCTGCTTAGAGTGAACATGGGGTTTTATTGTTTCCCCAAAAAGTTGAATAATGGATTTAGGAAAGATAGACTTTGATCAAAATTTTCATTTGACAAGATAAGATAAAACCCAAATATGAAAGAGCCATTTCTTTTAGGGGTGTAAATTTTTAACCCGATCTGAAATATGATAT
>JBCNJP010000027.1:15745803-15776107 GCA_039602395.1 Deinandra increscens subsp. villosa
GCTACAACAGGATTCAAGACGTGACTTAACTGATACATTTAGCTTTCTATGAGGTTTTTAGATATAAGATGTAAATTAATCGAGTCAGGTTAAGCTTATGCTCGTTTAAAGTTATGTTGGACTTGATATTTATTTGGATCATCTTATTAAAAGCATTTATATAGTATTAATAAGTGTCATTCACTGCCATCGTCATCACATACCGTCTATTCTCCGCTCTCCCCTTCACCTTCACAAACCTTGCCTCCATTACGCACCATCACACCCCTTTTGCGCGTCGCAATTCTACCTTTGAACCATCATTTTCTTTATCAAACACGTCCGTTCTCAAACCATCGTGACAGTTCTCCACTTTAATCGCCGGTTTTATATCTACTATCATTCATTATATTTTAAATTTGAATTCAGTATGTGATCAATTTGAAGGCGTTGATTGTATTGTTTATTAGTTATATATTAATTATTAAAAAAAATCAACTTTTATGTATTTATCTATAATTTCACATGCATATTTTTTAGTTATTTTTTTAATAGTTATATATGATAATAATATTTACTATGAAACATATATTTTCAATTTAAATGAAAGTTAGTTTAAGCTATTTTTTTATGGTAAAATCATACACATGCATTTTATACAATTTAAACACATAAATTTTTGATTGAAAAGCTATCATATTACAATAAAATTTTCCTTTAAAGACGTTAGTTTAGCTTCATGAACTTACTCAAACTTCGTGTATAAATCCCTGTCCGTGTATGAATCCCTAGCTTGAGCCATACTATACATGAGCTCTAATCTAAGTTTTTTTAATTCGATAAATTACATTACTTCTAAACTAACGCAAATATATTATAATTAAACTCTCAATGTCAAGGTTTGAACATTTCAACTTTCATCTAAGAGGCAATAACCTCTATCATGTAGGCTAGTCCCAAATTAACAACTCTAATATAAGCTCGATGATGCAAGCTTGATGACCATTTGAGATTGATTGGATTCAAAATCTTAACGAAACGATCTTGAATGATTTAGAGTGGATCTTTTTCTACACATCCATGTATAACAAAGGTTGTACCTTATGATATTTTATATGTATTCCATTATTGCTATGTCGTTTTTTAGAAAATTTGCCATTAAAAATATATAGAAGACTTTAGCATATTTTTTCTTGATTTATCATTGGTTATGGCTAGTAGGGAGTGATGAAGCTGACATTAATACATAGAGTGACAGGCACATAAAACTTTATGGATTTCTGTGTACCTTAAATGTAATAGGCCAAAAAAGTTTGTTTTTTAGCAATTATTTTTTAAACGGACAATAAAATAATTATTTTCAAATGTTAAAAAGATCACATACACGTCAAACCACATAAGCCATACAGCTGAAATAGATTAAAAGTACATCAATGATCTCAAGTGAGAAGCGTCCTCGATCGATGTTGTAGCTATAGTAAACCAAGTATTTTGATGTTCTTAATAATCTTGCTTGAAGATATCGGAACCTTATTAAACATCATGTCATTTCTCACACTCTATAAGGTTGTCCGTAATGGGTTTTATGTGGGCATCACCTTCACCATCACGCCCCTATAACGCCCCCACACCACCCCTGTCAGCGCCATCATATTGAGAAATGTATTTATAATTGAAAGCGTGTGATCTCCCCCAAATAGAAATACTGTGAAAAAGGGCCTTGAAACTCACATGTGAGTGATACTCGAGCCAACAGAGAAATCCGACCTAAACGCGTCCTAAAAGTATTTAAGACACTTAGGTTCTATATGCGATATGACTAACATGCAAGATGTTCATCCAACTCGTATAAGACTTGATTAGGATACTCATCATTTGGACATGCATTTGTATGGCGTCGTAGTCAACATTATCTTTGTTATCATTAAATTTTTGAAGATTTATTTGCATAACCGCCGTTATGGTTGTCATGATTCTAAATCTTAATTTATGTACTTTTGAAATTGTAAAACAATGTCCTACTACCCTATTTTCCCTGCGACATTTGTAAAACTTGTTATTTTCAAATATCAACAACGTTTTTTGTTTGATCATTGAGTGGTCGTTCAATGTAACTGCAACTATGACTCCATGACATCACATGCCTTCGATACCGTGTGATCACGGTGTGACATTAAATCATGTTTTACTCGTAGTGTTTTAGTGATATAATTATGGTAGCCTGTATGCTTACAATATGATCCAAGAGTTGTGAAATGACTATCAGTCAAAGCAGGTTTGGAGTCTAGCAATCACTGATTAAGAATAACGAGACCCATCAAATTTAAACACAGTGTTGCGGATCATGTTGATCTGATGGTGAGGTATTTTGACAGGCTTCAAAAGCTAGAATTTCATTTTCACTCAGTTGTCGCCCTGAATATGATTCTGACATCCATTCCAAACGAATATGAGGCGTTTGCGAAAGGATACATCAAAAGTAGATTTGATGGGTCGATACTAGCTCTGAGAGAAATGTTCATAGCTGAGGAAAGGAAACTTAAGCCAGTAGGAAAGTTTGTACCCGAAAACCCTAATCGAGGCATAAAGAGAGTCCATGTCTTTGATAAAGATGCTTGTTGTGTCTTCAGTAAGTCAAACCACTGAATATGCTCGAGAAAGGTTCCTAAACTGGTTGGCTCAGACTCCTTATAATTTTTTTATGAGGTAATGCTCGTTTTAGCATTTCCTATCTTGAAACCTCTAGTATATTGACACAAATAAAATGTGTGTTCACATTTTGATTTGCAAGATGTGGAATTTAGTGACAATGAGGAGGACGATGAATAACTCATGTAGCTTGAGAAGTCGACTAAAAGTTGAAGACATTGAAGTGTTTAATTTCTTTATTTCTTTATTTATGAACAATTTTGATTTGTTTTGAAACATCGTTTTATTGCTTTTGTTTATAAATATTTAGTTTATCCATGGAATTTCTATAATTACTGCAATTGGTATTTATATAAAATAAAGACAAATATATGAGATAGATCATCATCCCCAATAACGAATAAATTGTCTTTTATTATATGCATAAATGAGATTTAACGTATAAAGTTAATCAATTCAAATCACTCTTAACACATTACGAATTCTATGTAAACAGTTTTCTAGCGGAATTAAACTAAGTGTGCAAACATGGTTCATGTGACTAGCTGACAAGGGAATTGATTGAGAGTCACTTCTATAAACACAACATAGAGATGCAACATTTTAGAGACATTAAGATAGAACTTAATTATGTTTCTTAAGAAATTGTGAGAATAGTGGATTATTGAAAAATTAAGTGAAAACAAAAATACAATGAGTCAACTAAGGAGTGCTTGATCAAATCAAAATCATTACCTTAATTAGTAATCCTAAATAAATTCATTAGATCAATCTTCCCGAACTAATAGGGGTTTTAGTAGAGAAGAAAATCAGACTTGCATCCTATTGAAAGTCGAACTAATGATGAAAACATGCAGAAAATAAATCTAGGGTTATGTTCCACCGCTCCAAAAGATTAGAAGGAATCTTAAAGGCCTATGATACATCATTAACTAACAAAAGTTGCTAGATATCAATCTAGTGATTGAAAGTTGCAATAGCCTCATTAGATGATAGTCATAAAATTAAAGATTGAGAATCTTTAATAAGAGGCACTGCACATTGAAGTATTGAAATGAAATATTAACCAAATGAGACAAACGAAGTTGTGTACTTGGATAATCACTTACCTGAGATTAAAGATAAAGTCGTTTTATCTTGAAACCCGTCTATTATTAGTTCCAAATATTTCAAAGCGAAGTACCCTTACTTGATGAAGTATGAATAAGTTATTCTTAAAGTAAGAGTCACAACGAATGATGTTGAGGCAAGTGGGAGCTCAGCAACAGATCTGAACAATGGAGATGTCATCATGGAAAGGGGTTTTCATGGTGAATCACATGCTTAGAAAAATGATGGGCAAACAACAAGTGATTCATTGTTAATATGAGATATATTTAATCATCACAGGACCCTTGGTCTGTAAATGAATTCCAAATCAAATCCATAAGTGCCTGACTAATGAAACAATGTTGATATGAGATATCCACATATAGGAATCAAGACTCCTACACACATCATACGTACGTTAATTGTAGGCTTTGTATAATGAAAATAATTTGTGTATCCTTATCGAGTTAGTGCAAAACGTTCCAACCAACAATTCAACGCGTTCAACGAAGTACAAAACAATAGACCAAAAGAATACATTCTCTTTATTGATTATCAATCATGATTACAAGAGTTTGATAAACGGGTCAAGTACAATCAAATGGATAACCAGAAATGTCACATCACCCGTCGGAGCCACGAGCGGTGAAAGATGTTTTTCCGCAATGAAGCTCTTGAAGACCGACTTGAGTAAGATAATAGGTGATGAATTTATGAATGATGCTTTGATTTTTAATGTAAAAAAACACTTACGGATGTTAAGACCAAACAAATGATGAAGCATTTTCGAAAAATTGGTAACTAAAGAGGTTAACTTTAAAATGTAAGACTTTTACATTAATTTATACTCGTCTAATGCAATCGTAAAGAAAAAATAGTTCTTATATATCAATGTCCGATAATTTATTGTTTTTGTGCTACTCCTTATATATTTTTTCAATTCCACCCCTATGACCAAGACGATAAACAATTACAAAAATACAATCTTAGAGTCCAAAACTGCAACGTTTAAAGTATTACAACTATTGAAGCAAACACTATATGGACTAAAACTATAAATTAACTCTTACATGTATATAAGTTGAGGGTCCATTTATTGACAAACGAGAAAAGTAAGAGGGCCAATATTGCGATTTAAACAAAATTTAACCTTGAATTTTACCCACACAAAAGTCACCACCAATCCAGTCCGCAGCCACTTTACCTTTTCACCGTCCGGAGCAAATGGAAGTGTTTACCGGCGACCACGGCCTGCCAAACGACGTCGTCCTTTATTCAGACTCACACTTCTCTCCCTTCGCTTTACCCCCCTCCGATGCCTTCTCCGATCACCATAAAATCTCCGCCGACCACACCCATTTCCCTCCTCTTCAGCCGCCGCAAAAGCTCCGTCCGATTAGGTGCAACGTACGCAGTTTCTCCGACCGTTGCTCCTTAGATGATCCCGTTGATGTGAAAACGATGAACTGGCAGCCGGAAGATGGGTTGATCGATGCTGAAACTGACGGTGGCGGTTTTATTCCCCCAAATCCTGTTAATTTAGGGTTACCATTGGAAGAGTGTCAAATTGAGGCTTCATTAAGGTTTTACTTTTTTTTTTATATATATTATCTCACGTTGTTTTTTTAGGTCGTATATATGAAGTTGTTTAATTGTTTGCAATATGAAATTGATTATTTAATTTCGGTTCTAAAGTTGCCCCCTTTTCACCACTGCTCGCCTTAAAATTATATAATTCAAAATTAGTTAGCGATAGAATTGCTGAATTTAATTAACATATGATGTGATTCATCAAGTATTTTGAAAGTGATTCATGTGTTGAGGTTTTGATATGTGATCACTGTTTAGGGCATGGTTTAATTTCTATTTTTAGGTGGAAGGAGAGGGGTGGGGACTGGGGAGACAAAGGATTCTTGAAATTCTTTATTTGCAGCTTGCACCATTAAAAATAGTTATAAGAAAATAAAGTTTATAAATTGGAGGAAAGTAGTGAAATCAATATATACATTTTTGGTATGTATGTAGGTGGGGGCTTTTATTTCTTTCTAGGTAATGGATTACTACATTTTGATGCCAATTGTTGACAAGATTTCTTTTCATGCTTCTGATTATATCTTAGTATTATCTATCTCACAAATACAAACTGTAAGTTGCAAGTTTTTGTTCTTGAGATGTTAGGTTCAACAAGTTTTTGTTCTGAAAGTGATGTAACATATTATGGGAAGAATAACTTGAGCTTCTATCTGGTTAAAGCCGGTGTTATGGTTCCGGTTGACCCATTTAATGTCTATTTGTGAATATGAACAAGTTAAACAATTGATGACTCCATCTCAAAAGAAGCTTGTTTTCTGTTGGTGCCCTTTTAATTGCTTTTATTCCTTATCTCTCATTTCAAAACATACTTGGGTTTATATGTTAACTCAAAAGTAGAGAAACCTCATGGAAGTTATTGAATAATGGGTAAGTGAGAATGGATGGTTGGTGGTAAGGATAGAAGTTGGTAGAAATGAAGAGTTGTTGAAGTTCAAAAGAGGAAATTTAAAAAAAAAAAAATCAACACCACCACCTAATTTTCAAAGGAGGGAAAAACACCGCAACATGCACTTTGCAGGATTTGAACCCACAACGTCACAACCTTTTGGTTGAGGTTACACCACTTTACCACCAGGATGTCCCCTTGGTGGTGGAAAGTTAACTTCCCTTTATGAAAAAATAAATAGTCAGAGGGGAAAGTTAACATCAAAGTATCAAGCTTTAAGTGTTAACACTTTTTAAGTAACCGTCTAAAGTCTAATAAGAAACTCAATACAAAAAACCTTAAACGGGTTAACGGGTCGACCTGTTTAATAAACGGGTCAGG
The DNA here is from genome assembly GCA_039602395.1 of Deinandra increscens subsp. villosa. Classification (NCBI taxonomy): domain Eukaryota; kingdom Viridiplantae; phylum Streptophyta; class Magnoliopsida; order Asterales; family Asteraceae; genus Deinandra; species Deinandra increscens. Next base: position 15,752,381 of record JBCNJP010000027.1, read on the forward strand.
CATTGGTTGACCCCTTTATTACGCATGTTATATTAGGCTAACACAAAACTTGATTATTTTCGTGTCGTGTGAGGAATTGTTGCCCTTGGTTAAGAGTTCAGCTATTTTCCATAGGCTTGATTGGTACATAGATGATACCTGTGGTTCACATATTGAGCACCAACTTAGCTGTTCATATAGAGAATCCGGATCCTAGATTTGATTTGCATCGACAAACAGATAGTTGGTTGGATAAAAAGATGTTACCTAACTCGATTTATTCTTCTTTTACAGCTCCTCATCTGATGAAACCAGCAAATTGCAAGAACTAATTAAGGAACCTGTAAACAAGAAAAAGAGGAAGAGAAAATCAAGGAGGAAGCTGGAGTTGTATGTTGAAAGCATGATGAAAACCATAATCGAAAAGCAGGAACAGATGCACAGACAATTGATTGACATGCTAGAAAAGAACGAAAAAGAAAGCATCATGCGAGAACAAGCATGGAAGAAACAAGAGATCGAAAGAGCAAAGAGGGATGAAAAAGCTAGAAAACAACACATATCACAAAGCAAAGCTCTCATTTCCTTCATTCAAAACTCACTGGGCCACGAGATCGAAATCCCCAGTCCTCTTGAAAAATCATGTGAAAATTATGAAAATCATGAAAATTCAAAGTATGATGCTGCAGGTAACGATGATATAGAAATGAATAACATTGAAGAATCTGAGCATGACCCGAATACCAAAAGATGGCCAAAATCAGAAGTACAAGCGCTTATAACAGTTAGAGCTGCTCTGAATCACAAGTTTAATGGAAAGGGATCGAAAGGCTCCATTTGGGACGATGTTGCTGTTGGTTTATCCGGTATGGGCTATAACCGGACTCCAAAAAAGTGCAAAGAGAAATGGGAAAACATCAACAAGTATTATAGGAGAACAAAGGAGAAAGGGAAGGAGAGTAAATCGTGCACGTATTTCAGCGAGCTGGAAATGTTGCATAAAACCGGCTTCATTTCAGCAGATTCTCATGATGACGACGATCAAAGCGTCAAGCTACTAGAATTCAAATAATCGATACTCGCCCTTGGGATTATGTTCTTATGTTTGTATCAAATTTTGTCCAATTGTAGCCTTGATGGACTTATAATTTTTGTTGTATGAGATGTGATGGGTTGTCAAGAAGACAAGAAGTAGAAGAAATGTTGTTTAGTTTGAGTTTGATGGCAGATGATCCAGTTTTAATAGAATACAATGTATCATTGACTTTGACTCTTTGCCAATGCTCAAACACCATAATGTGATGGTAAATTTGCAGGTTTTCATATGACCCTCATGTGATGGTTTAAACATAATTCGAATCATTTTTTTAATAAAAGTAAAAGATTAAATAATTTATAACCAGATATCCACCAACAGTTTTGGCATCGATGGTCTCTAACCACTGGGCTATGTCCAAGGTCGATCTGGACTCGTGAGAAAACACCCTCCTGAGCTTTTCTAATAAACAGGGTAAAAGATTAAACTGGATTTACCAACCCAAGAGTCCAGGTCCGCCAACCAACAGTTGAATTCAAATAAAAAAACCAAAAGACACAAACGTCCAAAAGCAATGAATCAAAGTAATTAAAGGGCATGCATTAGCCAAAGAGGGTGGTGGTCAAATGCACCTTAACCAAAACACTCAATGCTAACCAACTTTGGTTGCTCCGGCGAATGCACGGTTCTTGTTCACCGCGCCACCATGCCACGTGTCCTCCTCCCTCCCACCACCCCACCCCACCATCTTCTCTTTCTCACTCTTATTTTTATCTCTCATCAGCCCTTCAATTTTCAATTTCTAGAGATAGAGAGAGAAAAGAATTCTCAAATGGAACGTGGAGGAGGTTTCCATGGCTACCACAGGCTCCCCATCCACCCTACATCTGGTACTTCACTCTACAATCTATATATATCTAATGTTTCTTGTACTTTTTATGGATAATTAACTCCTTCTCCAATTGCATTGGCTTGCTTCTTTATCCATTTTCAAGAAATCTTGAAACTGGGTTGGATTCTAACATCTGCATGCAAGATCATCTGTTCTTTAGATCTTGTTTTTGCTCTAAAAAAGTTGTTATATTTCAAAGATTCTCTAGCTATATATCTCCAGTTAATTATACGGATTCATAACTACTTTACAGTCTATTAGATGCTCACAAAATCTAGGGATCTTCTGACACATAGGTTCAGACTAAGCTACTAATGTCTGTTTCCAAACCAGTTTACCCTAAAACATGAAAATTTTAGGGTGGTGATTTTCACACACACCATCTTATTAAGTATCTAAGGCCGTTCAAAATTGGATGATCGTCCAACAAATTACTAAACTGCCGTGTAAAAGTGTGAGAGGGTGTTTACTGTTTAGGGTTTCTGAAAACCCTAATTTTGAAGGTGGTGTGGGAATAGATGGACCCAAATTTGAAGGTTTTTGTGTGTTTCTTGAAGTTTTGAGTATATGTTGTTGATGGTTTATATCAATGGAGGTCTCTTTGATCTGATTTTGGTTGGTGAATTTGATTAAGAGGTGTTAGTGACAGTGTGTTGAATTCGGACATATTTTGTATAACAAGTGGCATGCATGCAAGAATCTTGCTCTCCGTTTTGTCCACACTAATCTGCCATTTTTGCACACTTCAATCTTTTTGTTTTCAGTTACACATATCATGACAAATGATGTTACATAATGTTATGATACATGTATGTTTTATTAGGGATGCAACAGCCTGATCATATGATGAAGCAGAAGCAACCAGAAACGACGAACAACAGCGGATCGACAGACGAGAATGAGTGCATTGTGAGAGAACAAGATCGGTTTATGCCGATAGCGAATGTGATCAGGATCATGCGAAAGATCCTGCCGCCTCACGCGAAGATATCGGATGACGCGAAAGAAACGATCCAAGAATGCGTATCCGAGTACATTAGTTTTGTGACAGGTGAAGCGAATGATCGGTGCCAGCGAGAGCAGAGGAAGACGATTACGGCTGAAGATGTGTTGTGGGCTATGAGTAAGTTAGGGTTTGATGATTACATTGAGCCGTTGACTGTTTATCTGCACCGTTATAGGGAGTTTGATGGTGGTGAGCGTGGGTCGATAAGGGGGGAGCCGTTGGTGAAGAGGGCTGCGGCTACTGCTGATCTTGGTCCGTTTGGTATGGGGCCTTTTGTGCCTGGTTTTCAAATGGGTCATCATCATAATGGCTTCTTTGGTCCTGCTGGAATGGCTGGGTTTTTCAAGGACCCGTCGAGTGGGGCCGGACCGTCTGGACCGGGTGGTTTTGAGCCTTATGCTCAGTGTAAAGAGTAACTGTGAGAGATAAGCTAGGGTGAGGGATTAAGGATCAGATTATGATGTTAGTTGGTTTGGTTTGTTTTCTTTTTTAATTTCTTTGCCTGGTTATGGAGCATCAAATTACTTTGTGTCAAACTTTGGCAAATTAGAAGGTAAAGCAGCTGACATGCTCATCAAGTAGTAGTAATCTGCTTTTCTTCTTAACATTTATGATTTTGGACTGTCTGGTGCCATAAAACGAACTGAAATACTGAATCTTGGTTTATAAAAGCGCAAAGGTGCTTCGAGCCATTAACGTCTCAAAACGCTAAGCGTGAAGCGTTGCAATGCGTAGCTTAATGTACAATAAAATAAAATAAAATTTTTAAACATCAAATTTTGATCACAGACGGGGATATTACACCACCCACCCGATCATCTTCGATTCCCATCAGAAGAAAACTCACGACTGGTGAGAAAAACCACTGGCCTAACTTGTAAGTAAACTTTATTTACAACCAAATCAGTCTCTTTTGTCCAAGACTTCTATTATTTTGTGGTGGGACCTCTAACTTTAAACATCTAGAAACTGTTAAAAAAAAGTTGGATTTTAGGAGAGTGTGAACCTTTATAAGATGGGGGTCTTAGAAGATGGACACAAAGTAATTTCCCTTAAGGACTTGTAAAATCCGACTAATATTCATTTTGTGAGACTTGTACTCTGCACGATTCTAATAAGGATAAACACCTTATAACTAGATGAAAGACTCTCCTGAGTAAATCATTTTGCAAAAAGGATAAATACCTTATAACCTGATTCACAAGACAGCCACCTTGATACTAAAATCAATTTGTATCCTAAGGAAATAACTGTTGAGACCGGCTAACGGTTATAACCGAGTAAATTACGAAACTGGTTAAACGGTTGAAACTTGGGTAAATTATACAATTCCGTTCACAGTTTATGATCTGAAAAATCAGATTTAACGGGATTTTTTTACCATTATACATTTAATTCTTTTTTAGAAATATGCATTTATGCCTATGTATAATATTCATGAAAGATGTTCATCGTTAAAACTTGATACAAACTAAAGATTTTTAAAAACCTTTCTAAAAATGGTTACAAGCCAAATAGTTTTAAAACCCAACCAACTTGGTCGAATTTTGGTTTGCCGGATTTTCAAAACCTTAGCGGTTCAATCCAAAGTTTTTTGTCATAATCAACTGAATCCAATTGTGAACACCACAGTTTGAATGAGTTCAAATCGCTCAAATTATACCACAAGAACCAAAATCGATTGTTAGGGCTTCATATAAATAATTAAAAATATAATACAAAAAAATAAAGACAGGAAGAATGAATGATTCCATTCTGTTATCAACCAAACAATTGTTTTTCACTCATGAGAAACACACATTCCATTCCTCGGGTGATTACTGCATATTTCTAGCATGTTACCAAGTGCCAAAAAAGAATCCACCTGCAACTAAAAAATGTTTTGACTTGCAAAATTTATAAAAAATACAAAAAAAAAAGGAAGAAAGTTGCAATGAAAGGTAGACAAGACTTATGTTTCAATGCATTGCCTTTTCATCTCTTGATCAGATGTCTCGTCACCTTGAACTTCTTCCTGAGACGCTTGTTCTTCAGTTTCACATCGTTTTCTTTGAGGAATCACATGGAAAAATGAAGCCTTCCAGTCTTTAGTTTCCAAGAACTTGAGAAGTATTTCTATCACTTGATTCACCGTAAGGACCTACGTTTTCACCCACACAAACATTACTCGTTATTAAGGGGTGTAAATGAACTTGCCGCTCTTGAGCTACTCGAGATAGGCTCACTAAAAGTTCGAATTGAGCTCGGCTTAAACGAGCTAAGCTTAAATTGGAGCTCATCTAATAAATGAGCCCGAGCTTACCAGGCTTGTTAGCATAAACGGATCTATTTAATATAATAGCTTTTAATATAATAGATACATATTACATCGTAAACATTATAATAATATTATTATGATTTAAATAACTAAATAATATTTATTATTTTACGTATATAAAACTGTAATTATAAATATAAAAACAATTATATATGGATATAAATAAAATCACTAAATTATTAATAAATAATAAACAAGTCGAACTTGTACTTAGCTCGAGCTTCATAAATCACTCACGTGCTCGGGCTTCAAAAGCTTCTCACAAGCCAAACTTGAGCTTTACACATAGAGCTCGAAACAGCCGAGCTTAAGCTCTCTTAGATTAAATGAACCGAGCTCAAGCTCAGGCGAACTAGAGTTTGGCTCGGCTCGTTTACACACATACTCGTCATAAGAAAGGTAAAAGGGTGGAAAGTAAGATGATTAATACCTGAGAACTAGACATTTTGAGGTAGTTGCCAATTGGGAGTTTTGCGGTTTGAATTCCTTGGTCTACGGCTTTCTTCATGGTTATCCCTTTCCACCTGTTTCGATCAACCAATCCACCAATAATATAAATTTTCTTTGGATCAAGTTCAGAGAGCATGGTTTCTGAGTCAGCTGTCAGGTAGACCAAATGCTCCTTTTGAGTTTCAAAAGTATTGATATATGGACCGGTATCCTTTTCTATTATCCATTTATCAAACCCAGGCATCTTTTGCAATTGGCTTTCTATTTCTCCCTCGTAGCCGGTCAACCAGAGATGACAAGGGACCGTGCTTCTTCCATTAACAGCATAACAATACATTATCTATATCCAAAATAATCTTTAGAGAAGAGACAATGGTCAATATGAGTAGCATAAACAAATTAGCAATTTCAGTGGACATGAACTGATGAACACTCATCGTTGGTATGAACTATAAAGCGTCTCTAAATTTTTTTATGTTTTTTAATACTTCTTTGTTCTCTCCTACGCATACAAATTAAAAGTAACTATTGCAGTTTTGTTAAATCATATTTTGATAATTCGTTTCTTTGATCATAATGAAGTGATGGGGCTCAATTGTACAGAAAATAAGACACAGACAAGATTAAAATATCCAAACTTGAGTTAAAACGAAAACTTTATGATCAAGTATACACAGAGACGGCAGACACATAATGTATTATGTAATTTAGTATATAGCATTATATTATGTGATTTAGTAAGACTTTACGATTACATGATCATTTCCTTCTAAGAAAATAACATTAAATTATGTAACTTCGTAAAGAGAAAGTAAAGAGAAAATCACGAAAGTAACCATTTCTCTGAGTGCGTTATACCTCAATGGTCATGCCAAAACAATTTCACACATATAGCCATGAGATACACGAATCATTAGATGCATATTTACTTTTATTCGCGTAAACCCAATATATTTTCATTCTATACACAAATGATAATACATACACGAATCTATACGTGGAGAACAATACATAAGGTCATACACAAACAACAATACCGACCCAAACCTATAAGCAATATGATGTCGTCGTATCACATTAGTTCAAGTAATTATTGATTGGACAATGTCTGATAAGTGAGTAAAAGCAGTATAGGTGATCTTTTACTGACATGGCTATATAGGTATAACACACTCAGAAAAATGACTATTTTCATGATTTTCACTTTATTAAACACAGTTACACTAGGCTATTACATCTGATTAATGTTCTAATCTTGTCACCTAATCTTTTGGTTCATTTAGTGATTTAGAACCACAATTCGAAACCAAAACAAATATTCTGTTACTTTTGTAGATAATTTTCAAGGCCACCACTACCCAAGCAATAGTCTTTGCATTGATTCAATGATTCAAAGATCGAACTCCTAAATTGTTACTCAGTTTAGTGTGCATAACAGTTTACCTTCACAGTTCCAGGGTTCCAAATACATTCAATTACTAAACCCTAACCTAATTGCTTCATGCGATCGAACAACTGTAATTTGAAAGATTAAAGTGGAATCACCTGCTGAACGAGGCTATGAATCTCATTAGGAGCCATGAGATCGGAGAATTGAAGATCGAGAACAACGTTCTGTCCATGTTTCTTAGCTTCCGATAACCTAAGTGCTTTACTCTCCCTCTCCTCCGTCCTCTGCTCCATTCTCTCTCTCCTCACACCTTTTCTCGACTCGATCATTCTCACTCTCTCTTCTTCCGATAAACTCGACAGCTTTTCCTCCCATTCTTTCCGTTTCATCTCCCCCTGCCGCTTCTTCGCCTCTTTAATGGCGGCTTTTTTCTCCGCCTTTTTCGCTTCGAATCGCTGTTGCTTCAATAGCTTCTTCTGCGCGTTTTTCGATAATGGCTGTGGTGGAGATAGGTGGTCGCCGGTATCGTGAGTTTGGTCGGCGGCGATGGAATCCATTTTTGCAGGCCTGTGAATGTGAAGGAGCCCTGATGTTATGAGGCTGCTTAGAGTGAACATGGGGGTTTTTATTGTTTCCCCCAAAATTGAATAATGGATTTTTAGGAAAGATAGACTTTGATCAAAATTTTCATTTGACAAGATAAGATAAAACCCAAATATGAAAGAGCCATTTCTTAGGGGTGTAAATTTTTAACCCGACTCGAAATATGATACGAATTCAATCTGAAATTCGTAGGTTTGTGTTTAGTATAAACGGGTTTGGGTTGAACCCGCGAACCCATTTAGTTAAACGGGTTAGGTTAACCGGATTAGATCCTGTTTAACCTATTTATTTAAAAAAATGGGTTTTATATTATAAATAAAGTTGATACTATAATTTTTATCAAAGTCTAAAATTTAAAAGAGAAATTGACATGAGATTTTATGATTTTAATATAATTATTTTTTATATATTTGTAATAGTATTTGTAAAATTATAATTTAAAGCATTAATATGTTTATAAATTAAAAAAAAACAAAAAAAAAAATCGAGTCATACAGGTCATGTTCGAGTCAACCCACAAATATTCATGTCATGCTGGGTTAATGTGCGTGACATGATTTTCGAGTTCGAGTTGGGTTCGGGTTCGTATCAAATTTTTCGGGTTCGGTTCAAGTTGACCCGACAAACATGACCCATTTAACACCACTAGCATCTCTCCCAATGGTATTTTGATGTGTATTTTGTGTTTTTTTAGGTTGAAAGTTCAAACCGTCTAACTCATTTTTTTAGTATTCATCGCGAGTTTATCTTCATTATAAAACTTCTTCCTAAGCTTGATAGAGACTGGCCTGTTTGTTTTTTTTAAAAACCTCTTAATTTCCTCTTATATCTGATTCGGTCAGAGCTTTTAAAAAAAATAAGTGTTTGTTTTTTACATGTTATTAAGAGGAAGAATATCTTAATCACCTCTAATCCAATAAGACATAATACCTCCTCTTATTAAACTAGAAATCTCTGTCAGACGTTCCAAAAAACAAAATACGACGCGACTTTCTTCTTTCTCGCTGGTTCCAAACCCTAAACGCAGCACTATCTCTCAACCTCTTTCACGTTGATTTCTCACTACCACCAGCTCCTCTCGCCTCTCTCAGCCTCCTCCTCCGGCGAGCTTAGCCTCCGTCGTTCTCACTTCACAGAGTTCATCTTTTTCGAATCTTCAAAACATCAACAAATCACAACAAAATCAATCTCATTTGACTCGGTTTTAGATTTCGAGTTGATTTCTGTGATCAATTTCATGATTCGTTCTTCAAAACATCATCAAAACGCATCAACAATGGATCTAGTTGGAACCACTTTTCGATTTCGAGTGCAACGATATGTTCAATTTCATTATTCATTCGGATTTGAAAGAGTTATGATTGAATAAAGTGCTGGTTCGACTTCGATATTTCCGTTTTTCTTTGGTTCGATGTGTACCAGATCTTCCGAACTCGATGAATTTGTTTTTTTAAACAGATGTTATTAATATTAATATATGTTTTAAAAACAAAAATAAGCATATCTAAAACTCCAATGAATAAAAGCCACTTTTTGTTTTTTATTTTTTGTTTTTATAAAACAAATGTTATTAATATTAAGATGTTTTAAAAAATAAAAACAAACAACTTAATGATTCAGATTTCAGACATTTAAACCATCTCTTAATATTCAGAAGTGATATTCAGATTCAGACATAAATCTCTTACAGAAAACAAACGGGGCCTAATGTTCCAAGCTTTCGACTGATCCGGGGGTACTGGGTATTTACCAGTCACCACTCCTTAAACGTCCCACTAGATCGATTGGCGGTGATCAATAATTCATAATTCACTGTCTCACTAACCGGGTGGTGATCATCATCTTACTCCTCTCTTCTAATGTTAGTGGTTAATGAATGGATAAGAACAACAACCGAGCCCAGTAAAATCCCACCAATCAGCTGGTAGGGTTTAGAGATGGTGGATGTAGGCAAGCATTTCCTCTATCTCAAAAAGGATTAGAGAGGCCGCTTCTAGTGGTTAATGAATGGATAAGATATTACAATTATAATGAACACTATCTATTTCTCTTGCTAGCCTGGATCTTGAGAATGTGATTGGATTTATATAATCACTCGAGATTTAAAGGGTGTTCAGATTTTTAAATGTGAAAGAGTTGGTTCAAAATGTTAATTGGAGGGTAAGATGTTGGTTCAAAATGTTGAAGGATTCAGCATCTTTGTTTATACATTAAGCTTGATTTTATCCTCTTTTCATTTTGGTTGGGAGTTATCACATTTGTTGAATCTACAATTGTTTGACCAAAACAACTTTGAAAACATCAATCTTGAGAAAAATCTCAGCATATATTAGCGTATAAGTTTTACTTTATGATCATTTTTATAAAAGATAGTGGTTTTGTTTATAAAAATCTTCGAATGGCTGTTCTTGCTTATAAGAAAGATATTTTAATTTGTAATTTATATGTTTATAACCAATCCATGTAGTCTTTGATGATTTTATAGTTGTAGATTACTTTTCTTGGTTTGGTGTTAGAAGTTGAAATTCTAAAAATCATCCAGATTAATAGGCAGGGTTGATACACAACGGGATTGTGCATTGACTGTGGGGTTTGGGTTGGAAAAAGTTTTCGTGGTTTTTGGGTAGAAGGTTTGCGGGTGGCTCATGGTTGATTGTAGACCATCTATGATTGTAGACCATCTATGCTGCTTGTGTATCATTTGGACACTTTTGGTGTTTGGTCTTTCATATGTCGCATTGTACCTTGATCTTAGCAAACTAGAGGCATGTTTTACAAACATATATTATGTAACCATCATTTAACCTATATGTTTTCTAACAATCATCAAAATAAGTCTTTTATCCCCAAATTGATAGTCTGGTGGTAACATGATGATTTATCTACTAAAAGATTGTGGGTATAAAAACTATAAATTATGCAACGTGCAAATACGATGATTTAATTGTTAAAAATATCAAAAATAAATCTTTTATTATGTGCATGTATCCACCAACAATCTTAATTTCTAAGTTTTGATGGTGTCAAAAATCAAAGAACATGATCATGAAAGAAATATCAAATATGTTAGCAATAGGATGTCTATACTGTATTAACAAGATCATAAGACGGTTTGTATTCCTTGAACCCTACCCATATGTATAACAATTCTTTCATTTTTCTTGATATTTTCTTCGACTTCCTTGTCACATGCCCACTTATGCTCATTATTCTCCCCTTTTTTAACAAGCTAAAAAGATGTTCGCTTTAATAAAAGCTCCTATTATAATAACGGTAACAAAAGCAATATACATAAAACTAATATCCATGAAATCTAGGAGAAAGGTACATAATATCCATGTTTATCCTAGTGCAAATCAAATGAAATGTAGTTCCTATCCAACAGTATACATATAAAATTTTAATTAAACTTCACCATCTCCTCACGAGGTTCATAAATGGAGAAGATATTGTGTATAATATTACTTAAGTTGTCGTTTGATGCCATAAGTTCTCATTTGGTAGCTTCAAGTTCTTATTTTGTGTCGAAATCTTTAAGACAGTGGTTTCTGATTTACATTAAAGTCTTCGTTCAAGAAATCCATCTCATATTCTCATAGAATGTTATGATGTTATCACCTTCTTCCACACTAGTGTCTTTGGATGAGTAGTTTAGAGATGTTGCATGCATGCATTCATCAATGATTCTTGTTTCTAGTATTTTTGCATCAAGGAGTACTCTAGTGGTTGGATAATAGGGCCTTGTTTGATATTATAGATCTAAAGGGATTGGCATAAAAACTCTTGAGGTTGAGGAGTCGAGGCCAGGTTTCCAATCATGGTGGATTAAAAAAGATATGATATATTGAACTTTTTTCTAAGGAATTTGACAAACAAGTTTGATATATAGAAGCAAGCAGAGCCGGCCCTAGGCCTGGGCCAACTGGGCTACAGCCCAGGGCATCATTCTTTAAGGGGGCAGCAGGTTTTTGTTAGCCCAGTAGTACTAGTTTTTAGCCCAATTAGTTATAGGTTTGTTAGCCCAATAGGTTTTATGTATCTAATTCACTGGATTAATTTTTGGCTGATTAAAAAAAAATAAAAAATTATAGACGGACGAATAGGAGCAGCAACGGCGTTTCAGGTTTCATTCTCCAATCTCATCTCAAAATTATAGACCGAAGATTCACTTTTCCAGGCCACATCCGACATTCACGATTAAAGTTTTTAACAGGGGCAAATTTCCGACTCGCGCCCTGGGTATCCAAATTATCAGGACCGGCCCTGGAAGCAAGCCATAAGGGAGACCCTGGTTTGGATTTTTAACGGCTTCTATCATGGAGTGATCTAAAAAGGTTAACTCACATACCCTTTTCAGTACAATACATCAATACAATTTGTTTGCATAAACACATGTGCCTTAAGAACACAATTTGTGTGCTCGGTGACTGAGTACGTGGTCAATAAATACGCTCCGTGTGACTAAGGAATATGGTCTACACACCTGTGTGGCTTATGAACACGAATTTTGTGAATGGTGAAGTTAGGTTTATGTAACTAAGCGGATGGCTGGTACTCTAGATTGAGTTTAATGGTATTGAATGACTAATTGTAGGTGGTGAAGTGTTAAAGTTTGATAAATCATGGTTAGGCAATTAGTTGCAGAGGTAATTGTGAGTTAATGTTTTTACTCAATAATATAATTCGATGCGTGGGTTGTTTCCTTGCTGGTTCATGACAACGTATCATAGTGTAACGACACTTTAGAACATAAGGTCCTACGAGTAAATGACATTAGTTACACACTATATTTGTTTTCTTAAAGAGATGGTTATCTCGGGAGTTATCCCTGCTAGTAAACAACAAAAGGAAAATATGATTGGGTAACCTGACCAGGAGCTCTTTCTACCTTCGTAAACAATCTTTTGGAAGGTTTATAAGTAATATGGTTACCAACTTCACCAAACACGAGCCAAACTAAGTGACAATATCTTCGATTGAATTTACCAGAACTCCTTTTATCTTTATTTATTTTTAATACAAAACTTTATCAACTTTTGGATCTGGCTAGACGTTGAGGAATGTCCAGTATTAAGAGTTTTTGCGTCCTTGGACGACCTCGGTATCTTACCTTCGATATACTACGCTTACGATGAGTGCACGTGCCCTAACGTGTGATATAGAATGATTGTTAGTTATTGTGGTTTATAAATTTAAAACTTATAACAATGGTGTTTTCTGAATCATTATTGTTATACTTTTTTTATATATCATCCGCACATGAGCGGTTTTGGTTGTTATAGTGCTATTTACCCCCATTCTTCCAACTTTTCAAATATTTAGTGCTATCTTGGTTTTTATAGTGTCATTTCCAATAATGCTTTATAGACCAATCAACCTTTTTTTTTTCAACGAAGGTAATACTTCTATTGTCGATATACACTCCTTAAATGCTTAAGACAAGATTATTAATTAACACATATTTACTTATTTGACACATTTGTTCGGAACGTCATTTAACGTCATGTTCAGTTTACCATTTCATTATTTTGGTCAGATACATCTGGCGGCTCTCTTAACTTCAAAAACGAAATCTCCAATAAATGCTTTAGAACAACGGCTTTCTATAATTAGCTTTCGGCATTAACAATGATACTTTCATTTAAATTCCGGGACAACGGGTAAAAATGATATCACGACAATCGTTTGAGATATTATTATAAAAGCCCCTCTTAGTTTTCTTAGCCTTACGTCATGATGACGATAACATAGTCACATAGTGCTAAAACATGTTAATTAATTAAAGCAATTTATGATTCCTTTCAAAGCTTTTTTCTAAATAAACAGACAATTTTGAAAAAATAAACACAAAGAGGATAACAAAATGACATCAAGCCGCAAAATCTGTTTTTCTTAAAAGTTTAAATGAGTTAAAAATAACCTTTTTTTTTCAAAATAATCTTTAAAATTTTAAAAATATAAAAATGGAAACTAAAGAAGACTTGCATGTGATGGTAAACCCAATGTCCTAACTAAAGACATTTTGAGATCGGTCTGAAAAATAATAAACTCGCCTTAAAAAAAAAATCACAATTTTATACGCAGAGTTAACACACAGGCTTCAGACCATCGTTTCCTGCTTCCCCCTTTTTCTCCATCTCAGATTTTTCGATGGCGATTTGAATACAAAATTCAAACGAAACTCAACAAGAAACCATGGCTGAAAACCTGCAAAACCAGCTCAAGGAAGTTGGATCCAAGTTTGAAAATCCACCTGCTAGTAAAGATGCTCTTATTCAGCTCCTAACGGTACTCGCTTCCTCATTGCGCTTGAAAATTTCGTCTTCTGAACCATATAATTAGTTTTCTCTGCGGTTTGGAGTTGTTTCATCTTGTAATTGTGAAATTCGGTCGGTATTATAATGTTTTTGTTAACTTGCAGTGGTTTATTATATGAGGAATTTGAATTCTGAGGGTTTTGAATGATAAAGTATTTGTGTTTTGCTGCTTAATTGCTCACTGGTTGGTAATAAACAATGCAGTTTGGGGGAAATTCATGTGCTCGATGGAAATTTTGTATGAATTTAGCATTAAGTTAGGGTTCAACGGGCTAGATTAGGTATTAGGGTTGGAAAGTAACTATGTTTATAATTTATGCTTGCAATTGAACTTTAAAGTTATTGTTTTCAGATTTTGCTCTTAAGATGATTGTTTCTATGGTTTTTGTTCTTTTAGGGTTCATTATTTGTGAACCTTAATTGTATGGTGTTTGTTCTTTTAGGGTTCATTATTGTGAACCTTAATTGTGATGAAGTTTGTAATTTAACTGGGCCTGTCCAAGTGGTTAGACTAACAGAATCTAGAGTCGATGAGTTTGAATCTCACCCTTGCTTAGCTACTGGATTCACAATCTTGCTTTAACATCCCTGGTGCAAACGCCACTTGAGAAAAAACTGGTTTCTGACTTCTATCAGAAAACACGGGTTTGATACACATAATTAGGTTGAAGTTAGGGCTCAATTTGGAACAAGGAGTTTGGTAAGCAGTGGTGGTAAATTTTATCATTCATTGTTCTAAACAATCACCTGGTTGCATGTTCCTGTTTTGATAGCTAACCTATACTAAATTTAGTGTTTTGCTGGTACAATTGTTGAACAACTTTCTTTTTCATATAAGACCTTTTTTATATTGAATTCATGTGATTCTAGATCGATTTCATAACATAAGTTGAAACGGTATAATTGCAGGAAGCTGCAGCATATCTCTCTGAAATAAATCAATCACCATCAAAGGAATTGTTGGAGTCTATGCAGACTCTTATGAATGATATAGTCAAGCCAGAATATCTAAAGCATCAAGACGAACAAGTTAAGATTCTTGTTGCAGCATGCACTTGTGAGATAACCAGAATTACTGCCCCTGAAGCACCCTATGATGATGATGTTTTAAAGGTATTCTTTTTCTTTACATGGCTAGATGTTTGATAATAACATGTTAACATTTGCATGATGATGGTCTTTTTATATTTTGGATACTAAACTAAGTGTTTTTTCCCCTTTGCTTCAGGACATCTTTCATTTGTTTGTAAGCACTTTCAAAGGGTTACATGATACTAAAGACCCCTCTTTTGGGAGGATAGTAAATATATTGGACACCGTAGCAAAGTACAGATCGTTTGTTGTGATGTTGGATCTTGAATGTGATGATTTAGTGAATGAAACGTTTAAAACGTTTTTCAATGCTGCCAGGTTCAGTTTTTTTAACTTTAATTTAAAGATGAATGATAAGTGAAATAACAGCCTGATTTGTTTTGTTTTGTTCTGTTTACATAAAGTGACGAGCTTCCTGAAGTTGTCACTGTGGCAATGGAGACGATAATGGCTGTTCTTTTGGAAGAAAGTGAGGAAATTGGGGAGGACCTTTTACTCATTGTCTTGTCTGTTTTAGGCCGTGATAGGAAAGTATGTTAGAAATGATATCTCTTTTTAATCAGTAATATATGTTATTTCTGACATTATTACTATTAGTTATGCTGATTAGAAAATCTGTCAACTTCATTTTTTAGGATATAAGTATGGCAGCAAGGAAGCTTGGTATGAATGTTATAGGGCAATGTGCTGGAAAACTTGAACCGGGGATTAAGCAGTTTATTGTATCATCATCGTCTGGATCTTCAAATCATCATATTGACTACCATGAAGTTATCTATGATATATATCGATGTGCTCCTCAGGCTTTAAAGAAAATTGTACCGCACCTAACAAAAGAACTATCGGTAATCATTAGCATATCTTATCTCTTCTAAGAGGTGTTTGGATGTTTGTTTTGAAAATAATTGTTTATCAAAAAATCAAAATAAGATGATCAGTGGTAAAACGGGCTGTAGAAAATACTGACGCTGTTAATTGAAGTTGTAATGATCAGATGTTGGGAAGATCGTGGTTAGTCGATAAAACGGGCAAAAAGAAAATTTTGTGATAAATGGAGATATTTTGTGAAATACGATTTAAAAGTGTTTCATATTAGGTTGAATGAAGGCAAATAGGTAATATTATCATACGTCATACCCTAAGATAATCAGTTTTGTTGTTGGTATGAAACTGATATTCAAAAGCAGCTATTTGGCCCATAAATAACAAGAAGCATATAACAAGAAGCATATTCTCTTTATGCAAGTTTCGATTTAAAGTTGCAATAATCAGTTTCAGAACGAAAATCTGAACACTTTTAATTTACATTTGGCATTGCAATAATTTAAAATAAATTTACTTAGTTGAAGTTATGGCATTTATAGACAGATAAAGTAGACCTTCGCTTAAAGGCAGTGAGACTGGTGGGAGACCTTTTTGCACACCAGGGATCTACCATCCCCAAACCATTTCATCCAATCTTTTTGGAGTTTCTGAAGAGATTGTCCGACAATAACATTGAGGTCCGGATGTCTGTCCTTGAAAATGTCAAACTGTGTCTTTTGTCTGACCCGTTTAGAGAAGAAGCTCCTAAGTTAGTTGGTAAGTTTGGTTGTTCTGTTTCATTCAGTTTCTTGCATGTTATGTAATGTTAATTTGGTGTTACATTTTAGGTGCTCTATGTGACCGGATGTTGGATGATGATGAAAGTATACGAAAACAAGTGGTTGCAGTAGTTTCAGATGTAGCATCTCAGGAGTTGTCTTCCATTCCATCTGATACCATAAAGCTTGTTGCAGGCCGCCTTGAGGACAAATCTGTAAAATCATCTTTCTTTTTTCTATCTTATCAAAAGCATCTATTTACATAAAAATATGAGTGCAGACAAATAAAATGTTCCTAAAAAATGAAAAAATATTAAATGCTTATAAACACAATTGTGTGGGCAATTTTTTTTTTGCTTTTACAGGCTCTTAATTTTGTACAATGTTTTCGTTCCTGTAGGCTTGTGTTTCTATCTTATATCTGCCTTCAAACATATACGCATGAATTATCCTAACTGATCTTCTTGTGATGCAGTTTCTTGTGAAAAAGTATACATTGGAGAGGTTATCTGATATGTACCGAATCTGGTGTTTGAAGCAAATTGGTGGTTCGATTTTGAATGATGACTATGATTGGATCCCTGGAAGAATTTTGAAATGTTTCTATGAGAAAGATCTTGGGTACGTTATTGGTCTGTGTTCCTGGGAAAAGTAGATGGCATAAACTTTGTAATAAGGAACTAAACTTAAATGAACATGTCAAATAAATTTATTGGCTGTTAATTTATTGGAAGTAACTGCTTGTGGATCACCTTCACAATTCTTTTTTAACTGCCTCCACTAAGCCATTGTTCCACCTTCTGAACTAATTAATAATTTTTCCATTTCCAGACTTGATACAGTTGAGCAAGTTCTATGCATATCCCTATTCCCAGTTGAATTTTCCGTCAATGATAAGGTCAAAAAGTGGGTCAAACTTTTTTCAAAGTTTGATGAAGTTGAGGTGAAGGCTTTAGAGAAAATACTGGAGCAGAAACAAAGGTTTGTGAATACCATAATTATGCTTGTTATTTGTAGCCCTACTTGCTCTTTTTTATTTTTATTTTAAATACATGTTTCAGATGATTTCCATTTGGATTGCAGGTTACAGTTAGAGTTGCACAATTATCTTTCACTTAGGCAGACATATAAGGTTTGCTATTCATAAATTAGTAAAATGGCAAGAAATTACAAAGTGTGTACTGCTAAAATACGCTCTTTTTCATTTACAGGAGTCAGATGCTACGGAGATACAGAAGAAAGCCGCACTTTGTATTCAATCTATATCTCAATGCTTTGCTAATCCCACAAAAGCAAACGCAGATTTTCAGCTTCTTGACCAGTCAAAAGATGCAGATAACATTTGGAAGATATTGACAACTCTACTGGATGCCACCACTAGTTCTCTTCAAAGTAGAAACCTTCGGGTAAGTAACTGTTTAAAATATGTAATTAAAATATGTAATTAACTTGTCAATTGATAAGTAGCTTATAACTAAATTTCTTTTGGCAGGATGAGTTGCTTAAGATTGTTGACGAGAAGCATCCACTTTATGAATTTTTAAGAACACTCTCTATAAAATGCTCAAACATAATCTTTGATAAGGAGTTTGTCAAAGATCTTGTTCTAGAGATCGACCTACAGAAAAGCGACAAGAACAAATTATTAACTCAGTCTTGCCTGAATATACTTGTGGTAAGGCTTCATTTGGTACATGTATATTCATCCCTTTTACTGCTTGTAAATCGTCTCCAAATAATTTAGATAAATTATGCAGATCCTTGGATGCTTCAGTCCTTTGCTGTTAAGTGGGATGGAAGAAAATTTGGTTCATCTTCTTGAGGATGAAGATGAGGTAATCAAGGAAGGGGCTTTGCATGTTCTCGGAAAAGCTGGTGAAACTATTCGTGAACAATCGGGAGAATCATCTAGGTTTGCAATTTGGATATTATAGATTTTTGCAAAGGTTGAATCTTGTTTGGTTTATGTTTTCAAGGTGCTTCATAATATTTCTATGCAGCTCACTAGACCTAGCACTTGAAAGAATATGCTTAGAAGGTAGCAGGAAGCATGCGAAGTATGCTGTACATGCCTTGGCAGCCATTACAAAGGATCAAGGGCTCAAATCACTTTCTGTTCTATATAAGGTTCTAACTTCGTATATCATGCAACATTTCATTCTAGAGCTGGCAAAATGGTTAATGGGGTATTTTTGGCTTGTTTGGGCCGGGTCAAGTTGGGTCAACTTGAAACACTTTCTGTCCATTTTTATTTGTTATTTTTATTATATTACCAATTCATGTGCCAGATATGATAAAAAAGACTAAGTTATTACCATAGCATTGTAATTAATTTTTTTTTTTTGGATTAAATGATTCGTGATGCATTTTGTAGGACTTTTGATCCTTTCCCCCCTTTTAATAAATCTTAAGATCTGGCCCATTTCACCCATTAGAGAGAAACAAAGCCCAAATCGGTCCATGCATAAGTGAGTGGGTTAAAATTGCCACCAACACTTCATTACAAACATTTGTTGATTATTCTTGTTATCTTCCTGTAATGACCAATGCAGCGATTAGTGGAAATGCTAGAGAAAAGGACAAATCTGCCTTCTGTATTACAATCCTTAGGATGTATAGCTCAGATGGCCATGCCTGTTTTTGAAACACAAGAGAGTAAAGTTGTTGACTTTATAAGAAAATCTATCTTAAGTTGCAGTCAGGTATGAGATACCTAAATCCATTTTCTATCATGTACTTGTTATTTGATTGATATGATCAACATATTGTAACAATTTGCTTCATGCTTCAGGAAACAAGTGATAAATTCAAAGAATCACGGAATGACAGAAGTGAACTATGTTTATTAAAGGTTTCTTACTATACTAAGTGTTAAATGTATAACTTTGTTTTAAATGAAACTTACAAGCTTGTTGTGTAGATATTTGGTATTAAAACTCTGGTGAAGAGCTACCTTCCTGTAAAAGATGCACATATTCGTGTTGGTATTGATGAACTGTTAAAAGATCTCCAGAATTTACTTTCATTTGGGGAAATCTCAAAAGACGTTAAATCAAGGTACCTTTGGTTACTCGAATTTGGGATTTATGGTTGTGCACATTCCCGCTGTTGTTTTCTACATTTTATTGATGTTATTATCTTTTTACTAGTTCTGTTGATAAGGCCCATTTAAAAGTAGCTTCAGCTAAGGCTATTATACGCCTATCAAAGCACTGGGATAAGAAAATTCCAATTGATATATTTTACCTTACCGTGAGAACATCAGAGGTAAAGTTGTCACTTTCATCTTCAAAACAAATTATATGGATTAGCATGTTTTTTCTAGATCAATTATATGATGATCTGGTTGCCAACTCTATCTCGTCTATAAACAACTTTCTGAATTGGTGAAAGCAGGTTGGGTTCCCTGAGGTTAAGAAACTATTTCTCGACAAAGTGCACCAGTACATAAAAGAAAAGCGTTTGGATCCCAAATATGTTTGTGCCTTCTTAGTAGATTTTGGACCCCAAAACACTAATCTGGAAGAGGTATTTGAGAATATTTTCAAGAGTCTAAATGGATCTATTTTAAATCTCTAAATCGTGTCACAAAAGTTTGTCTGATTCTTTTTTAATTGACCGTCTCAAATCATACTAAAATTTAATTTGGCAGGAAAATCAGAGTTTGAAAGACATCATTCAGATGTGTGACCCAGAGTACATTCTTCCCTACTTGGTCCATGCTCTTGCCCATCATCCTTCATGTCCAAATGTAGATGAATGCAAGGATATCAAAGCATATGAACCAATATACAGGTATATTTGGTTCTAAAGTGAGAAATTAAAAAAGAACCCAAGTTCTGAAATTGATGATTTAGAAAAAGGTTTTCTTTTCTGTTTATGCAGGAAACTGTATGTATTTTTTTCTAAGTTGGCATGTGGAGATGAAGATGGAAAGCCTGGAGATAGTCTAAGAAGGGAAGATATTATTTGGATAAATTCCGTTGTTCGAAGTATCAAGAGGTTCAAAGATGCTGTAGATACAAATATGACAAAGGTACAGTATTTATGCTTCCTTCTCTCAATCTTTGTGTGTGCGCCCTTTCCCATGATGTGAACCTTGCGGGAAATGTTGTATAGAGTGATAGCCTAGGATAACATTGGATAAGTCTGAGCCGTCTGTCATCTTAGATTCCTAACCTGCATTTCATGTTCAGAACTTGTATGCAATTTGTGATCTATGCCTGTCAATCACCAAACGGTTAGCAAGAAATAAAGAAGATGTTCATGAGTCTGTTATACCCGTTTCCCTTCCTCAAGTCTTGTACACACCACATAAGAACAAAGAAAACGAGAATAATGAAGATGAAAAGAAAGAAAAAGTAAAAGAAGATGATAAGACAGAAGATGAATATAAGCAAGAGATCAAAGAGGATGGGAAGATCAAAGAGATTGAAGAAGACAAAAAGAAACAAGAGATTGACGCAGAGGTAATGGCTCCAAATCAAATGCTCTTGCTTACTTTGATTTCATAATTATAATATCTTTTTCTTGAACTGGATTTCATCTTGATTATCATAGGTTGCTGAAGGTCATACATGGTTGGCTGAAGAGAATGCTCTTGCATACTTTGATTCCCTTATCTTGGAAGCTAATGGCGATGTATGTTCTTATATATATTTTTTCTTTCAACATAAGTTACCAAATTTTTAGAGGAATGATTTAGCAAAATAGCTATATGGTGACCTTTGTGGTTTTTTGCTATAATTGTTCCTAGGTTTCATCAAAAACTGACGAGGACGATATTCTGAAGGACAGTGAAACAGACGGAAACGATGTGCCTCTAGGAAAAATGTTGAAACGTCTAAAAGCTAAAGGATCAAAGGCAAAAAAGATAGTGAATAACGGCTCTACACCTGCTGTTGTGGAAACTGAAAATAATATTGATATATTGGGTATGTTGAAAGAAATAAATTCGGATAATGTGGATCTGTCGAATAAATTTGATTCAAGCAACGGACACCGTAGAATTACAACTGAAGCAAAGCTGAAGAGGAAAAGCGTGCCTAATGATCTAACCAATGTCTCTGTACCCAAACGCCGGAGATCATCCTCTGCCAAAAGTCAAAAGAGGTCAACTTTCCAAAGTAGTGGCTTCAAAAGTGGGCCCACTTTTAACATCAACAAAATGGAAGATGATCCACACAATGATAAGGTTACCCCGGGAGCAAGTACCGACAAAGATCCTTTACATAAAAAAGACTCCAGTAATATTGATGAGCTTGAATTGGAGGTATTGTTTGTTTTGTAGCATCAACATGAACTGTTTTTTATTTTTTAAATTTGTTTCAGTTATTTCTTGTGAATCATGCCTGTTGTTCACTTTTCTTATATAAGCCAAAAAAGCCTGTGGAGGCTAATGTTAATCAGAAGTCGGGGCCTGTCAAGAAGCGGAAAAGAAGACGAATTTCAGGATTAGCAAAGGTTTGACCGACTTTAATCTTTTATTTTGAGCATGTAGAAAGGAAAAAGTATATGTGTAGAAGCCATATTTTGACACCATATCTCGTCTCTTTTTAGTGCACTGCGGATGACACTGGAAGTCACAACAAAGACTTGGTTGGCAGACATATAAGAGTTTGGTGGCCTATGGACAAGGCGTAAGTTTTTTTTCTTCAGTCTCTAGTGGCATGTTACGGATTATGCACAGTTCAGTATGAAGTTATGACTTAAATATTTTAGGATCACAAGAAATTTTGTTGATGTATAATTGACAGGTTTTATGGAGGTATTGTGAAGTCTTATGATCATCAAACAAAAAAGCATAAGGTGAGCTTTGTTTACATGTTCAAAATGGTGATTTATTAATCTTTCTTTTTGTTTCTACTAATTATTCATATCATGTTGAAGGTATTATATGAAGATGGTGATGTTGAAGTGCTAAATCTAGACAAGGAGCGGTGGGAGTTTATTGAAAACGAGCACAGGCCTAAACAGGTCTGGTCTCTTATCTATGCTTAGTAATAATCTTGGTTTAAAAAAAGCGAGGTGCTCCGAGGCCTTTAAGTCCCGAAAGCCAAGGCGTGTTCATCATGTATTTGAGGGGTTGCTCTATGTACAACCAAATAAGCTTTATTGACAATCAAAGCTGCATCTCTCTTATCTAATTTACATATCAACTTTTTTACCAAATGAACCTTTCATAATTTCTTCATCCCTGTGGTTGTTTTACATATCAGCCTCCTATAAACCCTAATTCTGACCCAGAATACACGAGGTGCCACCTCAAACCCATGACACGCTTTGCCTCGGGTCTCTGGCGCACCTTTTAAAACCAAGCCCAATAATATTAATCCCACTGTTTTCTGACCCTGCAGCTCAAAGGTTTGTCAAATAGTCCATCCTCCAAATTAGGGTAAGTACAATGTTATAGTTTTTGAGTTGATAGCATGCATTCTTTTTCTGGTAGGTCTGTAACCTGTCAGCTTCTGTTTTGCAGATCATCTAAGAAGAAAATTAAGTCATCTGGTGGCTCCAAGAAAACCAAGGAATCAACCGACATGTGAGTAGAATATTTTTTCATTAATTGTACCAACGGTTGTGTACTGAAGTCTTGTTGGGATGGTAGATCACCATCATCTATGACAAGAGGCAAGAGAACACCAAGAAAAGATTTGAAGCAAGGGAAAAAGGGCGTATCGCAAAGAGCTGAATATTTGGAAATCGAGAGAAGCAAGGATCCCGATACATCCATGGCTGAAGCCGAGACTACCACAGGAGAAGGTCTGTCTAACCGCATTCTTCAAATGAGTATATTTATCTTTAGTTTCTAAGATCGGTAATTTGGAAAAAAAGTTTTAAAGTTGATGTCGTTGTGTGTTTTTTGGTAACCATAAGAACCTGGTAAGGAAAACTCGACCCACCAATGCCCTGCTAACCAATGGTGGTTCTTTATTTACTTGTGCAGAGAAGGCGTTGAGTAGCAGACATGAAGAGAGCTCAGAAGGCGAGGGGGATTCAGACAAGGTGGAAAAATTGAGTCCCGTGGAGAAACAAATAAAAGATGCAGAGAGTAGTTCAAGT
>JBCNJP010000027.1:15776607-15806607 GCA_039602395.1 Deinandra increscens subsp. villosa
TATCGAAAACAAAACATTTCTTCAAAACATACAAAAATCCTAAAACAACTATGTGTTTGGCCCGGTCATAAAAAAACATGTCATATAAGACACCACCGTAATGTCCAGTCATCAAAAATTGAAATTTTACTTAACGGCGTTAGTGGTCATTTAACGATGGTCTAATAGATTCCAATTTCTTTAAAATCTTGTTTATTGTAGGGAATAAATGAAATACAGATAATATCGACCAATAGTCAATATCTGAGATTATTAAATCAAACACTATCCCTACAAGATGCATCGTTAAACATTAATCAGCTAAAATATTCAATATCGAAACAGAACTAGCTCACCTTCCCAGCCTCGATTTACGTACACATTGGCTGCTGTCGTCGAACTCCAAAGTCCAAACCGTTCTGTGCACGTCCAAATGATTGTTTGTTGATGGCCCAATTTGTAATTAAGCCCAATTTGTGATTAAGCCCAGATGATTAAACCCAACAGCATTCATACATGATTTATTTTGTTTTTATCTTTTTCCTTTTTTTTTATAACTCCAAAACACTACCATAAGTAATAAATGGTTTAAGGAACGGCTCCGCTGATCAAAATCATCTTGTTATCTCATTTTGTACTTAACTGCACCGAAGTAGCTCATTTCTTCACAATCTACAAAAATATAAAAATTTATTAAAGTAGCATGTTTTGTAATCATACTGGTGTATGATTAGAAAATCAATGTAAAATAAAGTGTATTTAAATACCACTCATCACAGTCTAGGAGAAAACCCGCTAAAGTCAAGATGGAACTTGTGACCTCAAGCATGTATTAGTATTTATTGTTACTATTTATTACTATTTATTACTAATTTTATCGTAAAGGTATAATTGCGTTGTAAAACAAAAGATATAGGAGGAGACCGGCGTGGAGTGACATTCAACAATTATATGGATGTCATGAATAAAGACACGTTTTACCTGAGATGCTAGATAGCATCGATTGTGACATTGAGAGTGGTCAAACTTTCCTATTACGTGCTAGGTAGCATCGATTGTAGACATTTGGCCGGGCAAACTTCATACCAATAGGCTAGAAAGTCATGGGTAACGTTTTCATAATGTGATCCAATAAGAGTTAAAACTTGACAAAAGGGAAAATAAGAAAAATGTTTTTATTATTTTAAGAAAACAAAAAAAACATTAAAAGATTGTTGATATAGCGTTATACTCTAAGAGATTCTAAAGTGTAAGATAATTGACAACTTAATCTCCTTAAACTTATTACACATACATAGGCTCTTATAGTTCATAAGGAATATACAGAAAAATGAGATTTGGCATTAGTTTACTATCTATATATCTACTATTACCAATGCAACATCACCGAAGGTATCTTTGGGAACATCATATTGATTATTGTTTGTATATATACATATATCTATATCTATCTATACTATATTATATTGAACTCACAAGTCACAAGATTGAAAGTATTTAAGCTAAGTGGGAATATATTCTTTTGATTCTCAAATTAGTGTGTATATTATACATTACCCAAACCCAATCAAACTCAAGTGAAATTCAAATATTGATTAGTTAATGAAAAGTGGGTCCGGAGTCTGGACCCCAAACAAAGCTCTGTGCCAGCCACGTGTCAGATGATCATGTGGGCTATAAATTTCTAAGATAGAAAGAAGATAAACTAATATGAAGTGAGGAGTGAGGACCATGTATTAAAGAAAGATTGCCAACCTTTTCTTTGATGTTTTAAGAAACTGATGGCCTGCATAACCTTTATATAAACTATATTTTCCACATCAAAAAGTAACAACTATTATTTAAAAAATAACCCATCGATTCAATATCATACTAACAAAGAAGATCATGTAAAACGCAGTCTACGCTACTTCTCAAAACAGTCATAGATAGAAAAACAAAACAAACCGCAATATTTAAGTTAAAAGCAAGTTTCGAAACTAAATTCATACATATTATTTATGATCTTTATAAAAGGAGAAGGTATCGTAGTAGTGTGACTTCTAGGAGTCGTGTCCAACAACCAATCACATGTTGACAACTTAAATTGGGGTTTTTAGGCTACTAGTGGAGCCACACCACAAGGTATGATAGTAGTGTGGCTTGAGTGGCTTCAAAACATTGAAAATTGGACCCACACACACACCAATCATGCGGCTTCATGTGACTTTTTTAAACCGGAAATCACTCAAAATGAAACCGCAAGGCTTGGAGCCGCCTCACGCTGTATCGTTGCCACTTGAAACCACGCGATTCCCCTTGGAGCCGCCCAAAAGAGCCGGAACGATACCGCCCCCCCCCCCCCCCCCTAACTCTATGTGAAAAAGAAAATAATACCAAACTTAATAACATAACAATTGACATTTATTATTAATTTTTTTAAGTGGGAGGTAGTATTATGGCGACATAAATTGAACAACCGCCATTAATAATTTAGTTCATGTAGCCAACCATAGACTATGGACCATATATGGGAGGTGAGGTGAGGTGAGGTGTTGTTGGTCCCACCGTACACACACACAAGGAACACAACTCTTAAATTATTGTGTTTACTCTTGACCACCAGCAAGCAGAGACGATGGTGACAGCTGGAAGATGTCTTGGACAACTAGGTGCTGACAAAACAATGCCCACAAACTTAACCAATTTGTTTTTTGGCCACTTCCTTTTGGATTATGATGACATATAAGTGTATAGAAACATCCCCACAACTAATATACCCTTTATTCTACTCTTAAATCTATATCAATGTTTATCTTGAAGCTAAAATCTTTCATTACTCGGTGGTAAAGCCTGGTTTGAAAGTCAGTTGAGGCCGGAAGTCAAGGGACCAAAAAGGATGGGACCAGACTAAGTATATAAAAAATTCGATCTGGATGGGTAAAAATTCACTATGGAGCGAAAAATCGGATGAAGCTAGGGCCCATCAAGCCCGTGAAAAGCTACGCCCCTGTCGTCACTTGAGCAGGAATATATCTTGATTTCGCTAGACTACAAGTCATTTGGTACGCAAAATGTTAGTTAATTAGTTAATGGCTCGTGTAGGTTAGTAGGTGTACCAAAGGTGGTTATGAAATGGCTTTAATAAGTTTTTCTGTGTGCCTAGATTCCTATATGGCTTTTTGTCAAACCTAACATGTTTAATAAATTTGCCACGACATAGTCACATCATCATCTAATAAGTCTGGTGTTATTTAACCTCAAAAAATCTAATAAGCCATTTTTTATTGTAAGGAGTTGGGTCGAATTACTAACAAAGCCATTAAAAGTTGTAGTAATGAAAATTCTTTTAAGATTAAGGGTTCAAGTCCCATACGTGATGAGTCGATGTTATATATCCTTTGAAAAAATTCTGATAAACCATTTTCTTTTAACAAACTTATCTTTTACGTTCATAACAAAATTATCAAATGCTAGTTGGAAAAACTAAACTTTAACAAAAGCACACATATTATAATTTATAGGAAAAATAGATTTTAATAATACAAGTTTTACTTTGTTGGCGGATAATAATATGAGTTTTGAAATTTCCTTACAATAATACGAGTTTTATGGGTATTGGATTCTAATGATACACCGTTAGTTTTTTACTAACGGTGTTAGTCTGTTGCCTACGTGGCAGGTGCCACGTCAAGTGATGCCACGTAGGAGGAAAACAGTCCACGTCAGGTGCCACGTAGGCAACAGACTAATACCGTTAATAAAACTAACGGTGTATCATTAGAATCCAATACCCATAAAACTTGTATTATTGTGAGGAAAATTCAAAACTCATATTATTATCCGCCAATAAGGTAAAACTTGTATTATTCAAATCTATTTATCCTAATATATAATACAATCATAATATATGACAATTATGTATTTTTATATCTTTAGTAATTAAATAATTGGTTATTAAATTTTTATGGAATGCAATATATAAAAAATTGGAAATACAAATCACTTCCATAATTAGGAGAATTGGCGGGAAAAATTGTTGAGGATAGTTTTTTATCCCCGTGTGTTACACGGGTGACTTTTAAAAAAAACTATAAATACAATCATAATATATGACAATTATGTATTTTTATATCTTTAGTAATTAAATAATTGGTTATTAAATTTTTTTGGAATGCAATATATAAAAAATTGGAAATACAAATCACTTCCATAATTAGGAGAATTGGCGGGAAAAATTGTTGAGGATGAATGTGGTGGTGCCACATGGCAAATTGTGATGCCAAAAACTTTTCTTTTATTATATATATAGATAAGATATACCCTTATAATTTGAGTGTGGATTCTATGCTACTAGAGTTTAAGAACAAGTTAAATTTATTTAATTATAGAAGAGATAAATAAGATACCAATGTCTAAAATGAAACTTCAAACAATAAAATGAGTAGAAGTTTCTGACCAACTTTGTCCAAGAAAGTGGGTGAGTAAACATTTAAGGGGTTTATAAATATTAGTAATAGTAACTAGATTTTATGATCTGGCATGTTATCACGAGGATAATACGGGTACATAAAAATAGACAACGACGTTAAAATAAGAGGCCTATAACTCTAAAAAGAATTAGATTATAAAAATTAAAACTAAAACTAATCAATTAGTGTAAAACGATGTAAAATTAATTAAACTAAAATCAAGAAAAACACTACAACCAACTTTTTTGATTCGTTTGCATAGAAAAAAATGATGTTTTTTATTATGAATTATCATATGGCAGCATCAGAGCTCGTCACGTGACAATTAATGTTACTGTTTATTGGATTTTAATTTTGTTACATGTTAAATTAGCCAAAACGTTTGATAACTGGTGTACGATTTTGTTACATGTTAAATTAGCCAAAACATTTGATTTTGATTTTGCGCATGAGAAGAAAAGTTCATTCTGAGTGGGTTGAAAAATACGAATTTGTACATACCCATAACATTCGGACACTCGTGTGGGATAGAAGCTTTAGGGAAAAATTAGTGAATGTGTTTTTTTTATTTAACTAGT
Organism: Deinandra increscens subsp. villosa; assembly: GCA_039602395.1. Lineage (NCBI taxonomy): Eukaryota > Viridiplantae > Streptophyta > Magnoliopsida > Asterales > Asteraceae > Deinandra > Deinandra increscens. Next base: position 15,781,616 of record JBCNJP010000027.1, read on the forward strand.
TAGTGCCCCGGGTAAATACTCGAGGATGTGATATAAAAAGAATTAAACGAAGTAAAAGATGAAAGTTTTTTTTCAAATTTTCACTAAGAAATGAAGGAGATTGATGAATTAAAGTTATGGTATTGTAAAACATATATGGATAATTTTTTATTGAAAAAAAATTATTTTTTTATTTTTAATTATAAGATCTTTCTTTTTTGTAAATACCATTTAATTTTTTAATTTAAAAATCTATAAAAATGACACATAAGCCAATCTTAGGTGGCACACCTTAAATTGTGCCACATAGACATTAAAAACTTGTGTTTATTATATAGTATAGATAGATATAGAAGATAGATTTGAACATAAATAATCATATTTATATATCCCTATGTGTATATACTAGATTTTTCGGGCCGTTTGTTACTGTGGATTTGTTATTATAGAGGCGGTTATATGATGCGGGGCAAAGCTGACCCTGAGAACCTCAAAAAAAATTGGAGACCCTAGGCGATAATTTTTTTTGGGCCTCACGAGAGAGCGACTCTGGACGGTTACCGAACATATGAAACCATTTGGGTTTATAACACTAATATTTGTATTTATTTAGTTATTAAAAACCGAGTTTAGTCATATATTTATTATTTTATATATATAATTATTTAATCGTTTAACCTATAATATAATTTTAGATTTTATACTTTAATGTATTTCATAAACACTATTACATATAATTTAGAGTCGTTAACGTAACAAGATTTCATTTTAGTTCAATTGCCAATTACTTCCTCCTTAATTTATGCATATATCTCAAAGGCATAGGTTCAAATCTTGGTGTTAGCATTAATTTTACAAAAATTCAGCTGAAATTTTGTTTTAAAAAAACAGCGCGACAAAGGATTTAACCCAGGTCACTTAGTTTCGAAGGAGAAGGCACGCCTACGATTTAAGGTTTTGGGAGTTTGTCATCTAATCTAGAAGCTATTACATGAAAACTTCAAACATAATTGTATATATAAGAAAATTCAAAAAAAAATTGGGCCCTCGAAAAAACCGGGCTCTGGGTGGTCGTCCACCTTTCCCTTGCTTTGAGCCACCCCTAATGCGAGGATAAGACGAGTACACAAAATAGTTGAATTGCTACACCACCAACAATATAAATTGTTGGTGATCAATGAAGGTTGCCCGGGATAACGCGAGCACAAAAGACCATTGCATTGTTTTAACACTATGTGAAGAAAACGGAAATAAAATAAAAACATGTAAGGACCAAAACCGTTTATAAAATTATTGCAAATCATATTTAACCTTTTTAAAATTTATCTATCACACAACCAACTCCTTTGCTATACTTGTTACGCTCAGATACAAAGCAAAGAAAACCAAAAAAAAGAAATTAAAAGTAAAAAAACAAAAATTAAAAAATTAATTAATTGTAATTAGACATGACAATATAATTTTAACACCAACCAAATTAAATATTAACTTTTAATCAGCAAAATAGCTAAGAAGACATGGTAATATAATATTAATTTTAATACCAACCAATAAAATATTAACTTTTAATAACCAAACTCTTTTATTTTAATACAACCCAAATAAAATGTCCATTTATATTCTCCTAACAAATAAAATATCCACTTTTATTCTCCTAACAAATAAAATATCCACTTTTATTCTCCTAATGTTTGAAAATATATATATGTGTATGGTGAGGTTCATCACTTTCGCATATGACTCTTTTTCACATGTGAAATTTTTTGAATAATAAGAAAAGTGAGAAAAAATATTAATCACAACCATTAGATCAAGAAATCAAATTGTAAAAAAAAAAGTGTCTACATGTCTATACTTATGGAGGTGTCTACAATAAACTTTTCACTATGTACATATATGTATGTATATTTATACATATATATATGTAATGAATTGTTTTTATCTTTGGATTCTACTTAGTGGTGTAATAAGTACACATTGATATTCTTATGTACAGTCGTGCGGAATATTTTTTGGTTTTCAACTTTTTGGACGTGACACATATTTTTCTTGTTTTCTTTACATAACGTTATAACAATACAATTGTTTTGTGTGTCCGTGTTATCACGCAACAACACATTTCACACCGTTGTCTTTAGACTTTATGTATCTAATTGTTTTGAACAAAAATTACAAACAAAGATTTAGTGATCAAATTAGTTTGTGAGGATTGATGTTGATGCCTTGGATGCAGAATTAATCAGTTTAATAAAGAAATCGATTACAAAGCTGGATTAGATATAAAAACAAATTTAAATCAACCACAAATGAAAGATTCTCATGATGCAAGTACTAACACAAGGATTTATACGAGGAAAAAACCTTTAATCCTTAAATGTCTCTAAGGATCTCCGGCATAAAAAACCCCGAGTAACGATAATGCACGTCACTGGTTTTATTTCACTGAAAAAGTAACAATTACAACTGATTGCGGCAAGTAGCTAAGTGAGTGTGCGAGTACAATTGTCGATGATAAGCAAAAAGTGTTCTCAAGAGTGACCTAGGCCGCCTATTTATACAAGATAACTCATAACTAACTATCCGAATTTCCTAGGATCTCCTTTTCAACGGTATACGATCGTTATAGTCCAAGTCTTTCGCCACTCCTTTCGTTCCACGCGTCTTCCATGCTGAGACTTAGTCTTCATAGTCATTGCATGTGCTTTACCTGACTTTAAATCAAATAATAACAAGGCAAACGATTAGTAACGATGCTCGTGCATGCTGAGTGTTCCAAGATGATGGGTTGAATAAATAAGCAAAACTTTCATGGATGCATAACATCCTGGGATGCAGAAATACTATGTGATACTTAGGATGATGAGTACGGAATTTAGCCCTAACACTAATTGTTTGTACTGTTATATTTAACAATATATTTTTTCTAATTTTAACGTTGTTGGGTTGTTTTTTTTTCATTTTTGTTTTCTTTACATTGTGTTTTAGCAGTACTATTGTTTTATATATACATGTTATCCTCGGGGCAACGCGCAGATAGTAAAATCTAGTTATCCACATAACAAAAAATTATCATTTCCATAAACATCCCCCAATTCCAGAAACTACTCTAATTTCATTTTCTAAAACATCACTCCGTCAATTCTTCTACACTACTAAGACTATGTGTAGTCATTGAGTCCTTCTCTTGGGCATTTTATAACATATGACATCCTAGTCAATAAGAGACTCTATGACTAAAAGTAACATAGTGGATGGAGCTCCATAAATGCCCCTAACTATTACACAATCATTTTTATAATTATTTTTTAAAATCCCTCAAAAAATCTAGACCAATGAATATTGAGAATGAATTTGGAAAGGGACGAAATATATATCAAGCCGTTGATATATTTTTGCCCTATAGCGCCTCGAGGGTGGTGTTGAGACGCTATAAGAGCGCTATTTTGGCTCTTTCACACTCATTACACGTAGCCTAATTATAGTATGCTATGTGTAATGCCTCGTAGGGGCATGAGTAATATCAAATGTGATTTTGCCACTAATTTAAAAAAAAAATGTAAGGTGACAAGAACATGAGATATTGCCCGTTACACTCAACCTCAATATCAACCATGTTTTTGTTTAAACGTTTATTAATATGTTATTAATCTCATTTTATTATAAGATCTTCTTATGATTTTTCCCATAACTAATCACAATTATTGTAACTTTCATAAACATCCCTAATTTGAACAACTAATCCGATTTCTTTCCCCGTGACACCACTCTATCAATTCCTCTACGCTACTCATCCTGTTAAGATCGACTCTCTTTGTTTGAAACGTTTATTAGTATGCTATTAGTCTACAAGTTATTACGAGATCGTCTTGCGATTTGTTCCTTGTCGTCTTCGTTAACATCTATCAAACCCTAATGGTTTAATTTCCTATAGAGGTTTAAAATGTAACATTTTATGTTTAACCTCTCTAGATAAAATTTTGTGGAGAGAGGCAAGTCCAATATTTGATAGTGTATGTATCAATCAATCTTTTCTATGTGGTATGGAGTCAAAGTTTGTAAAACTTCTACTTTGACCCCAAAAAGTTGGAATTTGAAACAGTAAGTCTAGACAAGTATATGATTCATGATTCGGATAGCAAAGGGTGAAGGTGAGCCTTCGAGGTGTTGTGATGGAGACATGTTAAGGGGTAAACTAGTCATTTCCCATGAAGTAGAAGGAGTGCTTGTGTTGTAGTCTTGACAGGTGAGTCTGAAGTCTGAACTCTGAAGAGTCCAGCACGTTGATTCGTAGTTTGGACCCTTCTGTTTTGGGACTCAGAAAACAAATACAAATTATTGATTCATTTTCACAAAATTAAATTTATTAAAAAGCTTTTTGCTTGATTTTCTTGAAGATGAGGCCCAGTCAAATATTTATTACACTCAAGCATCACTTTCCCCACTCTCTCTCCTCTCTCTCTCTCTCTCTCTCATCTTTTTCACAGGTATAATCAGCATGCCATGAACAAGAGTGCTTCATCCCTCCTTTTTGCTCATACATCAAAGCAATGAACTTGTGGACCAGATTCTTCAATCTCCAGGTTTTTTTTCACCTTTTTATTCTCAATTTTCTTCATCCAATTCCATAGATTTGCTTTCTGCAACTTGTTTTTCTTCTAGATTCTGCTGGATCTGTGTTTCATGGTCTTATTTTGATGCAAATCTTGAATCAAAATCAAATCTTGCTGTTACTTGTTTCAGCAAATTCATGACTAGTTTCATGCTACCAAGAACTGCATTTATCAATTTCTTTATTTGACTGACTATTTCTTCAAGTTTCTTGGATTTTCAATTCGATTTCTTCTTCAATTTGTTTAAATCTATCTGGGTATTAAGCTGCATGACTGATCTTCATCCTTGTTGACTTTTTGGCTATTGACTTCAGTTTTATCAAGATTTTCTTGATTGTTGTTCAAAGATCTGGGCTATGCTCCTGGATCAGTATTTGGTTGATGTATGTCAAACTTGCAATTGGGGTTTCCTTATTGCGTACGACCCAAGTCTTCTTTTACATCTTTTTGCCCCCTTTCCCTTTGTTTAAAGCATAATCTGAAATTAGTTTTAATTGTTCATAATAAATTTCTGATATTTAAACTTGTTGATGCCATTGTGTTCACAGAGCTGATAACCGGATTTTGTATTATTATCAAGACAAGTTGTCCCTCCTGGATGAGTTTCTTGATCCTGTGTATTACATAGTATCTATCTTTCGATGGCCTCAAAAGTCCGTTCTACCGCGATACCGATGGTGGGAGGAAGAGAAATTACATCAAAGCATGTTGTTGGAAATGATTTGGAAGCTAAACTTGCTTCCAAACTAAAGATTGAAGCTGTTAAAGTTGAGGTTTGTGTGGATGAGGAAAAGAAAGTAGGCGAGAAGAACAGCTCGGTTTCGGATAAAGCGAGTGATGGAAACAGCAGCCTCGGGAAGACGAGTGGGAGTGCACGGGTCGATTTTGTGGAGAGTGGGAAGAGTAGTATGTGTAGAGGAAGCACAAGCAGCAATGTGAGTGATGAAAGCAGCTGTAGTAGTTTCAGTAGCAGTATCAACAAGCCTCATAAATCGAATGATATGAGGTGGGAAGCTATTCAAGTAGTTCGAGCCCGCGATGGGGCTTTGGGGTTGACCCATTTCAGATTGTTGAAAAGATTAGGTTGTGGTGATATTGGGAGTGTTTACTTGGCTGAGTTGACTGGGACAAAAGCTTATTTTGCAATGAAAGTTATGGATAAAGCGTCTTTAGCTAGCCGGAAGAAGCTTCTTAGAGCTCAAACCGAGCGGGAGATTCTGCAATCTTTGGACCACCCGTTTCTTCCAACGTTATACACGCACTTTGAGACCGACAAGTTCTCGTGTTTGGTGATGGAGTTCTGTCCAGGAGGAGATTTGCACACTCTTAGGCAAAGACAGCCCGGCAAACACTTCACCGAGCAGGCTGTCAAGTAAGCATCTTTTTAACTTGATGTTTGGTATGATTTGATGATTCTTGAATGTTAATTTATGTAACTTGCATAAATTTTAGATACATGATGGTAGCAAACTATGAGAAGTATTAAAAAAAAGCTTACATATGATATGATCTTGGCTGGTTTCTGGTTTTTCTAGTCACATATGATTAACAGGGATGCATTTTTTATGTTGTTTTGTAGATTTTATGTGGCAGAGGTGCTATTAGCCATGGAATATCTCCACATGCTCGGGATTGTGTATCGTGACCTTAAACCAGAAAACGTTCTTGTGAGGGAAGACGGGCATATAATGCTCTCGGATTTTGATCTTTCCCTTCGTTGCAGTGTTAGCCCAACTTTAGTAAAGTCTTCCTCTATGGACTCCGAGCCCCTTCGTAGGAACAGCGGGTATTGTGCCCAACCTGCTTGCATTGAGCCTTCGTGTATTCAACCGTCATGTGTGGTCCCCACATCCTGCTTCTCTCCTCGTTTCTTTTCAAGCAAATCCAAGAAAGAACGGAAAAACAAAGTCACAAAAGACATAGGAAACCAAGTTAGCCCCTTGCCCGAGCTCATGGCTGAACCAACCAGTGCCCGGTCCATGTCATTTGTGGGAACGCACGAGTACTTAGCCCCTGAGATCATTAAAGGAGAAGGTCATGGAAGTGCTGTAGATTGGTGGACCTTTGGAATATTTCTTTACGAGTTATTGTTTGGCAGAACTCCGTTTAAAGGGTCGGGTAATCGAGCCACATTGTTTAACGTTGTGGGCCAGCCTCTTCGGTTTCCAGAATCACCAGTGGTTAGCTTTTCCGCTAGGGATCTAATTAGGGGGTTGCTCGTTAAAGAGCCTCAACATAGACTGGCTTATAAACGAGGAGCCACTGAGATCAAACAACACCCGTTCTTTGAAGGTGTTAACTGGGCGTTGATCCGCTGCGCCACACCACCTGATGTCCCCAAGCCAGTCGAGTATGAACGGTTTTCTGCTGCTCCAGTTGCATCAACAAGTGAAAAGACTAATGTACCCCCTGTGGCTGCTCCAAACCAACAAAAAGGTTCAGACAATTACTTGGAGTTTGATTTCTTTTAACTATACCTATGAATGGATTTGCAGTTTGTTTCTCTCTACGGGCGACAAAAACTTGTGAGCTGTAATTGTCTGTTGTTGCATTGCATCATTTCATTTGTTAAACTCATGAAGATGATGATGCTGATCTGTTATGAACATATAGACATCAAAGACAACTTTGTTTATTGTTTTTTTTTCCCATAAACTTGTTTTGAGGTCATAAATAAGGTTGTTTTGTTGAGTTTTATAGACGAGTCATGAGTGTATACATCAATACAGCATGTAGATTCAGATTTTGAAAGCTTGAAGCAGCTGCAAGTCTGCAACTGACAAAGCTATAGGGAAGATCCTTCATCGGTTTTAGGGTGGTTTCATGTGGAAAAGGAGCAGTCGAGGATGGAGCAACGGGTGGCTCGATGGTCAACTGGTCTTGCAATGATACTTTCCTTCCTTTCACATATGATTTTGATGTCACAAAACCGCCTGGCGCTATGAAGTATCTGATCAAGAGTCCCTCCACCCCTTTCTTGCTGCCACTCATAAGTTTCCTGTTATTTTGTGCAGGATTGATTAGAGGAGATTTAGTAAGGTTGAAACATGATTCAGATGGTTGGAGGTAAGTGTGGCAATTCCTAACGCGACTCGAGACAAAAAATAAAAGTAATAAGTTTTTTGGATTGTTGGGTTTAGTAATTTTATAAATGGGTCGTGTTTGGATGACATTTTATTGAACATATCGATCTTCTGGTCTAGGGGCACAGTTTATCTTCATTAAACTAGTGCGGATTTAAGTCCCATAGTGTGCGTTATGCTGATTTTAGAAATAGGATATAGGGGGTTTAACATGTTTGGAATTAATTTATAGTTTTATACCAATAAAATTGTAGGTTACAGGGTGTTTATAGACCGTTTGAAATCAACCAAACTGTTCAACTCGAACCAAATTAGCTGTTTTAAGTTTCATTTGGTTCTTTTTTATGGTTTTATAGTGTAATGGTTCGGAATTTGAAACCGGACAGGTAAATCAAATCGTACTGTTAACTGATATGTAAATACAGTTCAGTTTAGAATTTTCTTAGAGCACCTCTAACGTGGAGGACTAGGTGACAAACAAGGAAAAACGCTAGACGAAGAGAGAAAGGTTGGGCGTTTATAAAATATTACTTTTATAAAATAATTAAATTAAATAAATAGATATATATTATATTTTTAGATTTACTATAAGAATTTTAAACATCCTCCTATTTTTCAACATGTATATTTATAAATATGTATATTTATAAATCTCTCCTTCAACATATATAAATAGTTGTTAACTCATTAAACATTTATAAATATCTTTTCGTTTTTTATAAACTTTTATCTTTTAAAACCAAATCAAACTCTCTTAAGTAATCTATTATTAATTTCTTCTCGAATTGATAAACAATCGTATATCTTATACTAGTTTTGTATCCCTGTGTTTTACACGCGTTAATTCAAAATTTTATGGTGACGTCAAGTTTCTTTTTTTTATTAATTAAACTATGACTAAACTTTTTGTTTATTATAAAGTATAGAGTATAGATAGATCATAGATAGATGTAACTTAATAAACTATATTATATATTAAATTAAGTAATTAAATAATTGGTTATTAAATAACTTAGAAGACAATAAATAAATAGTGGATATATATATCCAAAATTAGAAGATCCGCTACAATAAATAAATAGTGGATATATATATCCAAGAATTAGAAGATCCGCTTGTGAATGTTTATTGACGGGAAAATTGTTGAGGATGAATGTGGTGGTGTCAATATGTACAAATTGTGGTGCAAAACACTTTTCTTTTATTATATATAGATATAGATTTTTATAAACTTTTATCTTTTAAAACCAAATCAAACTCTCTTAAGTAATCTATTATTAATTTCTTCTCGAATTGATAAACAATCGTATATCTTATACTAGTTTTGTATCCCTGTGTTTTACACGCGTTAATTCAAAATTTTATGGTGACGTCAAGTTTCTTTTTTTTATTAATTAAACTATGACTAAACTTTTTGTTTATTATAGAGTATAGAGTATAGATAGATATAGATAGATGTAACTTAATAAACTATATTATATATTAAATTAAGTAATTAAATAATTGGTTATTAAATAATTTAGAAGACAATAAATAAATAGTGGATATATATATCCAAAATTAGAAGATCCGCTACAATAAATAAATAGTGGATATATATATCCAAAATTAGAAGATCCGCTTGTGAATGTTTATTGACGGGAAAATTGTTGAGGATGAATGTGGTGGTGTCATATGACAAATTGTGGTGCAAAAACTTTTCTTTTATTATATATAGATATAGATAGATAGATATAGATATAGATTATGTGATCTTAAATTAATAAACACTCATTATCATACAAACAAAATACAAGTTGTTGATTAATAAACTTGAATATAATATTAGTTGGTGACTAAAAATGATTATAATATTAGTTTGGTTATTTTGAAATATAATATTTCATATATTTTATTGTTTTTATTTTTTGTTTTTTACTTTATTTTTTAATTTTTTTTCCTTTTATGCGAGGGCAACGAGTTTAGATAATGAGTTGGTTGTGTAATAGGTAAATCCGTAAATGATAAATATGAGTCGGCTATGATTTTATAAATGGTTTTGGGCGCTACATGTTTTTTTTTTCTTTATGTAACGTTATAGCAATGCAACGATTTTGTGTACACGCATTATCCCCGCGGTAACACATAAGTTGCGAAATCTTATTAGTTTTTATTTAAGTAGTTCTGAAAGAATTTATATATATAAAAACTTTAATTAGTAAAAAAAACACACTTATTATCACCATAAAATTTTGGATTAAGTTAAAGTTTTAATAAATAATTATTCGAATACTAAATTTCCATATTAGGGTTTATTTAGTTTAAACTTTTAATAAGTAATTATTCAAATACAAATTTTTATATTAAGGTTAGTAATTATCCAAATACTAAATTGTAATATTAAGGTTAATATTTTATTGCATATACTTTAATACTTTAATATAATACTTATAATACTGTAGAGGCTAGATTATGAGGCTTGTAATATTAAATATGTTGGGCTGGGCTTAGAGGGTTTAATTAGAATCATAGGCTAGTTTGATTATTGTATTTAGGCTAGTTTATGATTGGGCTTGGGTTTACTATTGGGTTTATGATCCACAAGGGGCCCTATAGTAAACCCAATGAGGTAGTATATAAACCTCACTTGTTCATGTTTATGATCAAGCCTTGGATATTCAAGTTTACGATTTTCTGCATCCTTTGGTGTTTCCGATCATATTATTTGGCTTCAAGATTGTAGTGTTTTTCATTCAAGATTAGATCTTTGTCTTAGATCCAATCTATTTCATCTACTTTCTTCTTGAATCAATCACATACGAGGATTCCGCACTCGTTTGTGATTAGATATCGTGTGTTTAGGAGATTTCCGGACCTACAATTGGTATCAGAGCCAAGAATCTTAGATTCGAGGCTCTCACGATATAGATTCAAGCGTTTTTCTGGGTTTGTGTTCGGTTTTTGTTGAAGATTTGAAGTTTCTGGGTGTTTACGATCGTCGCTGCTGCTGTGTTCATCGAGTTTTTGGTGATTACGATCGTGTTTTCTGGGCTGCGGTTGAAGATTGCCTGTTTACGACCCGGCAAGAAGTTGTTTACGATTGTACTTTTTGGTGTACTTGTGTTTACGACTTTGCAAAGTCGTAAAGGGTGTTTACGATTTTTCCTAATCGGAAACAGGTGTTTACGATCCGGGGTCGTAATCGGAAATCGTAATCGGAGTTTACGATTATTTAAGGCGGTTAAGTGTTTACGATTTGGCTTTGATCGTAAACAGGTGTTTACGATCGGAAACGGTGTTTACGATCGGAAACAGGTTTTTGCGGCAAAAAGTCACTTTTTCACACTTTCACGGAAACGGGCGTAACTTTTGACTCGTTTGGAGTTAGAAGCTCAAATTTTTACATGACGTTCGTGACATCAAGCCACAGAATTACCCCAGACTAACGTCCAGGGGAGCTCGTTTGGACCCCCAAATTCCACTCCGAAGGCCTCCGTTTTTCAGTTTTAAGTTTTTGACACTATTCTTTGAATAGTAATTTTGCCATTTTGCCGTTTTTGCCGATTTTTCGAAATTTTCAGAAGCTATCTAAAGAAAGATAATGAGTTCAGTGGTTGAAGAAAAGAATATGGTTGAGGACAAGGATGTTTTCTTAGATGAAGTTGACGAAACTAAGATATGCCCGAATCCTACATGTGCTCGATTAATTCCTGGACTTAGGCAAATCTGTAAAAATTTTCAGTCAGAACTGTTTGAGGTAAAATGCGAAAGGAGTTCTTTTAAGGGTAGATGGCAAAAGAATGAGGATAAGGTAAAAGCTCAGAAACTAGACATAGTGAAATATCAGAAACTAGCAACTGAGAACGCTTATCTGTATGACAACGCTAAGTTAGAAATAGCTGAGCTTAGTAAGCAGATAGATGAACTTAAGCATAAAAACAATGAGTTGCAAGTAAAACTTGATATGAATCAAATGAGAAGCAAAAGAATGCTTGATGCTGGAAAGGAATTGTCACATGCTGTTGTGACTGGTCAAGTTGGGAAACACACACCTGGATTTGGATCAGAAAAGACTGATAAGGCCTTGGCTGCAAACAACATTATTCCTCCACCAGTTCACAGAGACATTATAGGAATACTTCTTAGTGAGGATCAAGTTGAACGAACCAAGTCAGATTATAAAGAAGCTGCTCCTCCTATTGATAGTGTCTTGGTTGGAACTACACCATTGACTCAAGAGGAAATAGACAACGAGGCAAACATGACATATGGTGAAGGGAGAATAGAGGATGTATCAAGAGATGATGCTGAGTGCCAGGAGTATAACAGATGTCATAGCTCCAGGTCTGATGAAGCTGGGGTAGAGTTGAAACCATACCCTAAAATTGAAACCCCATGCTTCAAAGTAATTGACAAAGTCAAAAGGGAAAAGGTGATCTTGACGACCCGGCCTGAGGGGAAGATCTTTATGACATCTGGATCTATGTTTGACCAAGAACCAGATGTTGGGTATGACTTACCATCCTTCTCCTCCAAGTTCAAGGGAATAACTGATGGAGTGGTCGGTGAAGCCAAAGTTGAGAAGCCAAAGATCACCATCAAGCATCCGAGTGTGAAGCCAACAGCTGGAGTGAAGAATGAAAAACTCAAGGGAGTAGCTGTGTCTCCCATTTCTTCAGTTGGATCATGCAGTTGCCGTTGTGATTGCAAGAATGATGCTTCAACGTCAAAGAATCCAGAGAGCACAAAGACGATGAGAACAGGTTCAACACAGGCTTCGACAAACCAGCAGAAAGTCAAATCTAAAGCAGCAGTCAAAGCAAATAAGCAGACGCAGAGCAAACCAGCTCCATATCAGCCACCAAAGACAAATGGGTATACGTCTGACTTCTATCTAAAGAAGCAGACTTGCTTTAATTGTGGCATTGCTGGTCATATTGCTAGAAACTGTCTGTATCGCCCCTATGAACCCTATTATCCGAAAACTCAAAGGGTTTCATCTCAGGAGTCTGTGAAGTCTAAGCCAATGATGGTGCAAACACCTAAGGCAAGGAAGACTGTTGCTCCTAAGGTTAAACCCTCTGATCAACATTGGGGCGTTGCCAAAGCTGAAAGAAAATCTTCAAATCAAATCAACAGCTTTCCAAGTTACCAAAACTTTCAGAAAAAGGTGATGAAACCATTTTCAAAACAACCAAGGTCTGAAAAACCCAAAGTTACCCCTCCCAATGTAACTAAAACTGTTTTAAAAAATGAAACTAAAATGAAGAAGGTTGAAATACCTAAAGTCACAGCTCTAAAGGTGGCTAAAACAAAAACTATTTTGAAAAATGAAACTAAAACGAAGAAGGTTGAAATACCTAAAGTCACTACTCCAAAAGTGACTAAAACAAATGTTAAATCACCTGGAACTTGGAAGCCTAAAATCAAAGCAGCTCCATCCCAACTTCCTGATTTCTCAAAGGGGATGTTTTTACAAGAAGTATCCTTTATTGATTCCTCAGGTGTACCCAGAAAAACAATGGCCTGGGTACCAACGGCTAACTAATCTCTCACTCTGTGCAGGAACGATCAAGGAGGATTATCACTAACATTTTTTTATTAAGTTGTTTGTTGGTAAGTGATTGTTCCAGGCACAGTTTAGGAGACGTATCTTCATGTTATGTCAAGTAATCTATAAATGGAAGGTATGTCTCATTGAGAGGTAAAAGGTAAATATCAGCATGAAAGGTGCTGTTCTTAACTTGGTTGTTTGAATGATGAGGCAGCAAAGGGTGTTTTGGGTCAAATCTTTTTAAAATTTTCACTTGATTGATTAAGTGTTTGACTTCAAATGCAATGAAGTGTGCATGTCATGAAACCCAATTTTCTAAAATTTTTCAAATCAATACTTTGAAAGTTAGCTTGGCCAGATATCTTCAAAATTTTGTGTGTTTGTTCTTTTAAGTGTGTTTGTGTGTTTTATCTTTATTGTTAAAAAAAAAAATTAAAAAAAAATAGTGTTCACAAAATTGTGACATTAAAAATCAAAAAGCAAGGGGAAGAAATGTAAAGATGAAGAAAAAGTTGACCCCTCAAAAATTGTGTGCTTTTCAATTTTTAATTGTTTGTGTTTAATTGTTTGTGTCTTGTTTTTGAGAAGTTTAGGGGAAGTAAAATGAATGACCGGGTTGGAGATGGCTGACACGCGTAAGACGGAAGTGAAAGGCAAGCTCCACGGTGATATGCTCGGTAGGCTCGACCTAAACTTATGACCTCCAATGAAAGTGCAGTGAACTTAAAAGATATATATGTTTAGTTTCCCATCCTAGGTTGCATGGTTTAAAAGACTAAGTCCCAGCAAAAACGGGTTGAGAGTGGTAATTATACCTAGTATTCACTCTCTCACACGCCATGTTTCTGCTGATATGACTACACCACATAAGAAAAAGAAAAGAAAAAGAAATGAAAAAGAAATTAAAAAAAAATGAAAAAGAAAAGAGAATAAATAATCACTCAGTTGGTCTTCTTTGTGTGCTTAGCGGCCGACCTGATCACCAACTGATGGTTAATGAAAATAAGTGGTAGTCATAGCCGTGGTGCATGGTTCCTCAAGTTGGGGGTTTGTGAATCCTCAATAAACTCTGAGGTTGGGTAGGTTTTGCTGTGTACGCTTGGGTGTGGGGACAATTAAACATGACGGTAATATTGTACTATATTAAGCATGACGCATTCGGTTGGGATTAAACGGGTTTGAGTTTAAAGCGGACAAACATACCGGCAATCACCTGGACTAGTCGAGTAACTGAAGCTGAAAAGGGTTCCTCAGTCAGATTCATATGGTTTGATCCCTTGTAAACTTTCTCATGTTTAATATTGGTAAGTATTTGTCTATTTTTATCTTTCTTGTGTGAGTTTTAAGTTCTTTGTGTTTGTCTTTCGTCTTGGCCAGGTTGATTTGAGAAGTCAAAATGTGTTTTTCATGGGTTTTAATGCATGACCATATGCCCCCGGCAGATCTTGCCAAATTTTTAGGGGAAGGAGTATGGGATAATAAGTATTATCCGAAGGGAACTCGAGGATGATACTTATTATCTAATGGAAAAGACTTCCTCCGTCAGATCTTGACAAATTTTTAGGGGAAGGAGGGAGGATAATAAGTATTATCCGAAGGGAACTCGAGGATGATACTTATTATCCGAAAAGACTTCCATAATACATAGTATCCGAAGGGAACTCGAGGATAATATGTATTATCTCAGGGGAAGTCCTTAGCTGAGGGGAAGTACTCAGCTAAGGGGAAGTCTTTAGAGGTCTTGGGTTCAGGGGAAGTTTTATAGAAAACCCGTAATCTAACCCAAAGACCGGTCATCAAATGTCTGGTGGAGTATATTTTTTTTCAAATGTGTGTCAGACAGGTTGATGAGAGAAAGATGCTGCTGCTGCTGCTCAAAGTTAAAGAACCAGCCGGACAAGACTACCATCTGAATAAGCAAATGTTCAGGGGAAGTTGTTGGGTTCTTTACAAGCTTCTAAAAGACTATCAAAGAAGATGTTCACAAGTTTAGGGGAAGCAGAAGACTTCAAGTCTCGTTGAAGAAAATGAAGCAGAGAGCAGTCAGAGATCATGAAGATCCAAGTTCAACAATCAAATTCTTCAAAGTTAGGGGTTTTCAAAATTTCAACCCTCTAATTTTTGAAGATTCAAGACAGTTACCGAAGATTCAGCAAGAACCAGTTCTTTCAAAAGAAGCAAGTCAATGAGAATCCTCCTCTCATTAACTTGTTCATTTCAAGAAGTTCAAGCTGATGCTGATCAAGAGAAAGTCCCAAGTGCCCGTCATGAAACCCAATGAAGATTTCTGCGGAAAGAATCTTCATCAGCATCTAGGCCAGCCACTCAAGAAGAAGAATTTCAAAGATCAAAGACATTTAATATCACAAGCCTAGGGGAAGATTGTAGAGGCTAGATTATGAGGCTTGTAATATTAAATATGTTGGGCTGGGCTTAGAGGGTTTAATTAGAATCATAGGCTAGTTTGATTATTGTATTTAGGCTAGTTTATGATTGGGCTTGGGTTTACTATTGGGTTTATGATCCACAAGGGGCCCTATAGTAAACCCAATGAGGTAGTATATAAACCTCACTTGTTCATGTTTATGATCAAGCCTTGGATATTCAAGTTTACGATTTTCTGCATCCTTTGGTGTTTCCGATCAGATTATTTGGCTTCAAGATTGTAGTGTTTTTCATTCAAGATTAGATCTTTGTCTTAGATCCAATCTTCATCATCTACTTTCTTCTTGAATCAATCACATACGAGGATTCCGCACTCGTTTGTGATTAGATATCGTGTGTTTGGGAGATTTCCGGACCTACAAATACTTTTTTTTTTTGAACGGCAAACACTCGGTTACTCGGGGGTCTCATCCTGGCAAACGATGCTACCCACGACACGCTGCGACCACAGGCCGTGCAAGTAACCAAGACCCTCTATGTTGCACATCCATCCCAGAGGAAACCCACCGCCTTAAGGCCCACTGTGGTAAAACCTCTGACCCACCTCTATTTAATTTATCATTCATTTTTTATGTCCGGTGGGATTTGAACCCTTGACCTCCACATTGGAAGGCAAGGGTATATCCACTCCACCAAATGGTGGGGGATTATAATACTTTATTCATAATAATATTTTAATTAAATTTTATGCATGTAATATAAATATCCTATTCTATTTAATTTTATATTTTTTTTTACTTTAATTGAGTTCAAATTCAAATTTACCAAGTATTCCATTTCAATATAATAAACAAAATCCTTATTTTTCGTGACTAGATTTCTTTTTTTAAGCTGCAAACATCCGGTTACCCGGGAGTCTTATCATGACAAACGATGTTACCCGCGGCACGTTACGACCTCAGTCCCAGAAGAAACCCACCACCTAAATACCCATTGTCGTAAAACCTCTGACTCACTATAACTACTGAGAAATTTTTATATAGCTATAAAAATACATAATTATCGTAGATTATGATTGTATTTATTTAGTTATTTTTAATATTCGAATATCCATTAATAAATGTTAGAGTGTTTTAAATGTTTGATGTAATAATTAGATATTGATAATTAATCCTTGTAGAGTATGATGTTAGTAAAGTAGGATATATAAATAGTAATGCTGAAAAATATCACCATTACATTTGAAATAAGGATGTCATTCTCCTCCAATCGTATTGAAGATGTTGTTAGCAACCCCTTTGTTATACACCCACCTACTAAGAGCTAACATATGGTATCAATGTGTGAGTGGTGGCGTGAGTCCACTCACGGCATGAAGCACCGTCCCGGTATGGCGTGAACCGTAACGATCTTAACAATCTTACCCAAAATTTTTACTATTTAATCCAGAACTATTTTACACCATTTCACATCTTCTTCATCATCTCAAACAAATATTATTTCACATATTCTAATCACTATAGACCCTAATAATCCTAACAATCTTAACAACAACGACCCGTGGGTATGGGGTGTTTATGCGGGGCAACCGATCTGTTGTATACGAGGGGCATGTGTTTGTCGTCCACAAATGGACCCGCAATCTCCGTTGTATATGCGAGGCAACTGAATTAGTTGGTGCAAGTGAAGTGTCGACGTTTTGCTTCTTGTTGTTACTACGTAACAAGAAGATCACAACGGTAGCCTACCTCCCATTAAGACTTGGGAAATTTTAAAGCATCCCTCAAAATGGCAAACGATTATGGAGGTAAGCGGCGGGTCGTTCAAGAAACGATCGTCGGTTAAGACGGGTAGTCCATAAGGGTCGGCATCCACCGCCTTTGTCAAGTGGACCTTAACGAAGAAGCACCACCCGAGGAGGAGTTACCTAGGCTCATGGGACATCGAAGGGCAAAAGACAAAGCCACGGCGATAGAAGCTCAAAATAACATGGGACGGGAATTGGTGATAGAAATAAAAAAAAATCAACGAACTCCAACAAGAAAAGATCGAGCTCAAAAAGCATAGAGAATTTCGGGAAAATGTCCCCTACTCATATTACGAACTGATCATCTTGACGAAGCGGAACTCAGTTTCTTGAGTTGGAGAAACATCTGTGAAGGAAAAATTTAATATTTAGTTTTTTATGTTTTTGTTTTTTATTTTGTTTTATGTAATGTTTTTATGTTATTTAATGAAATGGTGTATTTTTATTAAAAATATTATGTTTTAAATTTTAGATAAAAACATGTTATAAAAGATTAAAGAAAGAGAAAGGTTCAAGTAAGAAGTTGTATTAAGGTAAGAAGGTTAAGAAGGGCTCATCCAATAGCACGTGTCTTTTGATTATTTTTAAAGGATGCGTATTTTAGATTTAGCCATTTTTTGTTGACGTTTTATCAACTTCCCATATTTTTTTTAAAATCTTCATATTTTACATACGATATTATTTTTTTTAAAATACACCATAAATACGAGCGTTTATTATCTTTAAAATGCGTATAGTGAATTACTCTTTCGATTCTAGTGCGTCATTGTGTCAAAGACTCGTTGTTGTGTCAAATACTTGTCATTGTGTCAAAACTCGACACAATGACGAGTATTTAACAAAATAACATGGAATGAGTTAAAACATAAAATACAATGATAAATACATATCACAAAATGACCTGAAACATAAGACACAATAATCTGAACATAAGACACAATGACGAGTATTAGACACAAAGATAAATACATATTACATAATGACTTCAAACATAAGACACAATGATCTGAAGGTAAGACACAGTATGTCTATTTATTATTTTTTTAAAAACACAATAATCAACAGAAAGACACAAATAGTAAGTAAAAATGCATAATGACGAGGATTAGACACAATGGCGAGTATTTGACACAATGACGAGTATATAACACAATGACGAGTATATGATACAATGACAAGTATATGACACAATGATGCACTAGAAAATCGAAAGAAATAATTTTTTTTTATATTTTTTATATAGCAACAATGTATGTGTTTCAAAGATTAAAAAAAATGCTCGTTTTTATAGTGTAATTTTTTTTTAAATAATGTCGTATGTAAAAGTTATGAATGTTTAAAAAATAAAAGAACTATATAAAAGGTCAACAAAAATAACTAAGACTTTCTCTATCAATTAATTTAGAGTCATAGATGTTTATTTAATTGATGATCTAATGACTGAGATGAGATGACTTCTTATCCTTTATCTTAATAAAACTTCTTACTATAACTTTGTTTTTCTGGGAAAAAAAAAAAAATACAAACTCATAAGAGTATATACCCTTTTCTTTTCTTTTGAACCAGGTAAGTAATACCTTATGCCCCCTAAAGGTAGAAGGGTTTTGATTCCGAGAACATTAATCATGTCAATAATAGAATAATAGGTTTCATAGAATATTATCTTGTTAGCAATGATAATAATCCCCTAATTTGGGGGCTAATTGCATCCAATTCCCCCTAATTTAGGGATATACAACTTTTCTTGAGGCGGAATCCACTTTCTTTCTGGTCGACTAACTTTACAGCATACCTATTGATTGTAAAATAAGTTTGTCTGAGACAAGGATCATATCATGTGGTCACCAATCGCCATTGTTTTCGACAAGCTGGGAAGATAAGAAAATTAACACAGATCAAGAAAGAGAGATGATTGTGTGCTTACGAGGAGTAGGAATAAATCGGAGCTTGAGGAAGCTAGACGCGAAGCAGGTTTCTTTGATAATGGTCTTTTTTCTTCGACTATCTCGTGACCTCCTGCTTGAAACCGACTAACAGAAAGTTAATACAAAAACCAACCGTGAAACCAAACCGTCAAGCTTTGTTACACGGTTTTAAACCGAATCATGAACATCCCTTACTATGATTGGGTTTAAATTGAAAAGTTGAAAAAAAATGTGGAAATAACCAAAAGGGGCTAGATGGCCCATTTGATAAATGATGCCATACGGCCCATCTAGTGGATCAGACTTTCAGGTCTCGTGCGCTATTCAGAAAAGAACTCTACGTTCAAATTTGAACAAATAGCAGCTAGTCTGGAGACAAGTCAGACAATATGTGTAGGGTCTAGACAATAAGAACCAAATTATCCGAACCAACAATTAACCAATGGTTCAGTTAAGCCATAACCGATTGGTAGAACCCAATTGCTTAGATTCAGCCATTCAGGTACGATGTTCATTGAATTGAATATAACTAGTTGTTTACACCCTTGCTTCGCTTGGGGACCAATAGATTTTAAACAAAAATGCAAATGAAAAGAAATACATGTCTTACTACATTTCCTAAATACATTGAGATTGTACATAAAATAATAAAGTTCTCCATAACCCTAAATACATGTCTTACTTCATTTCCTAAACATTTAAAGTTATATACATGCATGCTGATAACCACAATTACTTATCCTCCACTAATACAAACATTGACAGGTAATTAGCACCAAAAACAAGCAGGTGCATTTAGTCAAATTCAAAGCTGCTATATATGCAACAATCCTATATAACCAGCACCATCATCCTACTCACTATGATCTCTCCACTTCTTGAGTTCACTTTCAACCGCTTGTTTTGCTGCTTCAGCCACTTCAGCCTCTTTCAAAGCCAGACTAAGTGCAGCTTCAATATCCTTCGTTTCTTGCATACTCTTCTCCAGTTTAATACGTGTTTGTTTCTCCTTGTTCTTAATTATTTCCACCTGATTCTTAGCAGTTGCCACTTTTGTATCTGCTTTTTTCCCTGCCTCCTCACCTTTCTTGCTCAAAGCTTCATATTCTTTACCTGTCAGCTTGATCTTATTATCACCCACAGAATCTTTCTTTGAACTCTTCTGTCTTATTTGATCACTTGCAAGCGCTTCTGCTGCTTTCGCTTTCTCGAGCTCTTTAACAGCAACCTCCAGCTGCTCTTCGGCTTCTTTGTTCGAACCGTCTGAACACTTTGCTTGTTTTTTCAGTGCTTCTACTTGTTTCTTCAGTTCCTCCTCTTCTTTTCTTGCTTTCTCAACTTCTGTAATTGTTTCTCGTATCTTTAACTCGAGTTCGTTAATACTGGTAGTTGCTTTGTTTAATTCTGTTGTAGCCTTTTCGACTTCGAGCTTAACTTTGTCTAATTCAGCTTCTTGTTGTTCGTGTTTCAGATCATCTCCCTGCAAGAAACTAATATCGCATTTTACTTTCTCAAGATCGAGTTCTAATGCTTCCACCTTAGCTTGTAATGAGGACTGTTCTTGTTTAATTTCATCGAGTCTCCGTCTGGATTCATTTGCTTCCAAATTAGCCTTTTCTAATGTCTTCATATCTGCAACCCGAACCTCGCGTAACTGTTCTTCTAAAACGTTAATTGCTTCTGTGGTTTCCTCTAGTTTATCTCCTAAACTTCTAAGTTCTGAAAGCTGGTGTTCTTTTCTCAATGACTGAATTTTCTTGTCTAGATCTTCTTTTGCTTTTTTTGACGATTCGATTTGCGCTTCTTTTAATGCTATAAGATGGATGTGTTGTTCGTCTGCTTTTTCGAAAGCACGATTGACGTGATGAAGGGTATCGCGAATGTTCTCAACTTCTTTGGAGAGTTCTACCATTTTCTGATGGTTAACTTTTGCAGCATGTTGTGCATCTGCAGCCTGTTGAAAAGCAGCTAACTTGGCTTCTAAAGCGGCATCGAAATCTTGTTTGAGGCTAGTGAGTTCTTGCTTGATTGATATAAGTTCGTTAGCAGACGTTTTGTACCGGTTTCTTTCGTTATCAACGTCTTCTTTCCATCCATCATTAGTTAGTTGGGTTTGGCTGGATTTTAACTGTTGGAGTTCTTGAGCTCGAGTCTTTGCAGCCTCTATTGTCTCCATTGCTTCTTGCTTCTCTTCACTTAGCATCTCTAGCTTGTTAGTTAGCTCATGCAACGACTTATTCGCCTTTTCGAGGTCACGGAGTGCATGAGCTTTTGTGTTTTCTGCGGTTTTTAAAAGCTCTTTATACTTGTCAAGCTCCTTCAATTTCCAATGTAGTTGTGTCTCCTTCTCCAATACCCTCTGTCAATAATCAATGTTCAATCAATGTTTATATTCATATCAAGACTCCGTAACAACATTAAAATTTTAAGATTCTATGACTAATTTGTATGTATGTATGTATGGATGGTGGTGACACGTGACACGAAATGTGATTTCACACTATCTTTTTGGTCAAATCAAACTCAGACCGTCTATGAAAAAAATAAGATGGAAAAGACAACTTAAAGTAGGATGGTTGTGGCGAAAGCCCTACAAGCAAATGGCGGTTCCATGAAACCCTAAACGACCATTTAAAATTAAGGGGCTATGACGCAAGCCCTAAATGCAAACAGCCATTCCATGCAATTCCAAATAATAGTTTCATGCAGACTCAAGAGAGGGCTATATATGATGAAGTCCCTAAACGCAAATGCCCGTTCAAAAGTAAGGCTATGACTCAAGCCCTAGCTTTTAAACGGGAGAGGGCTATATATGATGCAACCCTCGATGCACCAGGTCGACTAAAAGGCATGGATATGACACAAGCCCTAGCCTTTAATGATCTCAAACGATAGTTTAGTTTACAGATGGTGTGAAATTAGATTGCAGAACATATAAGTATAGCCAGACATTTGTCTATACAAACCTCTTCATTGGTTTTTTTGGACATGGTTTTTCCTGATTTTGGTGATGCTTCTCCAAATAAATTAACAGCAGCTTTAACCGATTGGAAAGGTGCTCGTGTATCGATCTCGCCAACCGTTGCATTTGGTGAACCTTTTGGAGAACCTGTTGCTCGCCTTGTAGTGGTTGATATACTTGGAGAAACTGATGTTCTAATTGGAGTGGGAGAAGCTGCCACATTTTGGCGAGTTCTTATTTGAAAACCAAACATTACTTCCGGCTATCCACCTTTAAGTGAACAAAACATGAATCATAATCTATCACCACATCTTATAAAAAACCCTAAAAAGAAACAATTAATACTAGATACATTCAAACAAAATTCAAATCAGTTTTTAAAATAAAAACTTTATTTTGGGTGTTTATATCTCCACAGCAGGTCGCGACCTCCAATCCGCAGGTCGCGACCTAAATCCGCCGTACTCCTCCCCACACCCATGTTATGGTGTAGCCGCACAACGCCCCGTGCCACCTCAGCACCTCCCCTCTGCGGTTATGGAATACTAATATCCTAAGGTTGGTGCTTTCTAACTGCCTAACGTGAAATTATCAAATAGGCCGTATAAAAGATAGGGTTTTTTCATCCAAAAACCCTAAATTAAATGACGGATCATATTTATATTTCACAAGGTAAAGAAAGAAAATTTTTGGCGCGTTCAATGGAAATTATGTAAGTACCTCGAAGGATGGTTTGTGTCTTCGTGAGTACTCTAATTACTTTCTGGTTTTGATTCGTAAATTTGTGTTTCACCTTTCCTCTTGTTCTGTGTAACCAAATGCACCATGCGAAAAAAGAATGCAAGACAAGAAAACAAAATAAATCAAAATTCTCTCTCTATATATTTATCTCTATCTTTCTATCTCTCTCTCTGTATATATGTATATCTCCTTTTTTCCCTTAAGAGTAAATCAAGATGATTGAAATTAATGGGAGAGATGTGAATAATTACAGAAGAATGGTGAATTTAAGAAGGTTTTGTTCATGGGAGAATCAAAAGATAACATGAATTGAAGAAGCTCAAAATTGTTCTTTTTTGGCATATGATTAGGAAGATCAGGGTGTTCTTACTAAATTTGGAAACATCATTCTTCTATTAATGTTGTTGCGAAGGGAGAGGAAGATGATGTGGTTTTTTAGATAACATGTGTTGTAAAAACATTTTTGGTTGGCATATGAAAAAACGAACACCTTCAATTAAATGTGATCTTGC
The DNA here is from genome assembly GCA_039602395.1 of Deinandra increscens subsp. villosa. NCBI lineage: Eukaryota > Viridiplantae > Streptophyta > Magnoliopsida > Asterales > Asteraceae > Deinandra > Deinandra increscens. The sequence goes on from JBCNJP010000027.1 coordinate 15,805,153, forward strand.
TATGAAAATATTTTTCTTTTTAAGGATTAAACAACTCATAGTACCTCAATCTTGCATAACTTGCAATTTCACTCATTTCTATATCAGGCTTTCATATCAACTGATTATAATAGTCAATTAGGATCATCTCCATAACCCATAAACCTCAATGGCACCCAAAAACGACACATGATCATAACTTTAGCATAAACCTAAACATATATGCATAAAAGACTTGTACCTTAAGTTTCTTGCACTCTGTACACCACAATGACTTGCGTTTATCTCTGGTAGTGACCTTTTTACCTAAATATCCACACCAACTAAGCTATATGACATCCATTAGGTTAATCTATATCTATTTCATTAAATCTTACCAAATTTGGAAACTTATGGAACATGCAACATGATCAAGAGCTTACCTTTGCTTTCTTGTGCGTATGGACACTTCCAAGGCTCTGTGATCTTCCTTGATCATAATGAGATCCTGCATATGGCAATCCATGGTGGTTTGATCACAATAGGTTGCCAAAACTTTCCAAATATAGAAACTTTACATATGCGTGGACAATTTAAGCTTACCTCAAGTTTCAAATTAGCAATTATTGTGTATATAGCTCCTGTGACCATCCTTAATCACTCAATCAAACAATAATGCATGAGCCATCCATAACTCATTTGCTTACCACACTTGATATTTCATGAACATGTCTTAAAAGAGGATTCTTTTGAGAAATTTGAGTGAGGATTCTATTGAGAAATTTAAGTGAAAATGACAAGTGCAGATTTCTTGGTTATATATAGCGACCATCAATGTGGACCATCTGAAACCACTCTAGACGAAACAGACGGTTAAGTTTAAACAAGCCGAGCTTCAGAAGTAAACCTCGAATCGAACCGAGCTCAAGCTATGTTAAGTTTAAACAAGCCGAGCTAGAGCCTAGACGAGCTCGGGCTCCTCTTGTCAGCACCCCTAACATAAACCGTCAAAACGAAAGCATACACACCCAATAGACGCGGAGCTCATTATCTCAGCACAGCAACAATAGAAAAATAACATAGTAACTTAACCGTGGTTTCTTGTACATTAACACACAATCTTATGGTTCCTGTCTAAAATATGTTTGATGATATATCACCACAATGTATACATAACAAAGTCAAGTAATCTACAAAGCAATACATGTTACCTTACTCCACTACAATCAACTATGTGCTAGTGCACTAGCAGTAAACTTTAACTACATGTTACAATCAACAGAAAGAATACTACATTACTACTGCATAAACACATGCGACACGTAATCACTGACTAGCCATTTATTGGTGTAACAATTGGTTGTAAATAGTGTCTGTCATCTTCTGCATATCTTCAGATTAGACCTAACTGAACAAGATACAACTTGAGATCCTTATTTGCCTTTAACGGATTTCCCAACTCGAGACTTCCAAACACCCTGCATCGAAAGAGATTAA
>JBCNJP010000027.1:15807107-15912382 GCA_039602395.1 Deinandra increscens subsp. villosa
TCAAAACTTATCGTCCCGGTAAAATTGTAAGTGAAAAATCACCGTTATATCCATACAAGACCTAATGATCAACTTATGTCTACAAAAGAGATGATGATGTTTGGTTTCTTGATTTCAAGCTCAATCCCGACCCGTTTCGCACTTTACTTAATAATTTCCTACCGGTGATTATAAGGGGAGGAGGTATGGTGATGGCATGGCTTCTTGAAGCCATGTTCACCAACCAATTAAAATCGGTCAAGTCAAATCTATAGTTTTTGAAGCCATGTGCGAGCCACACCACATGGTATGGTGGTGGTGTGGCTTCACCAAGCCAATCCGTTTTTTTTTTTATAAATTTAAACGACTTTTAATAAAATAAAAAATAAAAGTAAACAATATTAATTAAAATAAAAACACTAGCAAACGTAAACAAAATTTATTAAAAATAATAAAAATTACAACTTTTATTAAAAAAAAAATACAAATCTAGGATTGAGGATTTGCGTTCACCTCCTCCTCGGTTAAAAACACTTCCATTGTGTTTTGGATGTGCTCGGTGATATCGAATCTGAGTTTAAAATGAGTCTTGCTATCTCGCAATTCGAAAATAACATTCGGGTCGAGAACCCGGTTAACCGGCGGATCTCGAATGTGGACCGGTGATATAGCAAGGCCATCGTCTTTGAGAGTCATGTTGTGTAGAATGATGATTGCGTACATAATGTTCTCCATTAGCTCTCTTTTGATTGGACGACCCTTTCGATCGACTATTGCCACTTTTCCTTTAAACGACCAAACGCTCTTTCCACGTCTTTTCTAGCCCCCTCTTGTATCTTCTTCATTTTCTTCTCTTTTGATCTCAAAAGGATGTGGAAATGCCTTCACAAAAACCGACCAAGGGGGATATATACCATCCGCAAGGTGATACCCACGTTTGTACTCTCGACCGTTGCAAACAAATGGCATTCTAGGTGCAACCCCATGCATCTCATTATTGAACAAAGGTGACTGGTTAAGAACGTTGATGTCGTTGTTTGAACCTGCAACACCAAAGAACGCATGCTAAAACCACATATCTTGGGGAGGCAACTGCCTCGAGTGAAATTGTTGATTTTTTATGATCGCCACGATGATATTGTGCCCTATACTTTCTAGGACAATTCCTCCCACTCCCAATGAGTACAATCGATACTACCTATCATACCCGGAATACCATGCTTTTCTAAATGCGCATTATATAAAAGAGTAATATCATGGCTAGTGGGTGCACGCAAAAATTCATCTTTGTAAAGCTTAATAATGGCTTCACAAAAATAGTGTAGGGATTCGCGTGCAGTTACTTTCAGAAAAATCTAAAGATTCATCATATTCGTCAGGAACGTTACCGTATGCGAGTTGACGAATAGCCACCGTGCACTTTTGTAAAGGTGTAAAACTCTCCCGCTTCGTCGCATCCAAACGGTGTGTGAACCACGGCTCACTGTTTGTGATGTCGTCAACAATCTTCAAAAACAAACGTTTCAGACATACGAAACCGCTCTTTAAAAATTCCCTCGTGGTAACGGGGATTTTCGGCGAAATATAGTTCCACCAATCGTTGGTGACCGTTTTCACGATCACGGTAAATACGTTTCCTCCGTTTAGGAGCGGAAGCCTCTTCTTGTTCTTCTTGTTCGATGACGTTAAGACATAGGCTAAAGTACTGCATCGCGTTCTGGTACGAACCATCGGAGCTACTTGACGATGTCGGAATCTCGGGTGGTGGAAAAAAGTCTTCTTCATCGTAAAGACTCATTTTTTGTGAGAGTGAAAAAGATGAAGAAAATGTTTGTAGAGAAAAAGATGTGTGTTTTTTTAAAAAATGAATGAGTATTTATAGTGTGTGTTAAATGTTAAAGAAAGAAAAAAAAAAGTTTGATAGCCGTTGGCTACCAACGGTCGACTTCCAACGGTCAAAAGGAGGAGAAGGAGGGCCGGCTTGGACGGGCTTTTGGGAGCCGTGGAGAACCGCCAACGTTCGAAACCGGAACACCCGGTATCGTGAGCCGGTGGAAGCCACCCGACTACCCTTTGAAACCGGGTGCCGGCTAGTCACGATACCGCCTCCCCTAACACATCTTGATTCATTTAATAAACAAACCAAACAAATTCTTCTCCATTTGAACAATCTGATTCCGTTGAATACTTCCTGAGTTTCAATTCCCTATGTAGAAGAATGCATCGTCGGATTTCAGTCGATTCAGCCTAGAAGTGTGGGTTATCTTGCTTTTTGAAGATGAAAATCAACATGCAGATGAAGATGAGACTGAGAATTCCAATCCTACTGTTACTTTTTGTGACGGTTTTTGCCCCAATTGTTCTCTTCACTGACAGACTCGCCACATTTTCATCCTTCCGTAACTCCTCTTTATCGCTCTCATATCTTCATCTTCTTCAAGCACGATCAAAATCTGTATTATTGTCTAATTCATCTGTGTTCTTCTGCTTGCAGCCACAGATGAATTCATTCCGGAACCTTCTACACTCGTAAGCCCTACATTCTTCGTTTTGCAAATTTCATCGATCTCGAAGTTGTTGTTTATAGTTTATTTTCATTCCAGTCGTTGAATCGAGACGTCATATCCGTAAATCTGGATAGATCTATTCTACATCATGATGGTGAAAGATCTAGGAACGCGAGACGGCTTAATGAAGGTTTATTTCCTTATTTAGGGTTTTCTTCGATTCATTTATGTTTTACTTGATAATTTTGACATTAATACCTTCAGAATCAAAGTCAATTGACGCTCATGAATGGCACGAAGCCAATGATGGTGGCAATAAGCTTGCATCAGGTGAAAACATGGAGAATTTGAAGTCTGAGCATACGCAGTTAGCCATTGAAGTTGTAAGTTCTTTCAAAATTATCTGGAATCTCTTTATTCCTCAACTCAAAAATCATGAACTGAATCTAGACATTTGTATGTTTCTTGATCTACATGTTTATTAGTTAGTTTTGTAATTTCACTTCCATGTATAGCATTTTCCTTAGGATATGAAACTGGTATTTTAATGGTTAACAGTAATTGTAATTGGTAAATGAAGCATAAACAGTTTCGTGGCACCTCCCAAAACCGGCTATCTACCAATTGTTACGGTAATAACCACCTCTTTACCGCCACCGTTGACTAATTCTAGTTACTGTTATCATCACCACCACATTTTCCTGAACCACCTTTCGGACGCCAAAAGAGGAAAAAGAACAAGTGAAAACACAAAACGAAAGAAACCTTAGAACTTGGAAGGAGTCTCATGGAGACAATAGACTTCATAAAGGCGGAAGGAGGATTTAGGCAGAAGCTTCTCCTTGCGCATGTGAACCTGATGTGGGATACTCATTGCCACCAACTATGTTATTGTAAACGATAGAGTTAGAGAAATATGATACAATAGTATATTGAACTGTAACCAACCTTCCACGTTATATTTTCAGTATACTTTTTGACGATGGAATAGAGGAGGTTGTACATTAGTATTTCAACTTCCATGAAATATTAAGCCAGTTTCAGACTACTGTTATGCTTGTTTCCCTGGTTCTTTTTTCCATGTAAGGAGAAATAATAAATTAATATCAAATATTTCACGTAAACTACAGAGAGAAATGAAAAAGTGTTTGACTCAACAGGGCAACCCAGAGTTGACCTGTTTTAAAGTTACCAGTTATCCAACCCGCCAATTTTGCCACCTCTACTCACATGTATTGTGCTTTTACCATATTCACATATAATCACTCAAAATTTTGAAACATTTGCTCTCAAGCATTTGATAACTTGTATAAAATCAAATATGATGCTTGGTGAATGCTTATATATTTTGATCATTTCTTGCTAGCTTACTCATGATGCAAGCTGTTTTCTATGGTTCTTATTAAATCTGGCATACCCGTCAAGTACAACATTCATGATAGCTTTATATCCTAGAAATTGCTACCATGATTTCTATATCTAAATCGGTGTCATCATCATATACTTTCGTGACTGGTTATGTTCCTATTGACTAATTTCTGCTGTTGACATAGAGACATGTTTTAATGTCTGATCTCTTAGGAAACCAAACAAGAGGCTCAGCAAGTTGGTAAAAGGGAACTAGCAAATACCAAAAGTAAGAAACCGGATGAACACATTTTGGCAGATAGTCGTGTTCGGTATCTCAAGGATCAGTTGATTAGAGGAAGACTTTACCTTTCCCTTTCAACAACAAGAAACAATGCTCCTTTTGTTAGAGAACTTCGGCTGCATATGAAGGAAGTCCAAAAAGCACTTGGTGATGCAATCAAGGATGCAGATCTACCAAAGAAGTAAACATTGTTTTTAAAATCTTCCAGAAATCAATCGTTAGCCACAATATTTTATTCTTCTAATTTCTGCATTATATAGTATTTAGTTATCTTGCTATAAATTCAGTGCCTATGACAAGCTGAAGGCATTGGATCAAACATTGGCAAAAGGAAAGCAAATACAGGATGATTGCACTGCAATTGTAAAAAAGCTTCGTGCTATGATTCACTCAACTGAAGAACAACTACGTGTCCACCAGAAACAGGCCTTGTTTTTGACTCACTTAACTGCCAAAACTGTTTCTAAGGGCCTCCATTGTCTTCCTTTACGCCTTTCAACCGAGTACTATTCCTTAAATTTCTCTGCACAACAATTACCAAATCAAGAAAATCTTGATGACCCCAACCTCTTCCACTATGCATTGTTTTCAGATAATGTTTTAGCGACAGCGGTGGTTGTCAACTCAACTGTCACCAATGCCAAGGTGATTGATTATGTTCTTTACTCCTCTGATAGTATTTTAAAGTTGTGATTTTTAACATGTAAGCATGGCAGGATCCTTCAAAGCATGTGTTCCATATTGTTACTGACAAGCTGAATTATGCTGCAATGAGGATGTGGTTTCTTGCAAACCCACCTGGGAAGGCTACAATACAAATTCAGAACATTGATGAATTTACATGGCTGAATGAAAGTTATAGCCCGGTTCTTAAACAGTTGGCTTCTCTGAACATGATCGATTATTATTTCAAAACAGATAAGGCGGGCGAGTCTGATTCAAATCTGAAGTTCCGCAACCCAAAGTATCTTTCAAAGATGAATCATCTTCGGTTTTACCTTCAAGAGATATTTCCAAAGCTGAAAAAAGTGGTGTTCTTGGATGATGATATAGTGGTTCAGAAGGATTTAAGCGATCTTTGGTCTATTGATCTGAAAGGCAAGGTGAATGGTGCTGTTGAGATGTGTGGGGAGAACTTCCATCGGTTTGACCGCTACCTCAACTTCTCAAATCTCATCATAGCTCAAAACTTTGATCCGCGTGCTTGTGTATGGGCATACGGAATGAACATATTTGATCTGGAAGAGTGGAAGAAACAAAACATTACAGAGATTTACCACTCATGGCAAAATTTGGTAGGTCCTTCATTAATCAACTTCTCAAATACTTAAATCTTGACAGGCTCGTGACCGTATGTTATGTGTTTGGATGCAGAATTATGAGCGACAACTTTGGAAGCTGGGGACATTACCACCTGGTTTGATAACATTCTGGAAACAGGTATACCCGTTAGAAAAGTCATGGCATGTACTTGGACTCGGGTACAACCCGAGTGTGAGCCAGAAAGAGATTGAAAGAGCAGCAGTGATTCACTACAACGGGAATCTGAAACCATGGCTCGAGATAGGGATACCCAAGTTTCGTGGGTACTGGACCAGGTTTGTGGACTATGATCAGGCGTATATGCGGGACTGCAATATGAGTCCATGAGTCGCGTAGTACATATTCTTTGATTGGTGTTAGTGTTAGATGATTAGTTTGTTCATGTTTTCAAATTTTCTGGAAGAGAAGCCTCCATGGGTTATGATGTTCTTGTATGGGCATATGATCTTGGGTTTCACTTGTTTTGGCTAAATTTTGAAAAGGATGATGATGTGTTGTATGCTGTGTATACATCTTCATATGCATATGGTATCACAGAAATGAATCTTGAACTTGTCAAATTAACAGAACTAAAAGATTTTTAACGGAATGATAGTTCCAAATTAATAATATAAGCCTATTTGTATTAACTATATTAATATGTTAATGTGAAGGTGAACAGAATTACAATATTGAAAGAACCAAAAATGAACTTGAGTTAATAAATTATTTTTCTCCGAGAATTTGAATGTCTCAAATTTATTTGTAGCAGATAGAGATTTTAGAATCGTCGGTTCAAGAATCGGAACCGCTATAAAAACCAGGTTGAGTGGAATCGGTTAGAACTCTAGGCAGGAACCACCGGCTATGTTTTGACTGTTTTTGAATGCTCTTCAACAACTAAATAGTTGTCATTCTTATATATTTTATGAATATTTTCACATTGTTGGTATAGAGTATTAGATGTGTTAGTGAAACCACTAACAATAAAAATACTTACGATTTGTAATTTCTCATATCTCAAAAACACTCAAAAGAAAAACAAGTTTCTGAATTGTCATTTAGACAAAACAATTGAAAGATAGGACGCATCATAAGTTTTTAATGACGTTTAGATAAGCTATCTAAGTTATATATTTTATATAAAACTCGTTAATGTTAGTTTATTCAAATTATAAAAAAAAAGTTAGACTTAGAAAAATAACAAGCTTTATTTTAGTCCGCGTATGTTGAGTCCAATAACTTTTATTTTTCATTAAATTAAGAGCTGTTATGGTTCATATGTTTATGTATGCTCATATTTAAACTTTGGTACGTCCAACTTTTTAATAATAAAACTATACTAATGGCCTCTACTCTTCACTGAGCTTGTAACACCAACAATGCATGACACTACAACTTCCCTTTAATTTTTAAGTCATTTTGTATTTTTTAATATAAACTTGTCACATATTAGTCATTTTAGTAAAACCTAAAATTGTAAATAAACATGTTACATTAATATGCAAACTAAGACCACAAGTTTGGTATCCATTGATTTAGACGAGATTGTTATGCTTATGTACACCGTTCTGAGTTCTGATCAATATTTGAACCCGAGCTTTAACATCTATATGAGTGATGGGCTTGTATGTGTGATACTACGATTTGTAAAGATATATGATGTCTGAACATCATCTATCACTAAACTATGATAACTCGTCTACAAACCTCTGACACACTAAGTACCTGTATATGTGACTATTAGTTTATATCAAATATTCCTCTGAATGTATATAAATGTTATGTTATTCAATTATCTATATAAAAAATCAGTTTATGATAACAAGCCTTTTAGACTGGTTTTACTTCTCTTAACAATGTAATTTGTTATCTTTATAAAGTAAGACTCAAATCGAGATCGAGCTCATGTTATACTAGCATCTAATGTGAGCTAATTAGTTTAAAAAATTGTCATTTTACAAAACTTTAACTCGTATAACAACAAAAATAACAGATCACATTTAAGAAGATTTAGTGATATAGTTTGCCACTCAACTTATTCTATTCTGGAACTTGCTAACATTTATGTCCCACACCACGTGTTACACTGCAGGTTCGCCACGTATCCCTCCACTCGCACCACATCTGATACACTTCACCATCCTGCCGCCCACTCTCTCGCTCCATCTTCCTTCCTTCCAGTTCCTTCCTCCAACGCTCTTAATAATTATTTCTCTCCGACCACCGTCGACCGCCACCATCCACCATGACCGCCGAAACCCCCGCCATCAACGTCAACCTCGTACCCCTTCCCCACCTAACCGACTACCTCCCGGACCTCAAACCCCACACCTCTCCTTTACAACACAACCATTTCTACCACCCCTCCCACGGATTCTATCTCTCCCCATCTGACGTCATCATCCGTCACACCATCTACGACCTCTCCGGTTACTCTCCCTCCCTCCTCCTCCCCCAGCCTACCACCGTGCCGGACCCCGCAAACAGGTGTTTTACGACCCGAAAGACGTTCGAGCCGCCATCGTTACTTGCGGAGGGCTCTGTCCGGGCCTTAATACGGTTATCCGGGAGCTGGTTGTGGGGCTGTGGGAGCATTATGGGGTCCGGGAGATATTTGGGATCAAGGCGGGTTATCGCGGGTTTTATTCGGTGGATCCGGTTAGGCTGGATGTGAAAATGGTTCATAACTGGCACAAGAGAGGAGGGACTGTGCTTGAGACTTCTAGAGGTGGTTTTGATCTTGAAAAGATTGTTAATGCGATTGAAGATCATGGATATAATCAGGTTAGTTCTTTTGATTGAATGGTTATTTGTTAATTTATCATATTTTAGTTAGGATTCGGTAACAGATTAGTCGATGATCCAGACGGGCCCGACACCGAACCAAACACGGAAATGGGCCTTTCGGTTGTTTTTCATCTTATTCGGTTTTGATTTTGATAAGTTTTGTCCGGTTCTAGAATCGGATCGTGTATCTCGCGGTTGGGCCAATCAACCTGGACCTAACCGAAAACGACCCCAAAACAAACCGAATGGCTTTGCTTTCAGTCTCAGGATCAGTTTGGTCTTGTTTTTTACTCGAAACAGGTATTTCACAGTTGGGCCAATAAGGCCAATCGATGTGGATTAGCCCAAGAATGACCCAAAACACACAAAATGTCCCGGTCCGCTTGTTTTTCACTTTATTTGGTTTTATTCTGATTGGTTCGGTCCGGTTCTTGACTCGGATTATGTATCTCACGATTGGGCCAGTCGTCATGGACTGGCCCGATAACAGCCCAAAACTAAAAAAATGGCTGGGTTCTCTTGTTATTTTCGCCTTATTTGATTTTGGTCTCGGGTCGGTTTGGTCCGGTTTTTTACTCGGACTATAACCGGTATCTTGTGGTTGGGCCAAACGATGCAGATTAGCCGAGAAAGACCCAAAACACACAAAATGGCCCGGTCCTCTTGTTTTTCGCCTTATTTGATTTTTGTCCTGGGTCAGTTCGGTCTGATATTTGACTGATGTCACTTATCTTGCGGTTCAGCTAAAGAAAACCGATTAACTGACCAAACTGGCATGAGATCGACCCGAAACTAGTAAGTAAAATCAGTTTGCTGGGCCCTCTAGTTTTAATCAACTAAATGTTTGATATATGCAGGTGTACATAATTGGTGGAGACGGAACTCTACGAGGAGCAGTGAAGATATTCAACGAAATTCAACGCCGAAAACTGTATGTCGGCGTTGCTGCGATTCCCAAAACAGTAGATAATGACGTCGGGATCATCGACAGGTCATTCGGGTTCCAGACAGCTGTCGAGAAGGCCCAGCAAGCGATCAGTGCGGCTCACGTGGAGGCAGAGAGCGCACCCAATGGCATCGGCCTGGTCAAACTAATGGGCCGAAGCACCGGCCACATCGCTCTTTACGCAACCCTAAGCAGCCGTGATGTCGACTGCTGTCTGATCCCCGAAAACGAGTTTTACCTGAACGGCAAAGGCGGACTGTTTGAGTTTCTCGACGAGCAATTGAAACAAAACGGTCATGCTGTCGTGGTAGTTGCCGAAGGAGCTGGTCAAGATCTGATTCCAAGAACCGACGCCGAGAAACAAGAAAGAGACGAGTCCGGGAATCCGGTGTTTTTGGATGTGGGGGTGTGGTTGAAGTCCGAATTGAAGAGGTGGTGGGCTCGGGATCATGAAGGGGAGCTGTTTACGGTTAAGTATATCGATCCTACGTACATGATCCGTGCGGTTACAGCAAATGCGACGGATAATCTTTACTGCACCCTCTTGGCTCACTCGGCGATTCATGGGGTCATGGCGGGGTATACGGGGTTCGTAGCGGGTCCGATTAACGGGAACTATGCGTATATTCCGATGGATGAGATTGCTGAAACGAAGAATCAGGTGGACACCAAGGACCATAAATGGGCATGGGTTAGATCCATCACTACACAGCCTGATTTCGAGAGGAGTTGATGCTTTTCTTTTTCTGGTGTATTTTAGGGAAGTTTGTTATGGTGAAAATGTGAAATGTAGATCGTACCGGTGGCCATCATACTTCGTTTGAAAGTAACACTTTTCTTTTTTTAGTATTTGATAATATTATTCTTGTATTATGGGAGATTATACCATATTAAAAAAGTTTTAATAATTAAATACTAATAACTATAATAAAATTTTAAAATATTTTATAAGTATTATATTTTAAACTAACAAACTACGGAATGATAAAATCAAAATTACTAAACTTACTACTAAGTTAATTATCTTATATGATGACAAGAGTAATCACTTTAGGATTTAGGTTGTTAGGTAACTAGTTTATCATTTCGGGTTTCTATTCTGGAAATTACATAGACATAACTGTATTCAGTTTGATTAACCTAATCATTAATTACCACGTACTTGCTAGGGATAGTCCTAGAGTTACGTTTAGAAAGGTAGTCCGGGAGCGGAGGCACATACGATAATAACAAGATATGTATTAAAACAAACAAATACTAAGATTAACTACGTGTCACAATCTTAATTCTTACGCATAATATAGACACCCTAGTTCAAACCAACTCTAACTAACTTTTCACCCAAAGTAGTTACGAAGGAATTAGCCGGACATCGTAGTTAAATCAATAACAAGCTTAATAATGGAGAACATGAAAACAAACCAAAATCACTGACAACTGAATGCTTTGGTTCTTGAAACTTCAGAGGCAAATCGTCCAAAAACGGCTGGAGAGTAACCCAAAGTCGAAGTATATCCAAAACAACAACCCTAAGTCTTTAAGAACAAAAATCACAAATTTTCCGGATCAGCCTACCCTCCGCGGGTCGCGACGGGCTCGGTGTATGTGTCTCGCGACCCGTGAGCCTAACAGCTGCTCGATTTTCTTTCCTTGACACGCAACGGGTCGCGAGGGGCATCTGGTAGGAGTGTCGCGACCCTCGAGGACCTCCTGTAGCCAAATTTCTTCTTAACTTCTCTAAAACGCTCATTCTTCACCATTTATTGATCGTTCCTGACAAACACAAAACTAACGGAAGTGACATGATTCTAGAATGATTAAGGCAATAAAAATCACTAATTAAATAAATAGAATCTTAGAAAATACAATCCCATCATGGTCGCGGCCGGCAGGAAAATTGACGACATTACGGCACCCCTCAGCCACCACCACTGCAAACCACCACCACCAACCAGGCCGACGAGTCGATTTTTGAAAAGAAATCAAGACGGGGAAAAAACTGAGATTAAACCTTCGCGTGAGCTTACCATCGCCGGAGTGTACCGGAACAGAGGCGATGCCGCTGCTCCTAGGAGGAACCCTAGCAGCCGCCGCACTGTCGTCTCTTTTTCTTGAACACCGAACATGAAAACCACAAAGGGGAGAATGGATTCGACAAGAGAAAGGAGAGAGGAAGAGATTGGCTTCAAAAATCGGCTCTTCGCCGTGGCAGCACCGTGAGCTGCTGCTCATCGGCCTGGTTGCGTAGTCGAAAAACCACAAGAAAGAGAAAGGAAGCAGGTCTTAAAGAAAGAGAAAGGAGGCAGACACAATGACACATATATAAAGAAAGAGGGAAGACGTGTCCAAATTAGTGTCAGGAAAGAAAGAAATAAAAACGCGTGGAATCCACCAGATAAAATAATGTCACAAAAAATTCACCAGTCAGAAGCCATCACCGCAAAAACAACCAGTAGAAGAAAGGGAAACAGGTGACATGGACGTAACAATGCATTCCTAGAGTACAACTTAGCATTTCGATTTGTTATATTAATAATAATTAATTAATTAGAGCTTAATAATAAATCAAATAGTCCAAATCCTTTAAACTTGTTAAAATAATTAGACTTTTTAGAATAACTCAACTTAGATTTAGATTATAGTTAATAAAAAATATATTTTTTCTATTAGTAGTTTTTGATTGTGGGAAAAATAAAAATTGCTGTTAAATATATAAACAGACAAAAACCTCATGTCACACCATCCTTTTTTTCCAAATTAAATTCCGCACATCCAACTAGAAAAACAGATCTACAGATATACATGTTTATTCTTTCAAAAGTATATTTGTTAATTAATTAATAATTCTCGAGAAATCTCTAGAAAACTTGTCTCTGTTGCAGTTCATTTGGCCTCCTTTACCGACCTCCATCTGCGTCTCCCTGATTTGATGACCTCCATCTTCATGGCCCATTCTCACCCCCTTCAATCAACACTCTTTAAACCCTAATTTCAGCTCAGACACACCCCCACCCATTCCTTCCTTTCTTTTCAAGAAACCATATACTCACTTTCAAGATTAACCCAAGATCACCGATTTCACAAACCCCCATTGCCAAAACACAAATTATTGACATAAAAATCGAATCTTTAACTTATTCAAGAAACATGGTCAAAGGTATCATCACCACATTATTATCACTGGTGGTGGTGTTTTGGGGCTCAACTCAGTTGGTGGAATCTGCAATAGGTGTGAACTGGGGTACCATATCCAACCACCGGTTGTCTCCTTCAACTGTGGTGGATCTTCTCAGGGTTAACAAGATTCAAAAGGTGAAGCTTTTTGATGCAGACCCAGATTGTCTCCGAGCTCTTATGGGCTCTGGAATTGAGGTCATGGTTGGTGTCTCAAATGATCTTTTGGCTACCCTCAGCTCCTCAACTGCCGCCTCTGATTTGTGGGTTTCCCAGAATGTGTCCAGATATATGGTTAAAGGCGGAGCAAACATCAAGTATGATAATTTTTGCTTATGTTTTTTATATTAACTGACTGTTGCTTCTTTTTGTCACTTCTAGAAGTAATTAACAACTTATGTTTATGGGTATTTTAGTGTGATTAGCATACTTTTGTTAATTGGGATTTACTTGAAATGAAAAAGACATAAGAATACCATTTATAGAGTTGCTTATTAAGGGTGTTCTTATTTCATGTTTCAATAGGTCAACAAGTAGAATTCATATATGATTATTTTGGTACTATTTGTCATCTCAGACTATCATACATGTTTTTGTACTAAAAGAATTTTGGAGTTTAAAGTGATTCACATCATCACATGATTCAAAAGACTATGTAGCAAACCACAAAACCTACTATGTTTATATTGTATTGCTACTTATGGCATTGATACTTTATATAGGCATTATTATTGGAGAAACAGATTGATATATGGAAGACATATTAATGGCATTGAGTATTTGCATTCGAAACAGATCAATGGTTTTGATTCTTGTAATTTAATCCAGGTTCATTGCGGTTGGAAACGAGCCCTTCCTCGCAAGCTATGATGGTCAATTCCAGTCATATGTGATGCCAGCCATAACAAACCTGCAACAATCTCTTGCAAAAGCAAATCTTGCAGGCGCAGTGAAGCTAGTTGTCCCGTGCAATGCTGATGCATACGAGTCTTCGCTTCCTTCTCAGGGAGCATTCCGACCCGAACTTTCCCAAATCATGACGGATCTTGTTACATTCCTGAATTCTAATGGTTCCCCGTTTATCGTCAATATCTACCCGTTTCTAAGCCTTTACGGCAACTCAGACTTCCCGCAAGATTATGCATTTTTTGAAGGGACAAGCCATTCTGTCACAGATGGACCGAATGTGTATTATAACGCGTTTGATGGAAACTATGACACTTTAGTTTCTGCCCTTAATAAACTTGGATTTGGGCAGATGCCGATAGTTATAGGGGAGGTTGGTTGGCCTACAGATGGAGCCGTTAGTGCGAATGTCAATGCTGCGAGAGTTTTCAACCAAGGGCTCATAAATCATGTTTTAAGCAACAAAGGGACTCCTCTTAGGCCCCAACAGCCTCCTATGGACGTCTATCTTTTTGGCCTTCTTGACGAAGAGGCAAAAAGCGTGCTTCCCGGGAGCTTTGAGAGACATTGGGGCATTTTCTCGTTCGATGGACAGGCAAAGTATCCATTGAACCTTGGTTTGGGTAACGGGTTGTTGAAAAACGCCGAGGATGTTGAATATTTACCTTCCAGATGGTGTGTGGCAGACCCTTTTAAAGATTTATCAGGTGTTGCAGAACATTTCAAACTCGCCTGCACTGCTGCAGATTGCACGACTTTAAATTATGGCGGTTCGTGTAACACGATTGGTGAAAGAGGTAATGTTTCGTATGCTTTCAACAGTTACTATCAAGTACAGAAACAGAACTCTCAGAGCTGTGAGTTTGATGGGCTCGGAATGATCACTTTCGTAAATCCTTCAACGAGTCAATGCAAGTTTCTTGTGGGCGTTTCTGAGAAGGTGACCACGAAGCATCTTTCAAAAGGTTTGAGTTTACACAGTGGATCGGTTATTATTTGGTTATTGGTATTTTGTTGTGGAGTTTTGGAACTTATGACATGAATATGGTTAGATGATCTCGGGTTCTTTAGGCTTCCCAAATCCCTTAAACCTCATTAGCTAGATAGTTCTATATACTAAATCATACCCTTCAAAACAAGTGCATTGCATTGTAATATTTATTAATCTTTCAAAACAAGTTTCAGTCTTGTGTTTACAAGCAGAAGATAACAATTGAAAAGCTTAAGACTTTTATTGTAGTAACCAACTTTGTTAAGATTGGCATCATCTTGGAGCTCAGCAGTCAGCAGCACCCATCTACACAACAGACTTTCCCGCACGAGATCATCGAGTTCCTGTAAACGAAGTTGCAGCAGCGACAGCCAGCTTCGCAGGTCGTATTATAAATTTCACAAAACCAATTATTAACAACCATGCCACTTAAAAAGACCAAAATATAAATGTGTTAATACAATTGTTGATTGAAAAAAGATCTAACCTTGGGGGTGAATGCTGGTATCAGCAGCATGGGTCACTACAGCCATTAAAGCTACTGCTAAGAATAACACCAGAAACCTTGCAAAAGTGGTCATAGTCACCATCTTGATTTGCTCTAGGGTTTAGCTAACAGGTGAGGGTGTTCTTTATTCATTTCTTGGGTTTTATAGATAAATATGCAGATAAAGATTTGAGTGCTTATTGAAGTGGGTCTTGTACTCTTGTTTTTATCTTCATCTTGCATGTCGATGGAGCATGTGATAATATTAGATGGAATTAAATATGTTTGTTAAGATACTAACAACCAGAATTGGTGCTGAGTGATTGGGCACATTCATGCATGTTGAAAAGGAATCAATATGCTTACTTTCCCTTGTAGTGATCTATATCTTCTCTAATAAGCCAAAACTCACTACTGTTACAAGGCCACGCGGAATGGGCGAATAAACACAAACGTGTTTTTTTCTTTTTAAATGATTATTTTGTTACTATTCACTGTTTTCACAAAAAGATACGAGACAGGCAAAATAACATGTATGATGGGAGATTGCTTTACGCGAACGAGATGGAATACTAGTCCGCTAGCCTTGGTATCACAAATAGTTGACCCTTAGTGGGTGTGCCATCCGGTACATCATAAAGTCCGCCAATAGCTTTTTATCCGTTAAAATACGATAGTTGGGTTTTTTTTTTTAAAGAAAAACTTAATTTTCAGAATATCATCTCCATTGAAGGATTGAGCCATTTATCAACTCGTTAAAAAGCGGTATTTAAATGTCTTTGGGCTCAAGATTTTTGGAGGGTCATCCCTGAAGGATTGGGCAAACATATGTTGGTTATACTGGCTAATGATCCATTTAAAGCCTTACCCTATATGTCGCAAGGTATGCTTAGATACCTTTGGTGAGCATGCGACCCATTACAAGGAATTACTTCGGTTTAAATACATGCATGATTTGGTTAGGGATGTCCTTCCGTTGTTCTAAAGAGGGCTGAGATTTTTGCTAAAAAGAAGGCCCTCGTTAACTTTTTGACTGATCCACCTGAAGGGAGATCTACCTTATGACCAATATTTATTCTTGTGTTTGAGTGGGCAGGGGGGAACACACTTGTGTGGACCTTAATGGAGTGTTACATCTTGTTAGGCTAAGGGACAATGGGTTTGTTGCGGGTCATATTGCGTTGAAAGGCGAAATCTGGCAAAGTTGCTAAACATGAGAAAACTTGTTTAGAGAATAAACACGTGTTTATCCATTTCGCTTTTGATACCCCATGGCTTCTTAGCCCCGGAAGATGTCGAATTTTTTAACAGGATTCAGCAGATCGAGAATAGTCATCTCTCGACGCCTAGGACCCAAAAAACCCAAAACTTTGTTTTTAGTATGATCGACTTTGCTTTTTTAAAAATGAATCGCAGCGCAGCTTGTTGCGTGGTTACCCGTCACTTTGTTGTAATGTAAAAGTTGATAATCTAATTTGTAGATGTTCTTTGTTTGAACTAAAATTTATATAGAAAAAAATTATAATATTAGATAAGATAAACACAAAACAACATTTTAAATGTATTTTAACTTGTATCTTATCCTAAAACAGTTAGTATCTTGTAGTCTATGGCGATGTTGCCTAGTAATAGCGGATGGTTCGATTTTTTTGCAAATGTAAAGTTGGTGGTATTATTAGTAAATTAGGGGGAGATGTTGAAGACTAATGCATGTCGCCTTAACTGTTGGAATTAGCTAGTTGCATCTAGTCGAATGTCCAAGCCCTAAGGCTATCCGTAATGGGGCTTGAAAGGGGCTTGAAACCCTCTTCGCGCCCGGTAGCGCCCTTAGCGCCCCCCACTACGGTGGGGCGCGAAAATTGAAAAATCGGGTAGGGACTGAAACTTTCACGCCGAAGAAGGAGAGAGTTGTGAGGAGAGGGTAATGATTAATGGGGCTTGAAAATATATTTACCATTACACTACTAATGTGACCAAGCCCCTTGCTACATCACCTGCAACATGGCTGATCATGCCCAAAGAAGGGGCTTGACCACTACGGATAGCCTAAGACATTTTGAAAATAAGTTTAGGTTGTTAGTCATTCTGTTTTGAGTCTTTTCTTTCTTTTCTAATGCTTAAATAAAGTACTAGTTTTGCTCCTCTGTGTTCATCATACTCCATCAACTTAATGGCCTCATGGTTTTTACTCCGGCCTCTTGAGTGTTTTTATAAGCTAAAACTTGTGCTCTTGATTATTTTTTTTCATTTAAGTTTTCGGGCATGATCTTATTGCATGTAGCATACCCTACTTGTTTGCGCCCTCAAATGTTCATACAAGTTTACGATGTTGTTCCAAAAGAAGTGTACTTCCTTTTGTCATTTTATCTGTAAAAAACATAGTTCCCATGAGAAGGAAGGAAGAAATAATATAGTTATACTGAAAATCTTTATCAACAGAAAATGGTTATATAAAATGATTTTGATATGTATTGATTTACAATTGAAGCAACTAATGAAGTGCATATTGGACAACAATTTTCATATCAAAAACTCTACACTAGCACACTTTAACTATTTGGTTGTTGTATGTAGAGATTTCGCTAACCGTTGATAACAACTCTAAATCCATGTTCTACTTTCCTTTACGACGACCATGCTCTGATTTACTTCTTTGGATCGCTACTTTCGCAAGTTCCTTTCTGGTTTCTTCTTCAATGATTTCCCTTAATTTGTCAGATCCTGTTTCGCGGATCTTTTTCCCCTTCGACTTCTTTTCTGGTTCCGGCTCAAGCCCTTGGCCTGTGCTGCTTGGACCACTTGTATGTCTAGCAGCCTTGGCTTTAGCAGACTGTTCACCTGAGCTCGGTTCTAAAGTGGTTTCTTTTAGCTCCCTGCCTTGAGGTTGTATTACAGATCGGTGACTTTCGTGGCTTTTCGTTGCCTTATCACTATGTTTCTCTTGTTCAAAGAAAAGGACTTGCACGACTGTTCTCAAGGGAAGCCTCTCGTTTTTCACAGCATGGGCACGCGCCTCAGCCGATAGTTTTTGACAGTCCAAAATGCTACAAAGTTGCTTCTTCTCTTCCTTGCTCATTTGGGGATGTTCCTGATCATCATCATCATCATTTATAGATAGTCATAAACATATGAAACAATATATATGTATGCATCTGTTCTAGGGTCCTCCTATTCCCACACCACCAAATCTAATCTAACACTAGGCCTATGGTCAAATCACATTCATGAAACCGCCGTTTCGAATCTTGTGAAATGGCCGTTTGACTTTTTAACGGTTTGACTTTTTCAAAACTTTGAAAAAGTCACATGGCCGTTTGAAAAGTTTGAAAAAGTCAAACGTGCATTCAATGTGTTGTCAAATGGCTGTTTTTGCAGTTGGTGTGGGATTAGATTTCAGAAGGTGTGGGGATAGAAAATGGTCTATTCTAATAAGAGGTTTTGAAAGTTTTTTTTGTCCTCTTTTGCTGCTAATGTTACTTACACTTAGATATATGTTAACTGCCTTGTAAAGGTTGTCATGTTCCGGCCGAGCAAAATCAGGTAAAGCTTTCGCAAGAGACACTATTTTCTGTACCGACAAGTTTGGATCCATGGAGACAATTTGGAGATAAGAGTCAACCAGTTTCCCAACCTTTGTAATCAAGTGAAGTGAATTTCCATCTCTAGAATACGATTTTCTCCATCGCGTGATATAACCCTCCAAAACAACTTCAACCAGATCAATATCATAAACTTGATGATCAGCAGAATAGTCATGTGAAGAAGGTAACATCAAATCATCTAGCGTTGCCTCCTCTAACTGCAAGCTACATTTCTTAACAACTTGAGAACGAATCACTTGAGACGCGCCTAAAATATTCGCCATGTTAAGGAGTCTCAGCAGGAATCCAACTGAAACTGATCCTCTATCATCTGGAATAAGGCTCACGATCATCTCAAGTTGCTTTTTTCTGTTTTCAGATTCTTCTTCTTGGATTATTTCAGAAGATGTTGAGGCTTCGGGGTGAGGCCTTACATCTGGAAGCCAACGACAAGCGTAAACATGTAAAGCTTCACCAATAAGCTGTGGCGGCAGCATGTTTGTTGACCTCACAGTATTAACGACACATCGGAATAGTTCTGTATTCAGGTCTGCTATGTCTTCTGTCCACCAATCTTTAGGGGCAGACTTGTGGTGCTTCTTTTTTTCATATCCTTGTCTGGTATAGGTGAAGGACCATCTAACCTGCAAAAGCCATGTTTAGTTCTAAGTTGTTGCAATTTTCTGACCACTATACAGCCGTTTGAAAAAGATCATTTGCCAAAACATTGAACGGCTGTTTGACTTTTTTTCAAAGTTTAAAAAAAGTCAAATGGCCGTTTGAGTGTGATTTACCCAAATGGCTAGTAGTAATGAATCATGGAAGCTGTATTCTAGTGTTTACCTTTGATGGGGGTGTGAGTATTTTATCAACTACACAATCAATGCAGCTTCTAATAATCCCAAGATTCTCAGACCATTCAGGAAACCTTTCTGTAGTCTGCAAGGCAACAACCGAATCCTTCCACCCTTCAAGAATGCAAGAATTAAAGAAAACCTCTAGCTTTGAGACAAAATTTCCCTTCCCAACAGATTCTGTCATTCGCATAAACTTTGCAGCACATATTGCTGGTACAAAATTACGCGCACTTAGATCAATTTTGATCCCATAACAAAACTTGGCACATAGTTCAAAACCATCTGCACCACCTGGGATATCATGAAGCTCCAATGTAACATTTGTGGTGTCTCCCTTCTCTAAGCAAAGTCGTTGCAGGAGACCACACTTTTGAATAAGTGGAAACTGAAACTAGTTATACCACAATGGTCTATGTAAATCTATTGTTGTAATATAGTATGAGTATGCAACTATGCATGCAGTTAAGAATTATAATTTTCGTATCTATGATAACTTGCCTTGTGAAGAAGGTATGTGATATTGTTGATGCATATGGTGAGATCACTCGGTAAGTCAGAAATAATAGTCCTGAAAATTTCCATCAATTGGTTAATTACTTTACTTTATTTTCGAACTAAAACACACACGCCCCATAAACTAGGCCTAAAATGCATTTGTTACCCACGTGTGGGTGAACTTGCACCACTTGGGTGAGGTTAAACACCATGTGCCGCTAGGCCAAGAGGCCATTGGCAAGTAATTTAATTACTTTCAAGAAGAGAACAATGTGGAACAAACCTTGTGGCTTCGCCAGTATAGAAGGTGTCTGGTCTTGTCCCAAGTCGCATGAACTTCATTTTCAATCTTGGTCTTTCTGTGTGATATCATCTGTAATTTTCCATAATGTTAACGGTCATAATACTTAACAAACATCTTCATTTGCTTCTCCCATGTCTTTTTCAGAAAATGGGCACAGAAGTGTATGTCACTTTTAATGATTATAACAACAAGAGACTAGAGAAGATATTGAGGATTGGAAACCTATTCACAGTTAGACCCACATGATAATAGGAGACACCATTAACTGCAAAAGTCACAATCTTGGCCAACAATGTGCCCCATATTGTCTTTCCACTGTTTCCTATGATAAAAGTCCTACCATCCATTTCTAATGGAAGCAATTCTCTCATAAAAGGAAACTAATTGAACTAAATGACAAAAAATGAAGAATATTTTTGCATTACAATTTTCTACATTTTCCGGAATAGGGTTTACTCACATGCCTACTGATTGAACTAGTAATAGTTGAACCAAATGCCATGAGATATTTGGTGGCAATGTAGCAGGACTTGGTTCTCTCAAAGATGGTTTGATCATAAATTAAATGTGAGATGCCCATGAGGCAAAAATGCCACCATAGGTGAATAATGATCACCAAAACACATTTAGCCCATTTAGCCCAATGGTACCTGGTTCATCCTCACAAAAGTGGTGCAGGTTCAAATCCCATAAAGTGGGTACCCGGTGAATTTTAATGGTGTGTTTGTTGTTAAAAAAAGGTGAATAATGATTATTTAGGACAACTTCTGTCTTAATTATATCAATTACCATCATCACATTTTGTGTCAATATTCTTTAAACATGAGCAGAAAACTAATGTCAAGAATAATATTGCAATTTGAGATGTGTTTTTTGATACTAATGAACTAAAATATATGGTAATTAGTCGAACGTACGCATTTGAAGACAAATATCTGAATTCTCACACAGGAATTTAGCATATATTGGCTGTTGAAATGGAAACCAATGTTTTGTATACCTACAAAAAAAAATCACTGTTAGTGTTCAATAAAAAAATATGGTAAAATGAGAGAGAGAGAGGGGGGGGGAGAGAGAGAGAGAGAGAGAGAGAGAGAGGGAGAGAGAGAGAGAGACCTTAGCAGATACTGCTTGAGAACAACTTGAGCCCTTTATCTAGTAGTATTTGCATGCTTAGAAATGACAGGTGATGTGAATTAAGAGGCCACAGTGCAAACATCATATCTAATGGCACACTATCATGTAGTTTTGCACATATGGAATGACACCTCATTCATCACAAATCCCTGAACATGAAAATATACTTTTTCTAATTACTCCCCAGATCATTACATGATCCCATTTTCTTGCAAAGAAAAAAGTAGCATAACTGTAAATGGCTATGCAACCTTTTTATATTCATAAAGAATCCACTCAGCTCATCTGCATGTAGGTTGTACTATTCTTTTCTTATTTGTCTTTGTGTCATTGGCATATATAGATGGAGCTTCTTTAGGTTCCCATATTCTTAACAATCACATGAATGATCTGTGGAGATACTTTCTATAATTCTATCGGTAGTAAACAAAGAAACAAATATACCTAGTAAAATTTTACTCACTCGGAGAGTAAGGTCTAGAGAGCGATTAGCAATATTTGAAAGGTCAACTGATTATATTAATTAATCTTGTTACTTTATGAAATAATTGGCACTGTGTGACAACTACTTTCTTATTGGAAATGTAGAACTTTGAATGGAATATGCCATTCACCTGAAATTATTTAAAGGATGTTGGTTAGTTGGTGGCAATCAAGCATGGTTTAAAAAGTTACAAAGTAGTTTACACATCAACATTTAAAGAAGCTCCATGAAACAATCATGGCACTGGCACCAACACCACTGGCTTATATATGAAGACTTGTCATCTTTTTCTTAGCTTGCTAATTAGAAGATTATGTATAGCTAATTACGTCCATAATAACCACATATATTCGAGAGTGTTCATGCATTTAATGATGAGATATGAGGAGGATGAAGATTAAGAAAATATAAAGGAAATTAAAGAGGGTGTTAGTAAAGCACATGTGCCGGCATGTGTTTGTGGTATTTCTTAGAACATCTCTAACACAACAAACACTCTCAAATACACCACCTCTGCTCTCATATTATATTTTTAATCATCCTTCAAAAACACTCATTTTTACTCAACACTACCTCATTTTCCAAATACCACTTTTAAACAAAAACTAATAATTAAATCATATATAGTATATAATGATACGAGAGAGTGGGACCCACCATGTTCATCGGCCCTGTCCGGATTTTTGGATGCTCAACAAATAAACGTCTCAATTTTTTGGTTCTCAAACGATGTTGCATTTGTCAGGTCACATTTGTATGCATCTCTATGCTAGCGATGGAGGTGCTGTTAGACCACCGTGACCGACACGTAAAATATCTAATCATAATAAAGATGCATATTAGAGATATATGGGTTTAGTCAAAATAGTAATATAACATAAGCATGAAAAAGTAGGAAGATGGAGGTGAGGATGTACTATTCAAAAGAAAAAAAGAAATGAAAAAGTTGAATAGAGGTAGGCTGGGGACCATCAAGCAAAGAAAAAAGGGTATTATTATGCAAGATTCATCATGATTTCTCCCACTAGCTAGCCATTGGTATCTTCTTCCTTCAGATGATGTTAATACATCATAACTGCTCCTTGATATCGGATGTCGGCCACTGTTAAATCGTACGTGTGATTCACACACGCAGAATGATCGGTTATTCGGATCTATTCCATTGATTGTTTAATTTGGAGGCCAACATTTCAACATTTCATGTGCTGCAACTCATATGATGGAAGTTGGTTTGGTAGTTAGCTAGTCTATTTTAATGTTTTCACTTTGATAAGCAACCAAGAAACTTAAAGTTATATCTACTGAGATAAAGCAAAATTCCCTTTTTTCCTGGAACAACTTTTCTTACGTTTAAAGTAGCAAGAGATGATTAAAAATGATGAGATGACTCAGAAGATGGTGATCATGATAACTCTAAATGATGATGATTAGAGTGTAATGATATGTGCCATGATTATTGTATTTGAATATGAATTGTGTTCACACATCTAATAAATCCTTTACACTTTATAATTATGAATTTATTTAATCTCTATCTCTAGAATTTGTAATTTTCTTCTTATTTTCATCTTTATTGGAATTTCTATCTCCAACTTTAAATATAGATTTGGTGAATGGAGATTCTTTAAAAAATAGTGGTCCACTACTGATTATTAACTTTTTTAAAAGTTAAAATCATCACATCTGTACTTTGCAGGATTTGAATCCACAACTTCGTGGTTGGGAGCCACAACTTTACCATCAAACCGTCCCTTTGGGACCTACTAATTACTACTGATGCTATGCGTAGTGGGCGCGAAAGAGGCTTTTTGGCGCCCCCATAGCGTACCAACACCGTCCCTGGGGCGTTGTGGGGCAAAAATTTTCTTCTCCCCGTATATCGATGGCGCCTATCCCCCTCTCTTTAATTGGTTGATTTTTTTTATTGGCTATAATATTTTGAATGTTTTATTTATAATATAATTGTGTAATAGTTAGAGGAGCGTTATGGAGCTTTATAATTACACAACTTTTAGTAATGGAGCCCCTCGCTGACTAGGACGACATGTGTCAAAAACCACCCAAGGGAGGAGGTCCATGACTACACATAGCCTAAGTATAACAACAACACCTAGAATTTTTTTTTTTGGATAATTTATCACTAATTACGTGACTTTGAAGTTGTCTCTTTAACTACTCACTACTATATAGTACTTAATACTCGTAAAATATCATGTTTGATCGTGATTAATGTTGATAGTGCATTTAACTTGACACAATGATACGGATTGGGTTTCTAAGCTCAGGATCAAATGATGATTGATCTAGATTAGCGATCAGAACTCAAGAATAAGAGAATTGATCTCGTGAGTCGTGACTGAGCTAATTTGATCGAGAGGGAACATATGTGAGAAGGGAACGAATCTGTTATTCAGCGAATGACCATTTACAAGTTCGTTACAGTCCTTATATACAAACATACATCGACCCCCCCCCCCCCCCTAAACTATTAACAAATGACACTAATAGCCTAAAAACACTATAATGGTACTAATAAAGTTCTTAACCCGAAACACTAAGTAGGTATACCAATGTAAAAGAGATGAATCTGGTATCCGAAACACTATTTGTATCGCTCCCATGCTTCGTTTTTGATGTTGGAAAGAACTTTACCAGATTTTTTGGAAAGTTGGTCTCATGTAGCAACGGAAGTACACGAGAGTAATTTTAGCCATGGTTTTATTTTCTGTCTTAAAGTGAACGTAAATTGAGAAAGTTTAGTGACATTATTGTTGCCAACTCTCTTCATTCTGAAAGTGTCATACCTCATACCATGACACCAAGTCATATATAATCCCTCCCATCCCCAACTCGATTGCCAGAGAAAGGAGGAAAATCCGAGACTAGGTCTCGTTCATTTTGGTAATCCACGCCACGTACCAGTCGAGCTAGGGAAACAGATGGAGTTTGGAGTTTGATTTCAAATGTGTGTAGCAACCTTTATTTGTTTGTATCCCTGTGGATTACCTCTAGTTGGATCATCCACTAAACGAATAGGTTTAAAGGTAAAGTTTAAACTTTGACCTTTACTATATATCTTCGATTTCATTATTTCTAGCAACTAGACTCCTGGTGGCATCGTTGATTTGATGAATCGTGTATCATGACTTGTGGGGGCATAACGAACCTTTCTTGATGATACACGAGTCATAAAGTAGATACCCGACCTGAAGCACTTATTTCAAGTATGTTTGACATAAATGATTATTACTATTACTATATAATACATATTACAACCTTTAAAACGACGCAACCCTTTAAAACAACAGTTACAGTTTTTGGTAAGATAACTCCTCAATGGCATAACGGCGCTAAGGGCTTCTAACGGAACTAGCCGGATTTCTAACTGGACTTCTTAACCCGACAAATTGGACTAATGGACTCTAAAACCAAACTGACGGACTGGACCTTTGGTGCTTCAACATGGGCCTGTAGCGGCTAAATAAATCAGCCGAGATGTCATGGCCTTGGGGCCATTTGAATGTACCAGTTTTGGACTAAAACAAATACACACATGATAATTAAATATAAGATTTTCAAAAAGACTAATAAATTTAACATTCTTGTATTTTGAGGTATGGTATGCATGCATCCTGGTGTTTGGACTTTGGATATAAATTGTATGCTAGAGTGTCCTTTTTGGTTTTGTTTTAGTCTACTCTGATTTTTTTTATCTATGTTGCGATTTACCTTTTATTTGAACACTAAGTCGTGTGTGATTCTATTAGGTGATGGTTTTGTTTACCCTGAAGTCATATATATAATGGCTAATTAATTTAGTGATTTTCTCCTCTCTCTTTTTTATTCACATTTGTGAGGATTTATACATAAGCTTATCACAATTCTTAGTTCTATTTAATACAACATTAATAGTTGCTGATAGGTTGTCATCAAACATCACATATAATTGTTAAGATAATAAAGTTGATGAGAATACTTCATTTCCATAATTAGAATTTGAGTTACATATCCTGTAAAAGCCAGCCTACTTGTTTAATTATGTTCACTTGTGGTTATTCATGAATCTGTATGTATATCTTGTATTCTTCATTTAAGTGACTACAGGACATCCATGAACCTCAATGCCAGGAGCGGTCGGACAGCCTGCAAGGGGACAATGATCATCTAGCTCCATACCCCACCATTGCGGTCCATTAATATCCTTAATTTGTAGCGTAAAATAGCAAAGGATAGCCATGAATGCAACTCCTGCATCAAGCCCGGCGGATAGGATATAGTTGTGCCTCGCCCACCAACCCTTGAACTTCTTATAGACCACAAAGTTAAAGAAAATCCCGACTGCGAACCACATATTGTAGTTAACAGCTCTAGTTGGTGGCATTCCCCCGGGACCTGATATAAGAATCGGCATGTTTATGAGCCGGATCCATTTTCTCTCAGGAAATCTACGCGAAAGAAACCAAACGGGTAGTGGAGCAAGAATTCCCAGAAGAAAGAAGTAGTTCATTTTGGAGTATAGTCCCAGATTTCCAAACATTCTTTGAGGGCCCACCAGTCCCCATATGATCGAAGCGTTGTAGAAAACATCGTCTCCTGGGCAGGTCCATGGGCTTCCTTCGGGCAACTTACTTGGGTCACAGATGTATTCCACTGTTGTTAGCAGCCACCAAGATGTTGAAAAGTAGACGGATGATGCGACTATCGTCCCAACCAACTTCATCAAGCAAGTTATAAGTTAGTTAATGATGAAATAACATATATATTGACAGGTGTTTAGAATAAAAGATCTACCTGCACAATGAACATGGACTTTGGTGGGATTTTCATATAATGGCCTAGCTTAAAATCTTGCAGAAACATGATGGCTTGTGACATGCTTATATAGCCATATGTTTTGAAGGCGACATTCGCCAGTGGCTTCCCCGGGTACATATAACCGATAATAAGCTCTGTGATCACATTTAGCCCTGGTTGCTGTAACAAAGTTTAACTAGTTATATAGATGGGATGAAAAAGTCAAACGGCCGTTTGACTTTTTGGGTGGAATGGTAATAGGAGGACCCATATCATATATAGTCTTATTATCATGATTAAAGACATCTATTAATCACCTGATTTGTAGTAGCTGTGATAACACCAATAGGCAGTGTGAAGACCATAGCCAAAGCAATTCCTAAAAGGACTCCCCAGTAAGGAAGCTGTAACTGTCTGCCAAAACCCTCACAGGTTAGCAAAGCAAGTCCTATTACCAATATAAGAAGAGAATAGAACCACCATTGTGGGACTGGATCATAGTTTTTCTTCATTATCCTAGTATGGACATCTCCAAACTTGTCTGCAAATGATGCTCTTGTTTGCTCCCAAATCATTCTGTATAGTAGATGACAAAAACTGTTAGAAAATTGGCCCAGAAATATAAACACAGATGAAAGATTCTTGAATATGGTTAAGAAAAAGGGGCATGCATATATACCTTCCATGGAAGAGTGCAACATGAGAAAGTGTGGCAGCCAATGTAGCGAAACTTAGACCGTAGGCAAATGTAAAAAAGATGCTAAGATTGATTTTGCTATAATCGTCATATCCTTGTTTGTCGAATGAGAAAGTTGCAGAGTTCAAGACTCTTGAAACATTGTATCGATCTCCATATGCATCAAACACATGAGAAGAGTAAATCGGGAAACGCTTGGCTTCATACCAGTTGTTCCAATAAGCTATTGGGACAACTATGTAGACTATGATTATATAACCAGCCAAAATGTTCATAATGGCGAATCCAGGGGTGGCTAAAGGACTTCCAAGAAACGCAGAAACAGTGGCCCAATCAAGCCCGATCGCTCCAACTCCAAGGCCACGGAGACCAGAACCGATCTGCTGAGCTGTCACCGAGTCCTTCCATATCCAACAAACAAAGGAGATAGCTGTTATGGATTGGAATAGATAGTTGGGAATGATGTAGTATGAGAAGCTTGATATGAGAACTATCAGGAAAAACTGCAGCCTTGAGAGGCCTCTTTTTGGCCTCTTCTCTTCATCATGCAATGCCCTGCAAACCAGAAAAAAGATATAAGACATATAGGAACTTCACTGAGTACAGATCAAGCGAGCGACTTCCTGGGTTCATCTTACGAACCGATTTTACAACCGGTTCTTCATTGAAGTCTGAGTTTTATGCTGATAATATATAACTTCTCCCAACTCTTAATTCTTTTTTATCTCTTATGGTGCAATTTCTTTTTATCTTTAATGGTGAGAATTTGGTGTCAAAAGTAGAGATAGAGAGATCAACCTGAAAAGGGAAACTTGAACCAAGTTTGCAGGCCACCACATATATGGTGAATCAACTAAAAACTTCCTGAACAGACCAGCCCATCCATATCCAAGCATCTACACAGTATCATCATCATCATATACTATTACTATTAACCAAGTGAACAATGATTCTTGTGTTTTCACACTACCTCAAAAGTCAACCAGCCGTTTTACTATTTTCAAACGGACCGTTCACCTTTTCAAACTTTGACTTTTTTAATCTTTAACTTTTTCAACAATAAGTCGGGTCCATCTTTTCAAACTTTGACTTTTTTAATCTTTATTTTCTTCAACAAAAAGTTAAACGGCAATTTAAAAAGGTGAAACGACCGTTTAACTATTTTTAAACGGCTGATTGCAGGTGGTGTGAGATTATATTGCAAATTGTGTCGCTTACCTTTTACGCACATATACAAAATAAAGAGAAGAAGATGGAGAGTGACTAGAGGACAAACCTGAGTAGTTTGTGCTAGCAACATGGCTGCAATGGGGTTGAGTTTGCGGTGATAAAACGCCTTCACTATGGTGATGATACTAACCGCATAAACGGAATTAGAACCCGAGTTTGCGAATATTGTGATGAGAACATGCTCCTTCAAGTTGAAGGGTCCAGGATTGAGTGAAAAGGACCATCTAGTTTTAGGAATTCGGATCGGTGTCGCGGGTAGAGTCGCTGCCATCAGCTTTCCAAGTGGAAGTACCACAATTTGAGCCGAAACCGATGATATGTATAGCGGATTTTGGCGATATCCGAAGAACTGGTTTAAGAAAGCTAGAACACTACATGAAATGATCCCCAGAAACCATGTCCTGAATGTCAAGCAAGGCAGCGTTGGATCATCCGTGATTGGGACAGTCAATCTCACTTGCTCAATTGGTGAATCATTCAACTCTTCTGCTGATTTTTCTCATCAGAAAAGTTAAATACTATATTAGTTCTTTAAACAAGCTAATATATCACTAGAAAATTGAGGTTCCAGTAACGGGCAGTTTTCCGTTATTGAGGTTCAGTAATGGGTAGTTTTCCGTCGAAGAATTATCAACGGAAAACTGCCCTGAACCATAAAAAAAAAGTGTTTAATATTTTTTTCCTTGGTTTTTTTACTATTCATCAGTAATTCTTAAGAAATTTACGACGGCCATCAAGTTCGTCGGCAATCCAAATAAGACTGCCGACGATAATCGTCACCTTTTTAGAAGTGATTCTCGTTTATTTGTCTGGTAAAAGTTTCCGACCGAAATGATGTCAGAAAATTTTATATAAAGAAAAAAACAAAACATTCTTTTTTCAAACACAAATTTTCGTTTTTCATATCTACAACTCTAGTGATATGTGTTCTTCGTTAAGTATCGAAAATGTATCTACTCAGACATCATGTAATTCATAAACATAAAACACACATATGTTGTCTGAATCAAACATAAATTGCCGTTCAAAAAAAAAAAGAAAAGAAAAGAATCAAACATAAAATCTTACCTATAACTTGATTCTCAGATGCTGGTTTCTCACATGACATGACCAGATTCTTGTCTGAATTCTCCATTAATATTCTGTAATCAACAACAACAAGGAAGAACAGAAAGAAGCAAGAACAAGAACATCAATGGCTGCTAAAATGTTTAGTGGTTTTCTCCATTCTGATGTGTGAAAGAAAAACAAGAATTGGAATAGTGTATGAATTAAGTAAGATGATGGTGAGAGTTAGGAAGATATAAATTGACACTCATCAGTAGTAGTTAAGATTAGTTTTGATAGGATGATCATCATGTGATTGCAACCTCACCATTGTTATGGTGTACTATATATTGCAAATTGAGTGCATGTGTGGATGTACCTATAATTTGTCTTCAAGCCTAGACAGACAGTGGCATGTTACATACACCATTATATTTATTTTAATTATTTGTTTGGTCCTCCCACCACATGTATATTAGTTATTAAGTACTTTAAAATTAATAATAATTACCATTTGTAAATTTTCCTCGTGCTAATATTTTTGTATCATTAAATCCTATCCCATATCATTTTTATGGTCAGATTGCAATGAAAAGTCGTTCCTCGATATTTGTGATGGTCGTCTGACTTTTTTAAATTTAAACTTTTTAACGTCTGACTTTTTAATGTATGATTTTTTTTTTAAGTTTTAAATAGTGAGATAGGCCGTTTAAAAAGTTTGGCCATTCAACATGTTAATGAGGGTCATTCAAGATGGTATGTGATAGAATTAAAGGTGGTATGTGAATAGAGAATCTCTTAATTAATTATAATTAGTATTAGTATACTTTTATTGAGAGATGACAAAACAAAAATCAATAACCTAGTAAAATATGCAAGTTGTCAATAGTTTTTGTTTTTTAATGTAGTTTTCATCATTTGAGGGATCTATGGCTTAAAGTTGGGACTGTCTTGTGTGAATCTACATTTTAAATAGCAAGCTGGTCTCTCTGATCAATTGATAGTCCACGTCATATGTAGGTATGTATTTCTCAATATAATTTGATTTTTAAGAAAGTTGCTTTAATTTATGGCTGCATGCGGAAGGATCATTGAATTATTTATAGCAGCGGGACCGATGCATTTGTTTCTAGGCATCGTCCAACATGTGACACTTGATTAAATTTCACACGGTTCTGTCCTTGTATCAAATATGGTTGCACATGAAAAGAAAACTTCACAGTTAAAAGTTAAACGTGTTGGAGTAACAATTTGGTTGATCGTCTGCAGGCAGTTTTTAATCGGGCAATCAAAAGCAAATTCATAAGGTTATGAGAGACCGAAAGCTATAGAAGATTGATGACAAATGCTGCCAACTAAATTTTTTTGGTTTAAATGATTTGATGACTAATACAAATGCAATGATCTATACATACATGGAGAGATTATATCTAACTTTCTTCTGGAAGCAATGTGAGATACAATATAATACTATTTAACATGCCCCTTAGTATGAGTGGAAGCAAGGCATACACTCAAACTTGATCTAAGGTTCTCGAACATGTGGGGTGGAAGGCCTTTCATGAATATGTTTGCATACTATAACACGATGATAGATATGGAGCACTTGAAATCAAGTAAACTGCTGATGCATTGTCACAAAAGTATACGGTTGCTTTCCGCAACGAAATATGCAACTTGAGTGATAAGTTTCATAACCATGAAGATTTTGGGCACCGTTAGCCCGCTAATGATATTTAGCCTTTGCACTTTAACAAGAGATGATCAGTTGCTTCTTGAATAATCAAGAGATGAGATTATCCCCTAGGAACATGCAACAGCTTGACGTGGAGTATCTCGAATCTACACACCCGCCCTAGTTGGCATCCGAATAAGCAGTCAACATGTGATTAGGAGACATGCTAATGTCGAAACCGTAGTCTAATGTGCTATGCGTGATTCACTAGAGGCATGCATGAAGAGGCACGCCTAGTGAACAACATATGATATATCTAATCTGGTGAAGTGAGATACTAAAGAACATCTGCCAAACTATGATATAATGTTACATCCGAAAGAGAGGAACCATCGGTAGAACTGAGTATGGATGAATGATCCACCGGAGTAGTGCACGACTTGCAAGAAGACATGTCAGCTCTATGTATGATATCACGGGCCGGTATAGTTAGACTGTGATAAGAATAAACCTATTTGTTATGTGTAGTCGTGATGCCCAGAAGATGATGTAATGAACCTAGATCGGTCATAGCAAACTCTAGTGAGAGCGTGAAATGATATGTTAGAGAAAAACATCATCAAAGGTTGTGAGAATGATGTCATCCACGTAAAGAAGTAGGCATGGTGTATGGTCTCCTTGGCGATATACAAAAAAGATGTATCACAAACATTGTTGCGAGAACCATGAGAGGTCAATTGGGTGCGTTAAAATAGGCTTAATTCCATGATTTTATATGTTTTATCATGTGGAATTTGCTTACTTTGAGTTTTTGTTTGATTTTAGGTCCCGTACGCATAAAGAAAGCATTATGGAGGATTTGTGAGAGCTAAACAAAAGTCGGGAACTTAGGATCGAAGCTCGAAACAATGTTTGAAGCTAATTGGGAGCAATCAGGACAAGTTTAGGTCAGGGCGCCCCTTGAGACTATCGGGGCGCCCATGGCTCCCTCTGTTGTGTGTAAATGGGCAACATCAGGTGGCCAATTAGCAGTTAGACTCCCAGAATTTTCAGACCCATCGCACAGTGCGTCCTATAGGGCGCAAGGGGCGCCCTCCCTTGGCGAATTTCCAGAATGTCCATATTTTGAGGGGTATTTAAGTGATGTTTTTAGGTATTCGAGGGGACACTTCAGTCCAGTCGTTTTTTGGGGTTTTAGAGGCGATTTTGGCACCAAGAACACTTCCAGATTACCAGGTTTTCATGTTTCATATGTTTGTTTCGATTAGAGATTTTATTTGGATCATGAACATGAGTAGCTAAACTACCATGATTCTCTCAGGGTGTAGAGCTTTTGATTTATGAATTGTGTCTTGATTGCTTACATTCTAGGATTATTTTAGTTGCTAATTTAAGTCTAGTTTTATCCTTGTAAAGAGTCCACACGTTACAGCCTTTAACTGTGAATGTGTTTGTTGATGTGCACATTCTGACCAATTAAGTTAGTCGTCACATTTTCATAAATTAAAACATCCGCACAGTCCCTCTTAATGACTTCCTAGTAATCAATTAAGTGCAATACATATTTCATAAGCTTGAACCCGATGAAGATCATCTTCTCTCCATAATGATCATGCGTAAACACCTTTTATTGCGAAAACTGAAAACCAATATTAAAACCTACATAACTTCTTCATACGTTAATGTTTTTTCATAAAATTCGCAGCAAAAGTCTTCGAATTATGTTATCTTTAATTCTGAAAAAAAATAGAAAAAAATTAATGTTTCATGTTTTTTCGTGTGCTGCACATGTGCATCATTATCATTAGTACTGCACAAAGACGAATTATCATGCGAAAAAACACTTCCTTATATTAAAAACTTATAAAAAACACTAAAATTTATTGTACTAATAATAATACTACATAATGCACATGTGTAACATAGAATTAAAAAATTTATTAAAATGTTATTTTTTTTTCTTTAAATCTAAAGATAAACACAACTATAAAATTTATGGTGCAATTTATTTTTAAAAATATTAATATATACCACACGTATGATGTTTTTTTGGTGT
Source organism: Deinandra increscens subsp. villosa (assembly GCA_039602395.1). Lineage (NCBI taxonomy): Eukaryota > Viridiplantae > Streptophyta > Magnoliopsida > Asterales > Asteraceae > Deinandra > Deinandra increscens. Next base: position 15,840,198 of record JBCNJP010000027.1, read on the forward strand.
GCTGCACATATGCATCATTCAAAAAGATACGAAAAAATAACAGAAATGTAAGATATATGGTGTAATTTAGAAAAAATATAAATTAACGTATGCTAAAAGTATAAGGTTTTTTGTGCTGCACATGTGCATCGCATAAAAAACGTAACGTTAATTTTTTTAATCATTTCCAGAGTCAAAAGTTTATTGTAGACCCCTTAAAAAGTGTAGACCTCGTAGACCCCAATATTGTTCTATAAAACTCACTAAAAATTATAAAACTCATTAGTGTTGAATTTGGTTTTTATTAACTTTTTTTTTATTTTGTCATATTTCTATCTTTATATTTTAATTTAGGGTTTTATTTATAAAGTTTTTAGTTTTAATTTATTTTTTATTTTCTTAATTTCAAATTATAATTTTCAAAAGAGTTTTATAGAACATCGATTTTTAAAGTTGCAGTGAGTTTTAAAAACAATGAGTTTTAAACTTAAAAGTGAGTTTTATAATTTGTAATGAGTTTTATAAGTTTCAATGAGTTTTATAGAACATTGATTTTTAAAGTTGTAGTGAGTTTTAAACACAACAATGAGTTTTAAAACTCAACAATGAGTTTTATAATTTTTAGTGAGTTTTGTAGAATAATACAACATTTTTTAACAATAATTATATTTCAATGTGTCCAACAACTTTCAAGGTTTTCTTTTTTATTTTTTAAAACTTATCACATAATAAAAAGCAAACTCAATAGCAATGAGCTTTATAATTTTAGTGAGTTTTATAGAACAATATAGGGGTCTACAGGGTCTACAAATTTTAAGGGGTCTATATTGAATCTCACCATATATATATATATATATATATATATATATATATATATATATATATATATATATATATACAGGGGCGGACCCACTAAGGGGTCAGGGGTAGCGCCCGCTACCCCTGAACTTTTACCCCGACGTGCAATTTTTTTTTTATAGGTTTTCGGTTTTTCGCGACCCCTGAAACGAATTTTTCGCGACCCCTGGAAGAAATTTTATGGCTTTTACTTAAAAATATGATCAAAAGCCTCTTAAAAATATGATTAAAAGCCCGTTAACTACCTAAAAAAAATTTTCGGGGACGCTGCCCCCGAACCCCCGTTAGTCCCCGCTACCCCTGATATTCTTTCCTGGATCCGCCACTGTATATATATATATATAGGGTTAGGTTCAAATGAGAACTTTTTGTTTTGAGAACTTTTGAGAACTAAATCTCAACCACAAATTTCAGGGGGGACCACTACAATTCATGGGGGGGGGATACATGTAAATAACTTGTGGCTCAAATGAGTTCTTTTTAGTTCTCAAATCAAATTGGTTCTCAAATGATCCTCTCCCTATATATATATATAGGGTGAGGTTCATTGTAGACACTTTCGCATGTGAAATAGCTCTTTTTCACATGTGAAAGTTTCTAATTAATGAGAAAAAAGAAAAAAAGAAAATTAATCACAACCATTAGATCAAGAGATCTAATGGTGAAAAATGGTGTCTACCTGTCTACACTTATGGGGGTGTCTACAATGAACTTTTCACTATATATATATATATATATATATATATATATATATATATCAACGTATGAAAAAGTTACGGAGGTTTTAATATGTGTTTTCATGTTTTCGTAATATATATGTGTTTTCGCATTATCCTAACCATATATATATATATATATATATATATATATATATATATATATATATGTATGTATATATATTACAAAAAAAGAATCATGGGGTATGGATGACCCTTATATATGGGCCCTTTAGCCCCTACTAGGTACGCCCCTGACCATCATAACAACATATCAAGCTTTTGGGCGTCATACTGATCCGCACCGGTCCCGGATCGAGACGATTTACGGACCAACTTTCATCATTTCACATCTGACCCATCAAAAAGAGCTTTAATCTAAAAGGATGGTCATTGCCTCACTTTTGATTCACTTATAAAGTAAAATAACGTTATAAACCGATGGTATTTTACTTTTGGTCATACAATCCAGAAATGGGCACCATATTATTTAAACCCAACATACAATGTGAGGTGGTTGTGTCCAATCTCGCCAAACACTAAATGATTAATGTAGGCCTATATATATCAAGCAGTGTGCCACTCAACTTTATGAAGTGCCGTTTCGTATATCTCACGATGATTTAGTTGAATTTAGAAAAGATAGATCTTCCATTATCTGAACAGAAATTGAGGATAAACCCATGATCATCCAATCCAAGTGTGAATATATACTATTTCTGGCTTTTCTTTAAATAAATTATTTTTCATACCCAAGCATGATATATTATCGTGAAAATAAATAATTTTTAATCAGAAACATGGTCCATGGGTATCTTTGACCTATTGCACATGATTATACGCGTGATATATATATATATATATATGACAGTGACTTATCTAGACGGGTCCAATAATGTACCAAGTTGTTAAGAGATAACAAGATGATAGTTATGTAATGATGGAAATTAGGAATCAATGATTGCATTAGAATTCAGTAAAACAGAAATCAATGTAATCAAAATCTTAACACATTAGTTTTTTTTTTTAAAGGCAAATTTATTCAGCAACAACAAAGCAAACAACCAAAACAAAATAGCAAGCTAGAGGCTTGCTAAACACCAAGCCAACATAAAAAGGTTAGACTAACAAATTTTTTGACAATAGCCTCCCCCTCGACCTGATGCTATCCCAAAACAAACTCCAGTCTTTGATCTCCTTCAGAATCTCATCTGGCAACACCCGCTTACCCCGAAATATCTTTTCGTTACGTGCTCTCCAAATACACCACAACGTAACTAAAACAACCGCATGACAAACCTTCTTCTTATCCTGATTTCCCTCCACATAAGTATGCAACTGCAGGTAGTCCCCCACTGAAAACCCAAAGATAGGCGGTTGTCGTAGCCACTGCCCCACCCCCGACCAGATCTGATTCGCCATAGCACAATTACAAAAAAGATGCTCAACCGTTTCAGGCCAATCCTCACACAAGGAACACTCTGAAGAAGCTATGACAATCCCACGAGTTAACAATGCATCCTTGGTAGGCAACCGATTAAACCCCACCCTCCATGCATGAATATTGACCTTTATCGGAACCAAATCGTTCCAAACATGAATGTAACCAACGGGCCTCGTGCTCAACATATCCACTCGTCTTCTAATCACCCGCGTAGGAGCCCGATAATCTCTCAGCGTCTCCTCTATCATAGTTTCCAAATCAATGTTTAACTTAAATAAATCATTCTTGACTCTACCAATTGATTTCCAGTTACCACAAATGCCCCCATTAATGGGGATCCCCCTCTCTAAACATGGATGATGATGATGAATACTAATGATCACCTGTCTCCAAAGCGACTCGCCTTCATTATGAAATCTCCACCACCATCTACTTAGAAGACCCAAATTTGAAGCTTTGAGCGAAGATATTCCCAACCCGCCATTTTCTTTGGGTAAGGTAACTGTGGACCACGCAACCCAATTAATCTTTTTCCTAACCAAATCATCGCTCCACAAAAAATTTCGTCTAAATTTCTCTAGATCATCGATTACTTTAAGCGGTGCACGATATAACGAGAAATAATAGGAAGGTAGGGTAGATAACACCGCCTTGATCAACGTTAACCTACCCCCCATAGACAAAGTCCTCGCTTTCCAAACCGACAACCATTTATTGAAAACATTCTTAATTGGATCCCACCACTTAACCAAATTTATATTTGCACTGATAGGAACACCTAGGTACTTAAAAGGGAAAGAACCACCCTCAACACATTAGTGACTAGGTTATTTATTTTGAATTATCTTTCTAACATCCTCCCTTAATTTAAATTCTTAATATCCATAATCATGCTCGCAGAAATAAATTAAAAAAAAAAAAAAAAAAAAAAAAACACGTTTCTTTTCTAGAGTTTTAGTAAAAATGTCGACAACTTGTTATTGTGTGGGACATGATTTCACGTCAACTTGTTAATTTGTCATGACCAAACTTGGAATATACTGAAATAGAATGTCAATATGTATATTTCGCCCATGAGAAGCTTGACTCTATTTAATCAAAACACCGTCGACTTTAGGGGTGTACCCACTTGGTTTGGATGGGGTCGTTCACACCCCAAGATTTTTTTTACATAATAAGGTATGTATGATCCAATCGATTGATTGACTTCTATGAAATTTTTAGATCAATCCTACAAAATTTTTATCAAATCGACAAAGAAAGATAATTTAAAATTTTAAAGTTTTACAAATATAAACCGAATAAGTATTTAAATTATTAAGTACACGTTACTTTATTAATTCTTAACATTTATACACAAAACTCAATTACATAATCAATAACTATAATCATATTATAAGTTCTTATTTATTTATATATTAGCCCAATTATTAAATTTGTTGAACAAAACTCAGTTATTCAAATACCCTATCATTATTTGAAATGTTAAGCTCACATTAAGATTTTAACCTAATCATTATTTTCTTAAACAAATTACCTATTTCATACAATTATATCAGCAAAATTCTTGTTGATATCGGCGGCGCCTCTCTCAAATTAGATTATGATTAAAGTGCTCCAAAGTCTTTTGTTAGGTATTTCTTTCTAAATTTTACTTTATTATTTGATAATTTGATTATTGCTAAATTATTGAATGTTAGATTGTTGGTTTTTTGCTGAAATACTAGATTGTGAGTTGAATATTTTATTAATTTTATATTAGTTTGTTTCTTAATTACTTGATTTCTTTTTAAATTTATTAATATGACTCTACCTAACCCGAATCGAGCCGAGAAAAAATTAATATCTAGTGAAACATAACCGAACCCTAAAAAAATTTGACCCCCATAAAAAATTATGGATTCACCACTAGTCGACTTCTATATACTGTTTACGTTGACAACAGAGCCACCACAAGTTGCTTTTTTGAGCTCCATGATTTAAACCATTAAAACTTAAAAGATTACATATAAAAAAATATAGCTTTGTAATAAAGTTTCCCAAAAGATCATACTGAGTTGGTGTTTAATGATACTAGGTATTTTATTGGTACCATGAGTACTGGATTTGTTGTTATTTAACATGTGCAATGGATATGAGTTACAAAAATATAGGTATGCATTTGAGTCCAAAACCAAAATATGGAATGGATATGGCTGGGGATACATATGCGACGGATTTGGACGAAAAAATAACAGATGCGGCGCAGGAAACCTATAAATAGAAGAAGCATTGTTCAACTTGTTACTCATAGTGTCGTTGAGTATTACTAACCCCACGATCAAAACAAATATGCTTTTTATTTTGAGCCAAAAACACTTATATATATATAAGTATGCACCATGTCTGATTATAGTAAATATATTATATATATTTACAAAAATAATTGGTTGTCATACACTACAAAAACACTATTCATATGTTGACCAATAAGGGCATGACACTTGTCATGCCTAACCACTAATAGCATGACATGTGTCATGTCTAACCAATACATGTTTTCCACCCAATAATTAAATGACACGTGTCATGTTGTTTTTTTTAATTTTACGTTTTATAGCTCTTAACTTTTTTACTTTCGTTTTTAGTATATTTTTAGAGTTTTCGACTTACGTCATCCTTTATAGTCGTTAAAAGGTGACCCATTGCAACGCGCGGTGGTCAACTTTCAGACCACTTTTAGAGTTTTCGACTTTGCTCACAGCGTTTTAAAAAATGGGTGTTAGGTCGCGTGTCATGTACATGTGGTATTTTTTTCAGACTTAAGCGCAAATAGTCAACTTTTAAATCACTTTTAGAGTTTTCAACTTTGGCCACGTCGTTTTAAAAATGGGTGGCCCGCCGCGAAGCGCGGGCGGGTCACCATCTTGTTATCATAATAATAATTTCCATATTGAACAAAACAATTAGGTGGTTGTATGAATTGCGTTTTTTTAGGAAGATTAGGGTTGACTTAGCTAACACTGATTACGTTGTTTTATAAGGGCAAGGGGTATGGGTGGCGCCATAGCCTATGTGGCTAAGTATGGCTGCGCCAAAACCATCCCCATGTGGCGCCAACCTTTGCCAAGATATGGCTGCGCCATATCTTTCACGCCGTGGAAGAGAGGTGGAGGGAAGGAGGGTGGTGGCTAGGGCTGTTAATCGGGTCAACCCGATCGGGTTTCGGGTTATTAGGGTCGGGTTAGTCGGGTTTTTAAGAAAAAAAATCTCACCCGCAACCCGACCCTATTAAGGTTCGGGTTAGTCGGGTTCGGGTAAGTCGGGTTTCGGGTTAGTAGGGTCGGGCTAGTCGGGTTAGTCGGGTTTCATTTGCCTTTGTAATGGAAGTTGATTGGTGCATAAGTGACGAACAATGATTTCCATGTTAAGTAAAATTTGTCATTATTTTCCTTTTCATATAAAACTTCTAATTTCAAAGTCATTCCTTTGTGTGTGTTTGACATTGTCTAATGACCGTTTCTTATGAATATCGAATATTGCCTATGTTGATATTTCGACTTTGTATACGTGAAGAAGATACATGGCCACATGCAAGATTTCTTTTAGCTTTGTTTATTTTATCTTAACAGGTATATTTTCTATATTCCAAATGTTTATATGTTCTTGATATTTTAGAGAGGAAGCAATCTTAGATGTTTTGGAAAACCTATTCAACGTACTTATGATTATATAAGTTGTTTAAGTTTGTGGACTAATCAACATCATTTTTCACTATATATTTGTTTTATTATTTGTTGGTTTCATACACGTTTTTTTCTTTTTGTTTAGTTAAACGTTATAGCATGCTGGTGAAACATCTATTTGTATATAATTTCAATCTAAACCACTACTATTCGGGTTATTCGGGTTAACCCGAAACCCGATTTTTTTTTAAATTTAACCCGAAACCCGACCCTAACTACAATTCGGGTTTGTCGGGTTAACCCGAATAACCCGATTAAGCATTTTAGACCCTATTAGACCCGACCCTAATTACCTTATTTGGGTTTGGGTCGGGTCGGGTTAATCGGGTTCGGGTATTTTCGACACCCCTAGCCTTGTCCAATCAAAGCATGTCATGTATTTTTATAACACACACCATATCACACCATGTATACCCCATGCGTGTTAAAAGTCCAGTCATCAATCTTTAACATATAACACCACACGGGTATACCTCATGCCCTAAATAAAAACGGTTTTATATTATGGTAAGATCACGGAACAGCACAGTGCATGTATTAACCGGTTTCTACATCCAGTCCAAACTCAAAAACCGTAATCCGGACCGGATTATCCGGTTTGTAAATTTTAAAACCGTAAACCGGACCATACTTTTTATAACCAAACCAAACCGGCAATTTGACTTGGTTTAAACGGTTTGGTTTGGTTTTTACAGTTTCTGAACACCCCTAGTTTAGAAAAAGCTAACCCAACATCCCATCAACCACAAAAACAAGTTACACAACAAGCATACGGTTTTTAACTTCTCGATACAAGATATCTTTACCTTGTTACATCTACTACCAAATCAAAGAAAAAAACTTTACAATTGAATAAAAAATGTACTCTTTTCTCAAATCGTTAGGTTTAAAGATAACTGCGTTTCTTGTTTCCCAAATAATCCACCAAAATGTAAATAAGATACATTCGACCACTAGCTTTTTATTTCATGAGCATGTTGCGAGTCTATCCATTCCAACGTCCCACCCAAATTCCCAACGTACCGGTTCCACCAATCAAATCGTATCATAATTTTTCTCCAAATTCCCAACGTACCGGTTCCACCTAACTTTGTATTACTCTAATCAATGGGCATTATGGTTACCAAAAATATATTTAAAAAATAAAAAAAGAGTTTTGTTTCATGACTTCATCCCACATGAAATGAAATGAAATGGCTATATATATATAAATATAAAGTCGAAAATTCTTTCCACATAAAGATGACCCATCTTGCATGTCGGGGAAAAATGAATTTAGACGGATTCATGTGTGCCGTGATCAGATTTGGTAACCCAAGACAGTCTTATGATGATGAGATGACGATGAGATAGCGTGTCTCCCGATGAGCTAGCTACGAGGATAACGTGAAACAAATCCGAAGTTTAACTTATTATGTGCAACTGGTCGATCGTCAGGAATAGCAATGTCACGTGCACTGCAGCTGTCATCATATATATAAAGACAAGACAGCAATCAAATACATTCATTGAATCCCCATTTCCCACCACAATTATTTTGGGATAATTAAACAAGTCCAATGGATCAAATGTCTCAACTTTGATTGGTAACACACTTGGTTTGGAGAAGTAGTAGCCCAAAACGACCTATTGGTCCAAGAAAGCTAAGGCTATGTGTAGTGGATAAAGCCCCATAAAGCCCCACAAGGGGCATTATGCGCCATGTGGACGCTGACTGGGCAAGGGGCTTTATGGGGCTTTATGGTGTAGTGGATAAAGCCCCATAAAGCCCCACCATCATTACTTAATATTTATTTTTTTTTCTTTTTTTTTTGACCAAGGGATAAAAAAAAGGAATCTCTGCAAAAAGTGTGTTGTACGGTGGGGCCCTTCAACATTTTTTTGGAATCACTAGCAACTCCATCACTAGCAAGAGGTGGGGCCCTTCAAAAAAAAGGAATCTCTGCAAAAGGTGTGTAGATGGCAGGCTTTTCTCGGGGTTATATATACAACGCCTACAACATTTTTTTTTTCCATAACGCCCCACCGTAGTGGGGTGGGGCGTTATGGGGCGTTATGAGGCATAAAAACGCCCCCATAAAGCCCCATTACGAGTAGCCTAAGACCCGAACCTCAATACCCAAGAAAGTTACTGAATAACAACTGATTTGTATGGTCAAAAAAGAATCCTACAAATCAGGGGTGAACCACCAATGGAGTCACCAAACTAAGATTTGATTTAGTACGGTTTATTTTGTGTGTGTGTGTTTTTTTTTTATTATATGGACCAATGGTTTTTTTTTTTAACGGCGTTTGGAACTACTTCCTAAATCTCCAATACCCGAGTGAGCCTTCCTGAGACGGGATTGCAACCGTCCATACTGATTTTGACACTCCAGGCTTGGCTCACCCAGGAACACCATCAAGGAGGAAACTCACCACTTGAGAAAAACCCCCTTGAGTCAGGTTTGAACTTGAGACCTCAAGGTCCCCAAGCTCTAACCTTCATCCCCATACACAGAGGGGGGTTTATGTCATACATTTTTTCGGACTGGTTGCGTGATTTTTATGCTCCGTAAGTTCTGAATCTGTTCTCATATTCACTAACTGGATCAAATCAAATATGCAATTAAAGTGAAACAATTGTGGTTTAGAATAGTTAGTTTACGTATACACTTTTTTCTTATGTAAGCGTGATAATATAATGATTTCATTTAGTAGATGTTGATAGTATGGTAGTCTGTTGTTTTGGTGTGAATCATCCTTTCTTTATGAATAGATGTGTACGTGATAAAATATGATGATGAGGTAGGAGTTTTGTGTTTTAAGAATACAAAGCTAGCATGTTTTCAATTTATTCTTGCATTATTGTTTTATGTTTATAATTGGATTATTTTTAATGTTTCTAATGTAGTAGTAACCAAAGTTGATGGATTTTTTGATGTGTGATTATGAAAAACATTTGCGTTATTTAAAAACAAAGCTTGCATGATTACAAGACATACTTGCGTCATTTTTATATGTCCAGAACTGGATTATTTATTTTCAGTGTTTCTAATGAAGTGGATTAAACAAGTTTGAAGGACGCGGAACAACATGTCCATTAAAAGCGCTAAATGGACGGGAATCAAGGGTTGTTCGGCCTTCGTACACTTCGCACTTTGTAAAATAACTTTCCTCTAAACTTATTGGACATAAGCTCATATAGGTTTAAAAGAGACGATTGAACGGAGGATGGTAGCTAGAAGGTCTTAGGATTTTTAAGTATCTCGCTTTGATGTCATAAAAACTACTACACTCTGTTCCCGAGTTTATTTGATGGAGGGAAATGAGAGAAAGTGAACGGAATGGAAAGGAAACTAAAAAATATTTATGTTCCCGAGTTTTTAAAGGAGGAAAAGGGGGAAAGTGGAAGGAAAGTTTTTAATATTTTTCCCTCTTAACTTTTCTTTCAAATTAGAAGGAAATGGAATAAAATGAAAGAAATACCAATATGAAGTTTATCATTTACTATTTTAGCCAATCAACTAATCTATTAAGAAACCATATATTTAAAAATACGAATATTGAATTTTGATAATCCTATTTATTGTCTATTGGCCGATATTAATCCGTATTTCATTTATTCCTTACAATAAACTAGATTTAAAGGTATTGGATATTTTAGACTGCCGTTAAATGGACACTAACGCCTTAAGTAAAATTTCACTTTTTGATGACTGAGCATCATAGTGACGTATTAGACATGTTTTTGATGTATGTGAGGAAAAGTTTGAAAAAAAAAAACAATCATTATTAAAAGCTACAAATATCGAAAACAAAACATTTCTTCATAACATCAAAACATAGAAAATCCTAAAACAACTCTGTGTTTGGCCCGGTCATAAAAAAAACATGTTATATAAGACGCCACCGTAATCTCTAGTCATCAAAAAGTGAAATTTTACATAACGGCGTTAGTGATCATTTAACGATGGTCTAATAGATTCTAATGTTTTTAAAATCTTGTTTATTATAGGGAATAAATGAAATACAGATAATACTGGCCAATAGTCAATAACTGAGATTATTAAATCAAACACTATCCCTACAAGATGCATCGTTAAACATTAATCAGCTAAAATATTCAATATCGAAACAGAACTAGCTCACCTTCCCAGCCTCGATTTACGTACACATTGGCTGCTGTCGTCGAACTCCAAACCCTTCTGTGCACGTCCAAATGATTGTTTGTTGATGGCCCAATTTGTAATTAAGCCCAATTTGTGATTAAGCCCAAATGATTAAACCCAACAGCATTCATACATGATTTATTTTGTTTTTTTCTTTTTCCTTTTTTTATAACTCCAAAACACTACCATAAGTAATAAACGGTTTAAGGAACGGCTCCGCTGATCAAAATCATCTTGTTATCTCATTTTGTACTTAACTGCACCGAAGTAGCTCATTTCTTCACAATCTACAAAAATATAAAAATTTATTAAAGTAGCATGTTTTGTAATCATACAGGTGTATGATTAGAAAATCAATGTAAAATAAAGTGTATTTAAATACCACTCATCACAGTCTAGGAGGAAACCCACTAAAGTCAAGATGGAACTTGTGACCTCAAGTATGTATTAGTATTTATTGTTACAATTTATTACTAATTTTATCGTAAAGGTATAATTGCGTTGTAAAACAAAAGGTATATGAGAAGACCGGCGTGGAGTGACATTCAACAATTATATGGATGTCATGAATAAAGACACGTTTTACTTGAGATGCTAGATAGCATCGATTGTAGACATTGAGAGTGGTCAAACTTTCCTATTACATGCTAGGTAGCATCGATTGTAGACATTTGACCGGGCAAATTTCATACCAATAGGCTAGAAAGTCATAGGTCACGTTTTCATAATGTGATCCAATAAGAGTTAAAACTTGACAAAAGGGAAAATAAGAAGTTTTCATTATTTTAAGAAGAAAAAAACATTAAAAGATTGTTGATATAGCGTTATACTCTTAAGAGATTCTAAAGTGTAAGATAATTGACAACTTAATCTCCTTAAACTTATTACACATACATAGGCTCTTATAGTTCATAAGGAATATATAAATAAGTGAGATTTGGCATTAGTTTACTATCTATATATCTACTATTACCAATGCAACATCACCGAAGGTATCTTTGGGAACATCATATTGATTATTGTTTGTATATATACATATATCTATATCTATATTATATTGAACTCACAAGTCACAAGATTGAAAGTATTTAAGCAAAGTGGGAATATATTCTTTTGATTCTCAAATTTGTGTGTATATTATACATTACCCAAACCCAATCAAACTCAAGTGAAATTCAAATATTGATTAGTTAATGAAAAGTGGGTCCGGAGTCCGGACCCCTAACAAAGCTCTGTGCCAGCCACGTGTCAGATGATCGATCATGTGGGCTATAAATTTCTAAGATAGAAAGAAGATAAACTAATATGAAGTGAGGAGTGAGGACCATGTATTAAAGAAAGATTGCCAACCTTTTCTTTGATGTTTTAAGAAACTGATGGCCTGCATAACCTTTATATAAACTATATTTTCCACATCAAAAAGTAACAACTATTATTTAAAAAATAACCCATCTATTCAATATCATACTAACAAACAAGATCATGTAAAACGCAGTCTACGCTACTTCTCAAAACAGTCATAGACAGAAAAACAAAACAAACCGCAATATTTAGTTAAAAGCAAGTTTAGAAACTAAATTCATACATATTATTTATGATCGGGGAGGAGGTATCGTAGTAGTGTGGCTTCTAGGAGTAGTGTCCAACAACCAATCACATGTTGACAACTCAAATTGCGGTTTTAGACTACTAGTGGAGCCACACCACAAGGTATGGTAGTAGTGTGGCTTGGGTGGCTTCAAAACATTAGAAATTGGACCCACACACACAAATCATGCGGCTTCATGTGGCTTCTCCAAACCGGAAATCACCCAAACTGGAAGCGCAAGGCTTGGAGCCGCCTCACGCGGTATCGTTGCCACTTGGAACCACGTGGTTCCCCTTGGAGCCGCCCAAAGGAGCCGGAACGATACCGTCCTCCTAACTCTATGTGAAAAAGAAAATAATACCAACTTAATTACTATATATTACAATTCACAATATTTTTTATTATTTTAATAGGTTAGTATTATTTTAATAATTTAGTTATATTATTTTAATATTTTTGACTGTTAAGCTCAATATTTTAATAGTTTTAATATATTAAATTAATCAAACAATAATTTCATAGTCTTTATATATTAAATTAATCAAATAATTTTTTATATTATTTACTAAATGATATCATGATTTTTTTAAAAGTTTATTGATATAATAATATTTTGAATTTATTAGATAATATTTATGATTCTTTTCATACACGTTATCACAGCGGTAACCTCCATTATAATGGTTTTGTGTGTTCGCGTTATCCCAGTCGTAATCTCCATTTAGATTATTTAATTTTATATATTTTTTACTTTTTATATTTTTGTTTTGGTTGTGTAATACGTAAACTTTTAAATGGTAAATATGATTTGGTCATAATTTTATAAGTGATTTTGGCCGTTCAATGTTTCTTTTTTCACTTTCCTCCATGTATCCTTAAAGCAATGCAATGATTTTGTGTTTTTGCGTTATCCCCACGTTTTTATAAGTGATTTTAGTCGTTCAATGTTTTCTTTTTTTGTTTTCCTCCACGTATCCTTAAAGCAATGCAGTGGTTTTGTGTGTTTGCATTATCCCCACGTTAATCTCCACTGATCACCAATAATTTATGTTGTTGGTGGTGTAGCAATTTAACTGTTTTATCTACCCGTGTTATCCTAACGATTAAAACAACATGAACACAACAAACGAGACCGTGTAGAGATGAACGAAGTCATGATCTTTTGTGAAGCTCACTCCATGTAAACCAAACAACAAGTTAAGCTAATAGAACTAATGCAACAACGTAACAATTTAATTTAGTAACATCATAACGTCATTTTTGAACACTTCCGCACAACGCGCGGAGAATTAAAATCTAGTAACATAACAATTGACATTTATTATTAATGTATATAAGTGGAAGGTAGTATTATGGCGACATAAATTGAACAACCGCCATTAATAATTTAGTTCATGTAGCCAACCATAGACTATGGACCATATATGGGAGGTGAGGTGAGGTGAGGTGTTGTTGGTCCCACCGTACACACACACAAGGAACACAACTCTTAAATTATTGTGTTTACTCTTGACCACCAGCAAGCAGAGACGATGGTGACAGCTGGAAGATGTCTTGGACAACTAGGTGCTGACAAAACAATGCCCACAAACTTAACCAATTTGTTTTTTGGCCACTTCCTTTTGGATTATCATGACATATAAGTGTATAGAAACATCCCCACAACTAATATACCCTTTATTCTACTCTTAAATCTATATCAATGTTTATCTTGAAGCTAAAATCTTTCGTTACTCGGTGGTAAAGCCTGGTCCGAAAGTCAGTTGGGACAGGAAGTCAAGGGATCAAAAAGGATACGGCCGAACTATGTAAAAAAAATTCGATCTGGATGAGTAAAAATTACACTATGGAGCGAAAAATCCGATGAAGCTGGGGCCCATCGAGCCCGTGAAAAGCTACGCCCCTGTCATCACTTGAGCAGGAATATATCTTGATTTCGCTAGACTACAAGTCATTTGGTACGCAAAATGTTAGTTAATTAGTTAATGGCTCGTGTAGGTTAGTAGGTGTACCAAAGGTGGTTATGAAATGGCTTTAATAAGTTTTTCTGTGTGCCTAGATTCCTATATGGCTTTTTGTCAAACCTAACATGTTTAATAAATTTGCCACGACATAGTCACATCATCATCTAATAAGTCTGGTGTTATTTAACCTCAAAAAATCTAATAAGCCATTTTTTTATTGTAAGGAGTTGGGTCGAATTACTAACAAAGCCATTAAAAGTTGTAGTAGTGAAAATTCTTTTAAGATTAAGAGTTCAAGTCTCATACGTGAAGAGTCGATGATATATATCCTTTGAAAAATTTCTGATAAGCCATTTTCTTTTAACAAACTTATCTTTTACGATCATAACAAAATTATCAAATGCTAGTTGGAAAAACTAAACTTTAACAAAAGCACACATATTATAATTTATAGGAAAATGAATTTTAATAATACAAGTTTTACTTTGTTGACGGATAATAATACGAGTTTTGAAATTTTCTTACAATAATACGAGTTTTGTGGGTATTGGATTCTAATGATACACCGTTAGTTTTTTACTAACGGTGTTAGTCTGTTGCCTACGTGGCAGGTGCCACGTCAAGTGATGCCACGTAGGAGGAAAACAGTCCACATCAGGTGCCACGTAGGCAACATACTAATACCGTTAATAAAAACTAACGGTGTATCATTAGAATCCAATACCCATAAATCTTGTATTATTGTGAGGAAAATTCAAAACTCGTATTATTATCCGCCAATAAGGTAAAACTTGTCTTATTAAAATCTATTTTTCCTAATATATAAGATTATAAGATATACCCTTGATAATTTGAGTGTGGATTCTATGCTACTAGAGTTTTATAACAAGTTAAATTTATTTAATTATGGATGAGATAAATAAGATACCAATGTCTAAAATGAAACTTCAAACAATAAAATGAGTAGAAGTTTCTGACCAACTTTGTTCAAGAAAGTGGGTGAGTAAACATTTAAGGGGTTTATAAATATTAGTAATAGTAACTAGATTTTACGATCTGGCATGATATCCAAGGATAATACGGGTACATAAAACTAGGCAACAGCGTTAAAATAAGAGGCCTATAACTCTAAAAAGAATTAGATTATAACATTAAAACTAAAACTAATCAATTAGTGTAAAACGATGTAAAATTAAACTAAAACCAAGAAAAACACTACAACCAACTTTTTTGATGCGTTTGCATAGAAAAAAATGATTTTTTTTTATTATGAATTATCACATGGCAGCACCAGAGCTCGTCACGTGACAGTTAATGTTACTGTTTATTGGATTTTGATTTTGTTACATGTTAAATTAGCCAAAACGTTTGATAACTGGTGTACGATTTTGTTACATGTTAAATTAGCCAAAACGTTTGATTTTGACTTTGCGCATGAGAAGAAAAGTTCATTCTGAGTGGGTTGAAAAATACGAATTTGTACATACCCATAACATTCGGACACTCGTGTGGGATGGAAGCTTTAGGGAAAAAATAGTGAATGTGTTTTTTTTTTTTTTTTTTTTTGAACGGCCGAACAAATATTATAAAAACACTAGCAAGAAGCTAGAAACATGAGGATTACAAAACAAGAAACGACAAAGATTTTAAAGAAACCAAACATACTTGTTACGACTACTACACCACAAACTCGCAAGGCTTTTAACTCCCCCAAAAACCTGGTTCACAGCTCCTAATTTCTTGGAAAACACAGTTTCATTTCGAGATTTCCATATACTCCATATAGTGATGTAAACAACCCCCAATATAATATCCTTTTGATTCCTGCTATAGGACCAATCTTCAACAGCCCTACAAACTTCAACCATAGAGTTCAAAGAAGTAATAGGTAGCTTGCACCAAGCCCACACCTGGGCCCAAACCAACTTTGCAAAACTGCAGTTGAAAAAAATGTGATCCACCGATTCTTGATGCATCAAACACATCGGACAGTTGCTAACAACCTGAATTTTCTTTTTCACCAGATTATCCCCCGTAGCAATTCTGTCTAGAGAAGCTCTCCAACAACAAAAACTGACCTTTAACGGCACCCATTTGATCCAACGAAACCAGTGGGAAAAAGAAGGAAGGATCTTCTTTTGCAAGACTTTCCTCACAGTCGCCACCACAAACTCTTGTTGAGTATTGTAATTCCAAATCCAGTTGTCTTTAAGGCTGCTGAAACCCATAGTTCTTTCCCACCCTCCACAAACATCGGCCCATACAACTAACCTGTCCAAATCAACTTGATCTTTCCAATCACCCACTAATAACCACTTCCCGTTGATGAGTTTAAATCGTTCTCTAATCCGGCAGAATTTATCTCGTTCCATTACGAAGAGATCCGGAAACACATGAGCAAGCGGGCCCGAACCAGTCCAGTTATCCAACCAAAAAAGACCGTTCTCTCCACTGCCAACACTACACTTCACAATCAAATTCAAATCTAATCCCACTTTCTGCAGATCCAAACAAGCTTTTATAATCCCTTTCCACGGACCGCTGATGGACTCTTTAATAGGGAAAGGAGTCATTTGATTATTTTTTCCGTGAATGGGCGAGACAACTTTCACCCAAAGTGCCTCCGGTTCACTTTTAAAACGAAACAGCCACTTTAGGAGTAAAGCCCTATTAAGAGCCCACATCGATCCGATCCCCATTCCACCACAATCTTTATCCACCAACATACGATTCCAAGCCACCCAGGGAATTTTTTTTACCCCTACATCACCTCCCCAACAGAAAGCTCTCCTGATCCCTTCAATCTTTTTAAGAATCTTCGTAGGCACACTTAAAAGAGAAAACAAATACGAAGTAGGGAACGACCCAACACGACAGCCCAAAAAACCCACCATATTCTCCAAATCAGATCTTGAAACATTAATGCCAAAAAGGATGCTTTTCTGGAAATTAACTTTCAGCCCTGAAAGAGCATAGAAGATCCGAAGAATTCGAGCCAGATTCCCCAGATTAGACGGAGACGCTTCACCGATAAACACCGCATCGTCGGCATAAAAAAGATGGGATAAAAGCGGACCATTTCTCGGGAGCTTAATACCTTTGAAACTACCAGAAATTACAGCCCTCGAACATAGAACATGAAGACCTTCTAGAGCAATAGCAAAAAGAAGGGGAGACAACGGGTCACCTTGTCTTAGACCACGGGAGATGTTGAATTCATTTGTTGGTGATCCATTCACCAAAACAGACGACCGACCAGAATTAAGACAACCTTTTATCCAATTACACCAAGTGAAAGGAAACCCCATGTAATTCATCACATCTAAAATAAAGACCCAATTAATCTTGTCGTAGGCCTTTTCGAAATCAACTTTGAACAAAACCCCTTTCTTTTTCGTTTTTTTTCACCAAGATAGAACTTCTCCAAGGATCAAAGGCCCATCTAGAATCGATCTACCATTAACAAACCCAAATTGGCAAGGATCCACAACATCCCCCACCACTAAAGCAAGCCGGTTAGCTAAAACCTTCGCCAAAACTTTGTAAATAACCCCCACTAGGCTAATAGGACGAAACTCCTCTATCTTTTTTGGACCCTTAGTTTTAGTAATTAAAGCTATGAAAGAAGAGTTGATACCTTTACCGATCACACCGGTACGAGCAAAACGTTCCAAAACAGCTAAAAAATCATCTTTCAGCCTTTCCCAAAACAGCTTGATGAATTTGAAATTAAATTCATCAGGGCCTGGGCTCTTATCAGGCCCACAATCCCATACTGCCCTCTTCAACTCGTCCGGACTGAACGGGGCTATCAGGGCAGCAGCCTTCGCCGGGTCCAAACGCTTAAAACCAACGCCCGACATCTTGGGCCTAACGCAAAGATTTTCTTTAAATCTATCCGCAAAATGGTTATAAATCGCCTCCTTGATAGAAGATGGTTCCGTGCACCAAGCCCCATTAATAACCAGCCCATGAATATAGTTTGCCACCAAGTTTTTTCTTAGAACACAATGAAAAAACTTACTGTTTTCATCTCCATCCTTGGCCCATTGTAACCTGCTTTTTTGTCTTACGTCCAAATTTTGCAGTCGAACTAACCGATTGATCTCAGCAATAGTGTTAGCCCTTTCCAGAAAGTTAACATCAGTGAGCATACCACCGTCCGCCAAGACATCTAAGGCAACCAACTTGTCATATAATATTTTTTTTTCGACAACAGCCTTTTCAACACACTCTATCTTCCAAGATTTAAGAGCCGCTTTGACATTCCTTAGCTTCTCCGCCAGTTTCTGGTCAGGGTAAACTTTCAACACCTGAGACTCCAAAGCCCCTGAAACCGTCATCTCAAAACCATCCATTTCAATCCAGGAATTAAAAAACCGAAACGGGATAGGACCGAAATTAGGGACCTTCGGACATAGCATTATCGGGCAATGGTCTGAAACTTCTCTAGGAGCTGCAAACACATGAACATGAGTCCATTCATTGAAGACCTCGTGACTCACCAAAAATCTGTCCAGTTTACTCATACTCCCATTAGATGCCGAGACATAAGTGAATTTGCGATTGGACAACCCCAAATCATATAACCCCATTTCAATAATGAAAGAATTGAAATCCCTAGCAGAAGACTCACAAAAAACTGAACCCAACCTTTCCTCTTTCGAACAAACCACATTGAAATCTCCCATTAGCACCCACCTTCCACTGATGCTACCTCTAAGAGCGAGTAACCGATCCCACAAAACTACTTTGTCACTTCTAGATTGAGGCCCATATATATTAACCATGACATAAAAATGATCATACCCCAAAATCCTACCCCTGATCAGGATGAAATTTCTGTCACATAACTGGTAATAAGGGAAAAAAAATGAAGAATCCCACATACAAACCAAGCCCCCCGATGTCACACCCCCAATTTCCACCTAACGGAGTTTAACCGCGTGAGGGTATGATCCAGACCAGGATCCCAAACTTCAGTTACAACCAAACCATAACAGAGTTTAATTTAAGTAAATAAAGAACAGTTATTACAGACCCATAATAATTAACGGTTCAGCGGAAGCATAAAACGAGTTACAGATAAGGTTTACAAAATGTTTAATTCAACTGATTGGAAATATGGTTTTCAATTCAAAAGGAAATGTTCAGTACTGCCACTGCCGGTGCCTTCGATGATCCTCCTAGCGACCTAAAAAGCATTCAACAATCAAGTGTCAGCCAAGGCTGGTGAGTTCACTAAACGGTCTACCTGTCACAAGTAGACCAAAAGTTTATGATCAAAGAAGGGTAAAACACAATCAATATCATAAGACTAGTAAGTTTTCCATATCGTAGGTAGCTAGCCTAAGTCATGCACATTTGAATTGTTCGCAACCGAAGCTGACAATGTATAGGTATTACCTACGGATTTTTGCCTTCCCGTGTCCTGAAAGACCACGGAGGGTAGGGTAACATTGGTCCCAGTCCGACCGCCAGTCGGGTTGGTGCATCCCGTGCACCGCTGGGCGGGGGTGTCAATCCCCAGTAGTACTACTCAACATCACCTAGCTATTCTATATTAACGGCCCGAATGTAAGGACTTTTTAGTTTATCAATCAATTCAATGATACATATGATATTTGGTCGGAAAAGTTTACTTGGTAAGAAATACCTTACCGCTGCGCGTTATCATCCCTGAAAGGACATAACAACATATAGTAATGAACTCACCTTAGGTTGCTCAGCTTATTCTTCAAATAAACCCGGTTATGATTGTTAACGAGGACCTAATAATCACATTAAGGTCTTAGGTGTTAGGTTGTTTAACTTTCAGCTACACCACTAAGGCTATAACACTAGCACATTGGAAAATACGACACAACATAACGACACACGACACCAATGGTTGATCATACACAAGTGTTTATATACATCAGGAGTCCAAGCAAGTATTATTATAGCATAATCAGATAAGTCATGGCATAGCATTCAAGAAAATTGCACAAGTTTGGATTCTGGTCACAGTTTCGCCAGCAGTTTCGCTAGGCAGTTTCGCCGTGTACACGGGCAGCACTTTCGCTAGGCAGTGCCCGGTGACACAGTTTCGCTAGGCTAGTTTCGCTTGAAACTGTCGGCACAGTTTCGCTAGCCTAGTTTCGCCCGAAACTGGTTTGAACTTTCGTTCAGGGAATTTCGCTCAGCAAATTCGCTCGGACAGGTCTGGTCAGTATACCTAGCGACACTATAGTTTCGCTACTTAGTTTCGCTAGAAGGAGATAGGCACAGTTTCGCTACACAGTTTCGCCTGATAAAGGCACAGTTTCGCTAGTCGCTAGAAAAACCCGTAAATTTGCCTAAAAATCTTTCCAACAGCTTCTGTAACACATGCAAATCAATATCTAGCATACCTAAACGTTTACTAACATCATGGGAGCAATTCTAACACCTAAAACACGGATTCTAGTCATCAATTTGTCAAGAACACAATTTCACATAAAAGAACATAATTAGCATGGATCTTCAAATTAACATGGCAAGATACAGAATTTATGTTAAGTCTAGCATTCCTAAGCATCATGACAGTAGCAGAAGTCGTTGCATGTAGATTTTAAGCATACATTTTAGTCTAACATACAAGAAATGCATATAGGTGGTTCATGTGACTCACGGATGATCTCCTATGCTCAAATGGAAGAAGACTTGAGGCTGGAATCTCGGTTTCTCGTGAAGTTCTCTGCTGGCCAGAAGTCACAGGAGAGGGAGAGAGTAGGTGTGTGGGCTTTGTGTGAAGTGAGTAAGAAATGAGAGAGTTGGCTTGGGTTTTCTATATGTAGGGGGCCAGTTTCGCCCGCAATTTCGCTGGCAGTTTCGCCGTACACGCGAAACTGGTCCAGCGGACCAAGGGTTTTAGCTACCGGGCGAAACTGTAGTTTCGCCTGGTAGTTTCGCTGGCTTCTAAAAGGGCAATTTCATTCTAAGTAAGGTAAGCACGTTATCTCGATAAATCACATAATTTCACAAATGAATTAATTAAGCATGTTGCATAACTTCACACAGTGGTAATAAGCAAATAATCATATAACGCATATGGTCGGGTTCGGTGATCAACCAAAGGTCGTGGACGTATCCGGTCTAGGTAAGCGTTAGTTAATTAGTTACTACTGGTAGTGTGACCAACGGAGTTTGTCTAACGGGACTAACGGTTTTTAACGGAAAGACTTAACGGAGTTAACTTGGGAAGTTGCGGTTGTCACAGCCTCCCCATGTTAAGGAATTTTCGTCCCGAAAATTAGCTAGTACCTTGGGTTGATGCGGAGGCTTGATTGAACAGGTGAGGATATTTCTTCCGCATTTGGTCTTCTCGTTCCCATGTGAATTCCGGTCCACGTTTCGATTGCCATCTAACTTTGACAATTGGGATCTTACTTCGCTTCAATGCCTTTTCTTCGCGTCCCATTATCTCAACGGGTTGTTCTACAAATTGGAGTTGCTCGTCAACGTGGAGCTCCTCGAGTGGAACTATTAAAGTGTCATCAGCCAGACACTTCTTCAAGTTGGAAACGTGAAACACGTTGTGTACTCCATCCAGTTCGGGTGGCAGGTCCAGACGATACGCCACCGTTCCAATTTTCTCGGTTATTGGGAAAGGTCCTATGTAGCGAGGGTTTAACTTCCCGCGCTTTCCAAAGCGGACCACACCTTTCCAAGGCGAGACTTTTAACAATACACGGTCGCCCACTTCGAATTCTAACGGCCTTCTTCGATTGTCAGCATAACTCTTTTGTCGGTCTCTTGCAGCTTTCATGCGGTCTCTAATTTGCACAATTCTTTCAGTTGTTTCGTACACCATTTCGGGTCCAGTGAGTTGACTATCACCGAGTTCAGCCCAACAGACCGGTGATCTACACTTTCGTCCATAGAGAGCCTCAAAAGGAGCGGCTCCAATACTGGAATGGTAGCTGTTATTGTAGGAGAACTCAACCAGTGCCAAGTGAGTTTCCCAGTTCTTTCCAAAATCCATTACACATGCTCGGAGCATATCCTCAAGAGTTTGAATTGTGCGTTCCGTTTGGCCATCTGTCTGCGGATGGTATGCGGTGCTCATATCTAAGCGAGTACCTAGCGCTGATTGCAACGATCTCCAAAAGTGTGAAGCAAATCGGGGGTCTCGATCGGAGATGATAGACGTGGGTACTCCGTGGAGCTTGACGATCTCGTCAATGTAGATTTGTGCTAGCTTATCAGTCTTGTCATTTTCCTTGAGAGCTATGAAATGAGCGGACTTCGTTAGTCTATCCACAATGACCCAAATCATGTCGTTCCCACGAGGTGTACGGGGCAGTCCCGTGATGAAATCCATGGATATTTCCTCCCATTTCCACTCAGGAATTTTCGGTTGCTGCAATAATCCTGGGGGCTTTTGATGTTCTGCTTTGACCTTTGAGCATGTTAAGCACTTACTGACGTATGTAGCGATGTCGGCTTTCATCTTTGGCCACCAGTATAACCCTTTCAGATCTTGGTACATTTTATCCGAACCGGGATGGACCGAATATCGAGACTTGTGAGCTTCGTCCATCACCAGCTCTCGAAGATTTCCGTGAAGAGGTACCCAAATACGATCTTTGTAATAGCGGAGTCCATCTGACTTAACCTCCGAAGTTCCATCTATGCCTTTTAAGGATTCCGTCTCAAAATTTTCTTCTTTCAAGGCCTCTTTCTGGGCATCCCGAATTCTATCCGGTAACCCAGCATGGATCGTGAGTTGTAGAGCTTGAACCCTTCTAGGTTTTGCATGTTCTTTC
This sequence comes from Deinandra increscens subsp. villosa, assembly GCA_039602395.1. Taxonomy (NCBI): domain Eukaryota; kingdom Viridiplantae; phylum Streptophyta; class Magnoliopsida; order Asterales; family Asteraceae; genus Deinandra; species Deinandra increscens. Next base: position 15,863,412 of record JBCNJP010000027.1, read on the forward strand.
CTGCTCAAAGCGTCGGCCACAACGTTGGCCTTGCCTGGGTGATACTTTATCGTCAAGTCGTAGTCGTTAAGCACCTCGATCCACCTACGCTGTCTCATGTTGAGATCTTTCTGTCCCATTATATGTTGGAGGCTTTTGTGATCAGTGAATATCGTGCATTTGGTACCATACAGGTAGTGCCTCCAAAACTTTAAGGCGAATACAACAGCTCCTAACTCCAGATCATGGGTCGTGTAATTCTGTTCGTGAGACTTCAACTGTCTTGACCCGTAAGCAATGACCTTACCCCTTTGCATTAAAACACATCCAAGTCCTTGAAGAGAAGCATCACAATAGACTTCGAAGTCGTCAACACCATCGGGTAGAGATAATACAGGCGCGGTACAAAGTTTTTCCTTCAATGTCTGAAAAGCTGTCTCTTCTTTCTCACCCCATCGGTACTGAACACCTTTATGCGTAAGAGCGGTTAGCGGTTGGGCTATCTGAGAGAATCCCTGGATGAAGCGACGGTAGTAACCCGCTAACCCTAGAAATTGCCGAATTTCCGTTGGTGCTCGTGGTGTAGACCAATTCTTGATCGCTTCTACCTTGGATGGGTCAACATGAATACCCTGCTCGTTGACGATATGGCCTAGAAATTGAACTTCTCGGATCCAAAAATCACATTTGGAGAACTTGGCGTAGAGTTGCTCCTTCTTTTACAATTCTAATATAATCCGTAGATGTTGCCCGTGCTCTTCCTTTGTCCTCGAATAAACGAGTATGTCGTCGATGAAAACAATTACGAACTGATCAAGGTAAGGTTTGCACACGCGGTTCATGAGGTCCATGAACACCGCCGGTGCGTTCGTTAAGCCGAAGGGCATGACTAAGAATTCGTAGTGACCGTAACGCGTTCTGAAAGCCGTCTTTGAAATGTCCTCCTCGCGGACTCTGAGTTGATGATACCCGGACCTTAGGTCAATTTTTGAGAAGTAGCTGGATCCTTGCAGTTGGTCAAAGAGGTCGTCGATCCGAGGAAGAGGATATCGGTTCTTGATAGTGACTTTGTTGAGCTCGCGGTAATCTATGCACATCCTGAACGTCCCGTCTTTCTTCTTGACGAATAGAACTGGCGCGCCCCATGGCGATGAGCTAGGCCTGATAAAACCTTTATCTAGCAGTTCTTGCAGTTGAGTGGATAACTCGTGTAGTTCGTTCACCGCCAGACGATACGGAGCTCGGGCAACCGGAGCTGCACCGGGAACAAGATCGATTCCGAACTCGACTTGTCTATGCGGAGGCAGACCAGGTAATTCTTCCGGGAATACATCGGGAAAATCGCGAACTATCGGAAAATCTTCAATTTTCTTTGCTGCGAGGCTTTGATCCGTAACCGGTGCCAGAATGGCCACGTGCCCTTTCCGAAGGTACTTCTGTGCCTTGAGGTATGATATAATTCCAGTGACCGTGCCTCCCTTTTCACCCTGAATCGAGAGTACTTCTTCGTTCGCGATGGGTATGCGTATGACTTTCTCTTGGCAAATGAGTTCGGCGCGTTGCGAGGACAACCAATCCATACCTATTATCACGTCAAAACTACCGATTGTGAAAGGCATCAAATCTATGTTGAACTTATGACCTGAGAGTTCTAGGGTACAATCCTTGACTATGTGCGTTGCATCAATAAGTTTACCGTTAGCTAATTCGACAGTGTACTTAGCTCCTAGGGTTTCTGTCTTGGCCTTTATCATTTTGCAGAACTTAGTCGAAATGAAACTTTTCTCGGCACCCGAATCAAATAAAACATTCGCAAAATAATTGTTGAGGAGGAACTTACCGGTAATCACATTGGCGTCATCTCTTGCTTCGCCGGTACCCATGACGAATGCTCGTCCGCGGCCACCATTTCCATTATCACCACCATTGTTGTTATTGTTGTTGTTGTTGTGGCGGTCGTTGTTGTGATCGTTCCCACCTCTTTTTAGCTGGGGGCAGTCTTTCTTCAAGTGCCCCGGTTTCCCGCATTCGTAACAACCACGGGGGCCTTCAGGATTCTGCCTCGCCCGGTTGGGTAGTTCACCCCGACAGTTCTTGGCAAGGTGCCCTGCTTTTCCACATCTCTCACAGACGGGTCGGCCACATTCACCAGGGTGGTGCTTGCTACACTTGTTGCAGTAGGGTAACTTTCCTTTATACCCACTAGCGCCTTGCCCGCTGCTACCTTGTCGGTTTTGGTTGTTGCCACCGCCACCATTGTTACCGTAACCCCCTTTGGAGTTATCAAACTTCCTGTTCTGATTCTGAGAGTTTGAAGACCTCCCAGTGTTGTTGCCAGAATTTGTGAGGTGACTTGGCTCCTCGTCTCTCTGCCTCTTCCCGTCTAGGGCAGCCTTTGGGGTCTTTCTGGGTGGCAAGGTTCCTTGAGCCACTGCCTGATCAGTTAGTTTGTGCGCCAGTCGGATGGCCTGTCGCACATAAGTGGGATTAGATGAGGTCACCATGCCTTTAATCTGAGGTACCAGTCCTTCCACATACAACTCGATTCGCTTGAACTCTGCATCCACCATTGTCGGACAGAGTCGGGCATATGCTTGAAAACGGTCGGTATACTCCTCTATCTCAGAACCTTCCATTTTGGAGTTTCCAAATTCCACTTCCATCCTTCTGACTTGATCACGAGGACAATACTCCTCCATGATCGCTTCTCGGAATTCTTGCCATGTCATTGCGTTTGCTTCGTTCAATCCCAAAATCTGAATCTGAGCATTCCACCATGTCAATGCGGAATCCTCAAGTGTGCCTGTAGCATACTTCACCTTATCCCCGTCTGGGCAGTTACACATTAGAAATACCTTTTCTGACTTTTCAATCCATCTAAGTAGACCCACAGCACCTTCGTTACCCTTGAACACTATTGGCTTACAATCCATAAAGGCTTTGAATGTGCATTGAGGCGGTTGACCTTGAAAGTGTTGCTGAGCGGCTGCTAAGGCGGCTGCGACTCCCTGATTGATCATGTTCTGAACCTGTGCAGCGGTGAAGGTTCCTTGGTTGGTTTCGGGTTCTCTCCGCGGAGGCATGATTTCTAGCAAATCAATGCAAAGCTTCCAAAGGTTAGTATCCCAAATACTAGAAGGTTGTTAAGTTCCGTTAAGTGTTACATATTCACATTAAGGCAGTCATTTACATGATTAGTGGAGAGAAAAATTTCACCCAAAATTTGCAGGTTTTAATACCGTCACAGGACAAGAATTTTAAGTGAGGATCATCTTCAGCACGCGGGGCAGTACTTTGCAGAACGGGTTGTAACCAAAGTTTTTCAAAAACAGTTACAGTTCAGAAATTTTACTCTTTTAAAATGTTCTGGTTCGCTGTAACCAAGAGCTCTGATACCAATCTGTCACACCCCCAATTTCCACCTAACGGAGTTTAACCGCGTGAGGGTATGATCCAGACCAGGATCCCAAACTTCAGTTACAACCAAACCATAACAGAGTTTAATTTAAGTAAATAAAGAACAGTTATTACAGACCCATAATAATTAACGGTTCAGCGGAAGCATAAAACGAGTTACAGATAATGTTTACAAAATGTTTAATTCAACTGATTGGAAATATGGTTTTCAATTCAAAAGGAAATGTTCAGTACTGCCACTGCCGGTGCCTTCGATGATCCTCCTAGCGACCTGAAAAGCATTCAACAATCAAGTGTCAGCCAAGGCTGGTGAGTTCACTAAACGGTCTACCTGTCACAAGTAGACCAAAAGTTTATGATCAAAGAAGGGTAAAACACAATCAATATCATAAGACTAGTAAGTTTTCCATATCGTAGGTAGCTAGCCTAAGTTATGCACATTTGAATTGTTCGCAACCGAAGCTGACAATGTATAGGTATTACCTACGGATTTTTGCCTTCCCGTGTCCTGAAAGACCACGGAGGGTAGGGTAACATTGGTCCCAGTCCGACCGCCAGTCGGGTTGGTGCATCCCGTGCACCGCTGGGCGGGGGTGTCAATCCCCAGTAGTACTACTCAACATCACCTAGCTATTCTATATTAACGGCCCGAATGTAAGGACTTTTTAGTTTATCAATCAATTCAATGATACATATGATATTTGGTCGGAAAAGTTTACTTGGTAAGAAATACCTTACCGCTGCGCGTTATCATCCCTGAAAGGACATAACAACATATAGTAATGAACTCACCTTAGGTTGCTCAGCTTATTCTTCAAATAAACCCGGTTATGATTGTTAACGAGGACCTAATAATCACATTAAGGTCTTAGGTGTTAGGTTGTTTAACTTTCAGCTACACCACTAAGGCTATAACACTAGCACATTGGAAAATACGACACAACATAACGACACACGACACCAATGGTTGATCATACACAAGTGTTTATATACATCAGGAGTCCAAGCAAGTATTATTATAGCATAATCAGATAAGTCATGGCATAGCATTCAAGAAAATTGCACAAGTTTGGATTCTGGTCACAGTTTCGCCAGCAGTTTCGCTAGGCAGTTTCGCCGTGTACACGGGCAGCACTTTCGCTAGGCAGTGCCCGGTGACACAGTTTCGCTAGGCTAGTTTCGCTTGAAACTGTTGGCACAGTTTCGCTAGCCTAGTTTCGCCCGAAACTGGTTTGAACTTTCGTTCAGGGAATTTCGCTCAGCAAATTCGCTCGGACAGGTCTGGTCAGTATACCTAGCGACACTATAGTTTCGCTACTTAGTTTCGCTAGAAGGAGATAGGCACAGTTTCGCTACACAGTTTCGCCTGATGAAGGCACAGTTTCGCTAGTCGCTAGAAAAACCCGTAAATTTGCCTAAAAATCTTTCCAACAGCTTCTGTAACACATGCAAATCAATATCTAGCATACCTAAACGTTTACTAACATCATGGGAGCAATTCTAACACCTAAAACACGGATTCTAGTCATCAATTTGTCAAGAACACAATTTCACATAAAAGAACATAATTAGCATGGATCTTCAAATTAACATGGCAAGATACAGAATTTATGTTAAGTCTAGCATTCCTAAGCATCATGACAGTAGCAGAAGTCGTTGCATGTAGATTTTAAGCATACATTTTAGTCTAACATACAAGAAATGCATATAGGTGGTTCATGTGACTCACGGATGATCTCCTATGCTCAAATGGAAGAAGACTTGAGGCTGGAATCTCGGTTTCTCGTGAAGTTCTCTGCTGGCCAGAAGTCACAGGAGAGGGAGAGAGTAGGTGTGTGGGCTTTGTGTGAAGTGAGTAAGAAATGAGAGAGTTGGCTTGGGTTTTCTATATGTAGGGGGCCAGTTTCGCCCGCAATTTCGCTGGCAGTTTCGCCGTACACGCGAAACTGGTCCAGCGGACCAAGGGTTTTAGCTACCGGGCGAAACTGTAGTTTCGCCTGGTAGTTTCGCTGGCTTCTAAAAGGGCAATTTCATTCTAAGTAAGGTAAGCACGTTATCTCGATAAATCACATAATTTCACAAATGAATTAATTAAGCATGTTGCATAACTTCACACAGTGGTAATAAGCAAATAATCATATAACGCATATGGTCGGGTTCGGTGATCAACCAAAGGTCGTGGACGTATCCGGTCTAGGTAAGCGTTAGTTAATTAGTTACTACTGGTAGTGTGACCAACGGAGTTTGTCTAACGGGACTAACGGTTTTTAACGGAAAGACTTAACGGAGTTAACTTGGGAAGTTGCGGTTGTCACACCCGATCTCCCCACAACATTGGAAAGGGCTAGTCCGAACGGGCCATTATTCCAAAGACTCTCGAAACGGAAATTGGAGCCATCCGCTAAATGGGACTCTTGAAGAGATAAGAAATCAATTTTGTTAAGAACCTTTAAACGCCTGATACAGGAGCCCTTCCCAAGATCGCCCAAGCCATTTGAATTGAAAGACAGGCAATTCATTTAGAATTCAGAATCTCCAAATCTCTTCTGATAGCCGATTCAATAATTTCTTCACACCCATTCAAGGAGACTCTAAGGTTATCTCCCAACAAAAGAGTGCTTTGGACTTCCGCCTCTATGTCGATGTCATTTACTTCCTTTCGATCCTCAGATCTCCTTGACGATGTAGATCTCTGCACCGTCGATTTGAGAGTACGAGAGATAGCACCCCACATCACAGCTTTCCCCCCGCCCCGCATGATCTGCCTTTGAGATTCAAAGGCCGCCAACCTCCCCTTCTTGAATTTTTTACTGGTTTTTCGAAGAATTGGAAGAGAAACTCCAATTTCATTTTCCCAATTCAGATCAGAACCCAAATCTTCGATGAAATCTGGAATATGCGGATCCGGCTCCGATCCAACACCTGTTATGTCATTAGCAGGGTCCAAGTACTCAAGGGCTATGTTGGGCCCCTCCTCACTTAATGAATTAACACTGCCCAAAGGCCCATTTACTCTATTGGGCCTCTCCTCTCTGCAGCCTCCTGAGAAGCCCAAATCTTGTGCTCTAATACCATCACTCTGTCCCAATTGAGAAGAAGCCAAAAAAGAATCTTCTGGTGAGTCATGAGAATGTGACCGATGGTTCCCACAAGCCGCCAACCTCGTACCTTCGAATTCAGTGGGGGGCGCACCACTAACGACATTCTCCACGATATTCCTTGCACCACTCAGTTCCCTCCACGTGGACAAATCCGCATCTACCTCCTGGAGCGATTGGAAAACCCGATCACGCGCCTCCGTCTCCGACCAATCTTCCGCTTCCCCATCCTGTACCCTCCTCTCTCCGGCCACCTCCTCACCTGAATCCCTTTCATACAATTCATCTTCCACAAATGACGGGACCCAGGAATAGGACCCTTCTTTGACCATTACTGTATAAGTTATATCTCCTACAGCAATAGAGATCATCTCGTCAATAAACCTCCAAGAATCAGTCAAGATTTGAACCTCCCCGCCGGCAGAATCTTCCAATAACCAGGAAGAATTAGATGGCCAGATTATTTTACCAAAGTCTGCACCCACCGTATTGTAGGTAATATCATCTCGGATATGGAGTGGAACCCCTAGAATCTTCAAGCAAGCCACCCGCTTACGAGGGAACTCCTGTCCATCCCATCTTACCATAGAAACACAGAAATTAGGCCAAATCGAAGCTTTCCGAGTGAGGAAATCATCGGCCAAAGCTTGACTATTAAACACCAGAAGCACATGAAGCCCTCCAACATAGGTCACATCAAAATCTGCTTCACCGGCTTCATGTCTCAATGCCTTAATGTTGGTAAGTTGTTCACCGTCAATGGCCTCTGCAATCAGGGATCTCCCTTTGAAAGAAACAGGGTACTCCAAAGCTTCCATCGGAATTTCTACACGGCGCATCTTAACTTGAATCGAAGCCGCCTCCGGGGATTTAGAAGCCGTCATATCAGAAGCCACCTTCTCATTGACCAAAGGATCAACCCTCCCAACGGTTGCATCACGGAATGATTTTCCGGCCCAACATTTCACCGGGCCGTCACCCCCAGATTCAAACTCGAAAATCTTCGCCTTTTGCCCCCCACTAGTCCTTCCAAATCTCTGGCGATTCCCTTGTTGAGCCCGAATTTCTCTTCGAGGTACCGTAGACAAGTTCGCCTTGATACAGGTGTTCCTAACCTTGATCTCATTCAGCCGCCTTGTTAGCGCCTCCAAATCATGCACTTCTTTGAACCTCAGAAATCCAAAATTCTCTTTGTTGAAGCGTTTCTTCCTCGAGATGAAGACGTCCCATAACTTTCCCACCCTATGGAACGCTTTCCAGAAGTCCTCCGTCGAGACCATATCGGGAAAGCCAGTAACGAAGAATGATACGTCAGACGCTTTTTTCCGGCCTTGAACCACCGTCCATGGTTCCTCTGCCGCCGCCGCAGGATCTCTCACACTCTCTCTCTCTCTAGACATCTCTCTTCTCTCTCGAATGTGTTTTTTTTTTATTTAATTTGAACATAAATAATCATATTTATATACCCCTATGTATATATACTAGATTTTTCGGGCCGTTTGTTATTGTGGATTTGTTACTATAGAGGCGGTTATATGATGCGGGGCAAAGCTGGCCTTGAGAACCTCAAAAAAAATTAGAGACCCTAGGCGATAATTTTTTTTGGGCCTCACAAGAGAGCGACTCTGGACGGTTACCGAACATATGAAACCATTTGGGTTTATAACACTAATATTTGTATTTATTTAGTTATTAAAAACCGAGTTTAGTCATATATTTATTATTTTATATATATAATTATTTAATCGTTTAACCTATAATATAATTTTAGATTTTATGCTTTAATGTATTTCATAAACATTATTACATATAAATTTATAGTCGTTAACGTAACAAGATTTCATTTTAGTTCAATTGCCAATTACTTCCTCCTTAATTTATGCATATATCTCAAAAGCATAGGTTCAAATCTTGGTGTTAGCATTAATTTTACAAAAAATTAGGCTGAAATTTTGTTCTAAAAAAACAGCGCGACAAAGGATCGAACCCAGGTCACTTAGTTTCGAAGGAGGAGGCGCGCCTACAATTTAAGATTTTGGGAGTTTGTCATCTAATCTAGAAGCTATTACATGAAAACTTCAAACATAATTGTATATATAAGAAAATTTTAAAAAATTCGGGCCCTCGAAAAAACCGGGCTCTGGGTGCTCATCCACAATGCCCTTGCTTTGAGCCACCCCTAATGTGAGGATAAGACGAGTACACAAAATAGTTGAATTGCTACACCACCAACAATATAAATTGTTGCTGATCAATGAAGGTTGCCCGGGATAACGCGAGCACAAAAGACCATTGCATTGTTTTAACACTATGTGAAGAAAACATAAAAAAAATAAAAACATGTAAGGACCAAAACCGTTTATAAAATTATTGCAAATCATATTTAATCTTTTTAAAATTTATCTATCACACAACCAACTCCTTTGCTATACTTGTTGCGCTCAGATACAAAGCAAAGAAAACCAAAAAAAATAAAAAAAAAACAAAAATTATAAAATTAATTAATTGTAATTAGACATGACAATATAATTTTAGCACCAACCAAATTAAATATTAACTTTTAATCACCAAAATAGCTAAGAAGACATGGTAATATAATATTAATTTTAGTACCAACCAATAAAATATTAATTTTTAATACAACCCAAATAAAATGTCCATTTATATTCTCCTAACAAATAAAATATCCACTTTTATTCTCCTAATGTTTGAAAGTATATATATGTATATGGTGAGGTTCATCACTTTCGCATGTGACTCCTTTTTCAAATGTGAAATTTTCTGAATAATAAGAAAAGTGAAAAAAAATTAATCACAACCATTAGATCAAGAAATCAAATTGTGAAAAAAAAATGTCTACATGTCTATACTTATAGAGGTGTCTACAATGAACTTTTCACTATATACATATATGTATACATATATATATATATATATATTGTAATGAATTGTTTTTATCTTTTGATTCTATTTTGTGGTGTAATAAGTACACATTGATATTCTTATGTGCAGTCGTGCGGAATATTTTTTGGTTTTCAACTTTTTGGGCGTGACACATATTTTTCTTGTTTTCTTTACATAACATTATAACAATACAATTGTTTTGTGTGTCCGTGTTATCACACAACAACACATTTCAAACCGTTGTCTTTAGACTTTATGTATCTAATTGTTTTGAACAAAAATTACAAAGAAAGATTTAGTGATCAAATTAGTTTGTGAGGATTGATGTTGATGCCTTGGATGTAGAATTAATCAGTTTAAATAAGAAATCGATTACAAAGCTGGATTAGATATAAAAACAAATTTAAATCAACCACAAATGAAAGATTCTCATGATGCAAGTACTAACACAAGGATTTATACGAGGAAAAAACTTATAATCCTTAAACGTCTCTAAGGATCTCCGGCATAAAAAACCCCGAGTGACGATAACGCACGTCACTTGTTTTATTTCACTGAAAAAGTAACAATTACAACTGATTGCAGCAAGTAGCTTAGTGAGTATGCGAGTACAATTGCCGATGATAAGCGAAAAGTGTTCTCAGGATTGACCTAGGCCGCCTATTTATACAAGATAACTCATAACTAACTATCCGGATTTCCTGGGATCTCCTTTTCAACGGTATACGACCGTTATAGTCCAAGTCTTTCGCCACTCCTTTCGTTCCACGCGTCTTCCATGCTGAGACTTAGTCTTCATAGTCATTGCATGTGCTTTACCTGACTTTAAATGAAATAATAACAAGGCAAACGATTAGTAACGATGCTCGTGCATGCTGAGTGTTCCAACATGATGGGTTTAATAAATAAGCAAAACTTTCATGGATGCATAACATCCTGGGATGCAGAAATACTATGTGATACCCAGGATGATGAGTACGGAATTTAGCCCTAACACTAATTGTTTGTACTGTTATATTTAACAATATTTTTTTAAATTTTAACGTTGTTGGGTTGTTGTTTTTTTCATTTTCGTTTTCTTTACATTGTATTTTAGCAGTACTATTGTTTTATATATACATGTTATCCCCGCAGCAACGCACAGATAGTAAAATCTAGTTATCCACATAACAAAAAAATTACCATTTCCATAAACATCCCCCAATTCCAGAAACTACTCTAATTTCATTTTCTAAAACATCACTCCGTCAATTCTTCTACACTACTAAGACTATGTGTAGTCATTGAGTCCTTCTCTTGGGCATTTTATAACATATGACATCCTAGTCAATAAGAGACTCTATGACTAAAAGTAACATAGTGGATGGAGCTCCATAAATGCCCCTAACTATTACACAATCATTTTTATAATTATTTTTTAAAATCCCTCAAAAAATCTAGACCAATGAATATTGAGAATGAATTTGGAAAGGGACGAAATATATATCAAGCCGTTGATATATTTTTGCCCTATAGCGCCTCGAGGGTGGTGTTGAGACGCTATAAGAGCGCTATTTTGGCTCTTTCACACTCATTACACGTAGCCTAATTATAGTATGCTATGTGTAATGCCTCGTAGGGGCATGAGTAATATCAAATGTGATTTTGCCACTAATTTAAAAAAAAAATGTAAGGTGACAAGAACATGAGATATTGCCCGTTACACTCAACCTCAATATCAACCATGTTTTTGTTTAAACGTTTATTAATATGTTATTAATCTCATTTTATTATAAGATCTTCTTATGATTTTTCCCATAACTAATCACAATTATTGTAACTTTCATAAACATCCCTAATTTGAACAACTAATCCGATTTCTTTCCCCGTGACACCACTCTATCAATTCCTCTACGCTACTCATCCTGTTAAGATCGACTCTCTTTGTTTGAAACGTTTATTAGTATGCTATTAGTCTACAAGTTATTACGAGATCGTCTTGCGATTTGTTCCTTGTCGTCTTCGTTAACATCTATCAAACCCTAATGGTTTAATTTCCTATAGAGGTTTAAAATGTAACATTTTATGTTTAACCTCTCTAGATAAAATTTTGTGGAGAGAGGCAAGTCCAATATTTGATAGTGTATGTATCAATCAATCTTTTCTATGTGGTATGGAGTCAAAGTTTGTAAAACTTCTACTTTGACCCCAAAAAGTTGGAATTTGAAACAGTAAGTCTAGACAAGTATATGATTCATGATTCGGATAGCAAAGGGTGAAGGTGAGCCTTCGAGGTGTTGTGATGGAGACATGTTAAGGGGTAAACTAGTCATTTCCCATGAAGTAGAAGGAGTGCTTGTGTTGTAGTCTTGACAGGTGAGTCTGAAGTCTGAACTCTGAAGAGTCCAGCACGTTGATTCGTAGTTTGGACCCTTCTGTTTTGGGACTCAGAAAACAAATACAAATTATTGATTCATTTTCACAAAATTAAATTTATTAAAAAGCTTTTTGCTTGATTTTCTTGAAGATGAGGCCCAGTCAAATATTTATTACACTCAAGCATCACTTTCCCCACTCTCTCTCCTCTCTCTCTCTCTCTCTCTCATCTTTTTCACAGGTATAATCAGCATGCCATGAACAAGAGTGCTTCATCCCTCCTTTTTGCTCATACATCAAAGCAATGAACTTGTGGACCAGATTCTTCAATCTCCAGGTTTTTTTTCACCTTTTTATTCTCAATTTTCTTCATCCAATTCCATAGATTTGCTTTCTGCAACTTGTTTTTCTTCTAGATTCTGCTGGATCTGTGTTTCATGGTCTTATTTTGATGCAAATCTTGAATCAAAATCAAATCTTGCTGTTACTTGTTTCAGCAAATTCATGACTAGTTTCATGCTACCAAGAACTGCATTTATCAATTTCTTTATTTGACTGACTATTTCTTCAAGTTTCTTGGATTTTCAATTCGATTTCTTCTTCAATTTGTTTAAATCTATCTGGGTATTAAGCTGCATGACTGATCTTCATCCTTGTTGACTTTTTGGCTATTGACTTCAGTTTTATCAAGATTTTCTTGATTGTTGTTCAAAGATCTGGGCTATGCTCCTGGATCAGTATTTGGTTGATGTATGTCAAACTTGCAATTGGGGTTTCCTTATTGCGTACGACCCAAGTCTTCTTTTACATCTTTTTGCCCCCTTTCCCTTTGTTTAAAGCATAATCTGATAATAGTTTTAATTGTTCATAATAAATTTCTGATCTTTAAACTTGTTGATACCATTGTGTTCACAGAGCTGATAACTGGATTTTGTATTATTATCAAGACAAGTTGTCCCTCCTGGATGAGTTTCTTGATCCTGTCTATTACATAGTATCTATCTTTCGATGGCCTCAAAAGTCCGTTCTACCACGATACCGATGGTGGGAGGAAGAGAAATTACATCAAAGCATGTTGTTGGAAATGATTTGGAAGCTAAACTTGCTTCCAAACTAAAGATTGAAGCTGTTAAAATTGAGGTTTGTGTGGATGAGGAAAAGAAAGTAGGTGAGAAGAACAGCTCGGTTTCGGATAAAGCGAGTGATGGAAACAGCAGCCTCGGGAAGACGAGTGGGAGTGCACGGGTCGATTTTGTGGAGAGTGGAAAGAGTAGTATGTGTAGAGGAAGCACAAGCAGCAATGTGAGTGATGAAAGCAGCTGTAGTAGTTTCAGTAGCAGTATCAACAAGCCTCATAAATCGAATGATATGAGGTGGGAAGCTATTCAAGTAGTTCGAGCCCGTGATGGGGCTTTGGGGTTGACCCATTTCAGATTGTTGAAGAGATTAGGTTGTGGTGATATTGGGAGTGTTTACTTGGCTGAGTTGACTGGGACAAAAGCTTATTTTGCAATGAAAGTTATGGATAAAGCGTCTTTAGCTAGCCGGAAGAAGCTTCTTAGAGCTCAAACCGAGCGCGAGATTCTGCAATCTTTGGACCATCCGTTTCTTCCAACGTTATACACGCACTTTGAGACCGACAAGTTCTCGTGTTTGGTGATGGAGTTCTGTCCAGGAGGAGATTTGCACACTCTTAGGCAAAGACAGCCCGGCAAACACTTCACCGAGCAGGCTGTCAAGTAAGCATCTTTTTAACTTGATGTTTGGTATGATTTGATGATTCTTGAATGTTAATTTATGTAACTTGCATAAATTTTAGATACATGATGGTAGCAAACTATGAGCAGTATTAAAAAAAAGCTTACATATGATATGATCTTGGCTGGTTTCTGGTTTTTCTAGTCACATATGATTAACAGGGATGCATTTTTTATGTTGTTTTGTAGATTTTATGTGGCAGAGGTGCTATTAGCCATGGAATATCTCCACATGCTCGGGATTGTGTATCGTGACCTTAAACCAGAAAACGTTCTTGTGAGGGAAGACGGGCATATAATGCTCTCGGATTTTGATCTTTCCCTTCGTTGCAGTGTTAGCCCAACTTTAGTAAAGTCTTCCTCTATGGACTCCGAGCCCCTTCGTAGGAACAGCGGGTATTGTGCCCAACCTGCTTGCATTGAGCCTTCGTGTATTCAACCGTCATGTGTGGTCCCCACATCCTGCTTCTCTCCTCGTTTCTTTTCAAGCAAATCCAAGAAAGAACGGAAAAACAAAGTCACAAAAGACATAGGAAACCAAGTTAGCCCCTTGCCCGAGCTCATGGCTGAACCAACCAGTGCCCGGTCCATGTCATTTGTGGGAACGCACGAGTACTTAGCCCCCGAGATCATTAAAGGAGAAGGTCATGGAAGTGCTGTAGATTGGTGGACCTTTGGAATATTTCTTTACGAGTTATTGTTTGGCAGAACTCCGTTTAAAGGGTCGGGTAATCGAGCCACATTGTTTAACGTTGTGGGCCAGCCTCTTCGGTTCCCAGAATCACCAGTGGTTAGCTTTTCCGCTAGGGATCTTATTAGGGGGTTGCTCGTTAAAGAACCTCAACATAGACTGGCTTATAAACGAGGAGCCACTGAGATCAAACAGCACCCGTTCTTTGAAGGTGTTAACTGGGCATTGATCCGCTGCGCCACACCACCTGATGTCCCCAAGCCAGTCGAGTATGAGCGGTTTTCTGCTGCTCCAGTTGCATCAACAAGTGAAAAGACTAATGTACCCCCTGTGGCTGCTCCAAACCAACAAAAAGGTTCAGACAATTACTTGGAGTTTGATTTCTTTTAACTATACCTATGAATGGATTTGCAGTTTGTTTCTCTCTACGGGGCGACAAAAACTTGTGAGCTGTAATTGTCTGTTGTTGCATTGCATCATTTCATTTGTTAAACTCATGAAGATGATGATGCTGATCTGTTATGAACATATAGACATCAAAGACAACTTTGTTTATTGTTTTTTTCTTTCAGAAACTTGTTTTGAGGTCATAAATAAGGTTGTTTTGTTGAGTTTTATAGACGAGTCATGAGTGTATACATCAATACAGCATGTAGATTCAGATTTTGAAAGCTTGAAGCAGCTGCAAGTCTGCAACTGACAAAGCTATAGGGAAGATCCTTCATCGGTTTTAGGGTGGTTTCATGTGGAAAAGGAGCAGTCGAGGATGGAGCAACGGGTGGCTCGATGGTCAACTGGTCTTGCAATGATACTTTCCTTCCTTTCACATATGATTTTGATGTCACAAAACCGCCTGGCGCTATGAAGTATCTGATCAAGAGTCCCTCCACCCCTTTCTTGCTGCCACTCATAAGTTTCCTGTTATTTTGTGCAGGATTGATTAGAGGAGATTTAGTAAGGTTGAAACATGATTCAGATGGTTGGAGGTAAGTGTGGCAATTCCTAACGCGACTCGAAACAAAAAATAAAAGTAATAAGTTTTTTGGATTGTTGGGTTTAGTAATTTTATAAATGGGTCGTGTTTGGATGACATTTTATTAAACATATCGATCTTCTGGTCTAGGGGCACAGTTTATCTCCATTAAACTAGTGCCGGTTTAAGTCCCATAGTGTGCGTTATGTTGATTTTAGAAATAGGATATAGGGGGTTTAACATGTTTGGAATTAATTTATAGTTTTATACCAATAAAATTGTAGGTTACAGGGTGTTTATAGTGAAATCAACCAAACTGTTCAACTCGAACCAAATTAGCTGTTTTAAGTTTCATTTGGTTCTTTTTTATGGTTTTATAGTGCAATGGTTCGGAATTTGAAACCGGACAGGTAAATCAAACCGTACTGTTAACTGATATGTAAATACAGTTCAGTTTAGAATTTTTTTAGAGCACCTCTAACGTGGAGGTGACGGGCATGGAGGTGACAAACAAGGAAAAACGCTAGACGAAGAGAGAAAGGTTGGGCGTTTGTCAAACGACGAGTTTGATTTGCGGATGAGGAGTGAACAAAGGTGGTGGGCCAAAATGAATCTTATTCACACACATATAGGGGAGGTTCATTGTACACCCCGTAAAAAGTGTAAACTCATAGAGCTCTTATATCATATGTGAAATTACTCTATTTCACATAAACAAGAGTTTGAAGAAAAAAAAAAGAAAAAAATGGAGTGATCAAGTGTGTCCGAAAGAGGGCTCCGTCAACATGTCGAGCGGACCTACAGGACCGTAACTACGGTCGTCACGGCCGTAGTTGAGTGGCTATTTTGAAGGGGGGAAAGTTAACAGTCTATTTTGAAAAAAAAGTTGATCAAAACGACCATTTTGGTATTTTTCCCTTTTCCAATAGCACCTTGGTCTATTTTCCAATTACACCTCAATGGAGTTGGAGTATATATACCAATCAAATATAGTTTTATTTTTCTAAAATTTAGAAACTAAAAGTCATAATTAATTGATTATTTATTATTTTTATTCTTATAAAATATTACTTTTATAAACTAATTAAATTAAATAAATAGATATATGTTATATTTTTAGATTTACTATAAGAATTTAAAAGTTCCTTTTATTTTTCAACATGAATATTTATAAATATTAATCCATCACGAATCAAGTTTCTAAGTTTAGCTTTTATTTTTTCTATTTCTTTCTAAAAATTTAATCAAATCTCTCCTTCAACATATATAAATAGTTGTTAACTCATTAAACATTTATAAATATCTTTTAGTTTTTTTATAAACTTTTATCTTTTAAAACCAAATCAAACTCTCTTAAGTAAACTATTATTAATTTCTTCTCAAATTGATAAACAATCATATATCTTATATTATGTGATCTTAAATTAATAAACACTAATTATCATACAAACAAAATACAAGTTGTTGATTAATAAATTAGAATATAATATTAGTTGATGACTAAAAATGATTATAATATTAGTTTGGTTATTTTGAAATATAATATTCCATATGTAACCTCGGTTATAAAAAAAAAATTAAAAATTTGACTTGGCGTTTTTTTTTATTTTTTTTTTGCATAAAGGGGGTTTTTTAACTTAGAGAATCACCATAAAAAAATCGGAACAAAAATCGAATTTTTTAGCTTGGTTTTCACGGTTTTCCAAACTCGAAGAAGTTTTCATTTTATCCTTCCTCTCTCTCTCTCTCTCTATATATATATATATATATATATATATATATATATATATTATAATAATTTATTCATATATAATAAACAAAAAGTTCTTTATACTTTAATTAGTAAAAAAACACACTTGTCATCACCATAAAATTTTGGATTAAGTTAAAGTTTTAATAAATAATATCTAAATACTAAATTTCCATACTAAGGTTTATTTAGTTTAAAGTTTTAATAAGTAATTATCCAATAAGTAATTATTCAAATACAAATTTTTATATTAAGGTTAGTAATTATCCAAATACTAAATTTTAATATTAAGGTTAATATTTTATTGAAGATGATATTTTTATTACATATATATTATATTGTATTAAAATAACATATTTTATTACATATATTTTAATACTTTAATATAATACTTATAATAATTTATTCATAATAATATTTTAATTAAATATTATGCATGTAATATAAATATTTTATTCTATTTAATTTAATAACTTTTTTTACTTTAATTGAGTTTAAATTCCAATTTACCAAGTATTTCATTTCAATATAATAAACAAAATCCTTATTTTTCGTGACTAGATTTCTTTTTTTAAACTGCAAACATCCGTGTTACACACTGCACGTTACGACTGCAGTCCAAGAAGAAACTCACCGCCTAAATACCTATTGTCGTAAAACCTCTGACCCACTATAATTACTGAAATTTTTTTATATATCTATAAAAATACATAATGTCGTAGATTATGATTGCATTTATATAATTATTTTTAATATTTGAATATCCATTAATAAATGTTAGAGTGTTTTAAATGTTTGAGGTAATAATTAGACATTGATAATTGAGTAAATTACACGGAAGGTCCTTTACGTTTTACCCAAATTTCGGATTAGATCCTTTAACTAAAGTAATTACACTAGACATCCTTTATGTTTCATATTAGTTTCAGGGAAGGTTCTTTATCACTAACGGGGTTATAATTATCTGTTAAGTCAGGGGTATTTCCGTCATTTTAATTTTTTTTATAATAAAACTTTGAAATAAAAAATATCCCATTTAAAACTCATTGATATATGTTCCTTCGTCCAAGCTACGACTCCAATTTGAATCAACCATTCCCATTATATGGCTTCTATTTTCATTCCCATTTTGATATCTGTTGTAAATCGAACATATGAACCAATCTTTTGTAGCTTGTGTGATTAATTTACTTGAAATCAAAGGAGGCTTTAAATAAAGCTAGTAAATGTGGACTATTTTTATTTCGGATGTTTCAAAGTTAAGATTACAAAATCATTGTAACAATCAAATCATTCATTTCTGGATGTTTTCGAAAGTAAAAAACAATCGTAACCAAAGAAGGACAAGAAGGTAACAATCAATCAATCTCAGATCTTGGACGACCACTCTCTTTTATCATATCAGCGATAGGGATAATGAACCAGCCTCGAATGCTAGATGGGTATCTTGGACAAAGGAACAACGAACAAATGTCGATGAAGAAAGAAGATTCGATTGTAGCCCTAACAAAAGGAAGAAGACGGAAATAGGATGTCGATGAAGAAAGAGATTCAGTTGGAGCCCTAACTTGGAGATGTCGATGAGTTTTAAATGGGATGGTTTTTATTTTAAAGTTTTTATTAAAAAGGTTATAAAATGACAAAAATATCCCTGATTTAACGGAGAATTTTAACCCCGTTAGTGATAAATACATTCTTTGAAACTTGTATGAAACACAAAGGATGTCTGGTGTAATTATTTTAGTTAAAGGACCTAATCTGAAATGTGACTAAAACATAAAGGATATTCTCTGTAATTTACTCTTGATAATTAATCCTTGTAGAGTATGATACTATGATGTTAGTAAAGTAGGATATAAATAGTAATGCTGAAAAAATATCACCATTACATTTGAAATAAGGATGTCATTCTCCTCCAGTCCTCCAGTCGTATTGAAGATGTTGTTAGCAACCCCTTTGTTATACACCCACCTACTAAGAGCTAACATATGGTATCAATGTGTGAGTGGTGGCGTGAGTCCACTCACGGCATGAAGCACCGTCCCGGTATGGCGTGAACCGTAACGATCTTAACAATCTTACCCGAAATTTTTACTATTTAATCCAGAACTATTTTACACCATTTCACATCTTCTTCATCATCTCAAACAAATATTGTTTCACATATTCTAATCACTATAGACCCTAATAATCCTAACAATCTTAACAACAACGACCCGTGGGTATGGGGTGTTTATGCGGGGCAACCGATCTGTTGTATACGAGGGGCATGTGTTTGTCATCCACAAATGGACCCGCAATCTCCGTTGTATATGCGAGGCAACTGAATTAGTTGGTGCAAGTGAAGTGTCGACGTTTTGCTTCTTGTTGTTACTACGTAACAAGAAGATCACAACGGTAGCCTACCTCCCATTAAGACTTGGGAAATTTTAAAGCATCCCTCAAAATGGCAAACGATTATGGAGGTAAGCGGCGGGTCGTTCAAGAAACGATCGTCGGTTAAGACGGGTAGTCCATAAGGGTCGGCATCCACCGCCTTTGTCAAGTGGACCTTAACGAAGAAGCACCACCCGAGGAGGAATTACCTAGGCTCATGGGACATCGAAGGGCAAAAGACAAAGTCGCGGCGATAGAAGCTCAAATAACATGGGACAGGAATTGGTGATAGAAATTAAAAAAATTCAACGAACTCCAACAAGAAAAGATCGAGCTCAAAAAGCATAGAGAATTTCGAGAAAATGTCCCCTACTCATATTACAAACTGATCATCTTGACGAAGCGGAACTCAGTTTGTTGAGTTGGAGAAACATCTATGAAAGAAAAAATTAATATTTAGTTTTTTATGTTTTTGTTTTTTATTTTGTTTTATGTAATGTTTTTATGTTATTTAATGAAATGGTTTATTTTTATTAAAAATGTTATGTTTTAAATTTTAGATAAAAAATGTTATAAAAGATTAAAGAAAGAGAAAGGTTCAAGTAAGAAGTTGTATTAAGATAAGAAGGTTAAGAAAAGCTCATCCAATTAGGGGTGTTCATGGTTTGGTTTCAAACCGCGAAACCGTCCAAACCGGTCATCGGTTCGGTTTCGCGGTTGGTTTTTTATCTTAACGAACGGTCGGTCGGTTTTAAAAAATTTAAACCGTAGTGAACGGTTTGGTTTACGGTTTATATGAAAAACCGGTCGTAAAAAACCGGACCGGACCATGTACATATAATATATATTATATAATGTATACATATATATATATATATATATATAATTATATATATACTGATAAATTACATCGACTTCTTTTTTTAATGTGATTTTGAGTTTTAGCGTTTAAAAACTAAAAATCTGGAAATTTAGACATGGTTTAATCCTAGAAATCTAGAACTTTAGTACACTATTGTTTATATAATGAACTTTAGTATTTGCATCACGTTTTGGAGGTTACATGTCTTATTTGGAGGTGGATTTTGTATTAACAAATTAGAGATAACAAGTATTGTGGAGTGGCTTATACTCTCATTGTCTCATTTGATAAAGTTGATTTCAAATTTTCTTTTAATTTAAACGAGACTTGCGACCCGCGCGTTGCTGCGGGCGAGACGCTCATCTGAGTCTTTATTTTGAAAGACTAACGACAGCTACCAAAAGCACTTCCAAGTACTACAAATGGCATATATAAGTTCAGCCATTTACATATCTCCTAACCCAAATAGCATTTCTAACAGTGGTCATAAGCACCTCTGACAGCAGATGTAGCCTATTTTTCTTCTTTCTGGAAGAGACATATAGAGGATGTTCTTGTTTCTTAGTCACCGAAAATTCCTCCTCTTCTCCATGGAACACCTACTTGGTCTTGCTGCGGGTTGGTAGGCTATCTGCAGGATCTGCAATTACCATTATGTTAGGTTAGGTATGTGAAAGTAAATGAATGAAAGTTACATACTTTAGAACACCATCTTACCTTCAGCCCTCATGTGTTTCTTTGGGATTTCTCCAGCACCTATGACAATTGTTGCTGGTGCATCCACCTAAAAAATAAAAGGAAAGCTGGAAGGAAAACAGTGCAACAACCTAAATAAGAAAAACATCCATACATTAGATAAAGAATAGCATGTTGTATTTACATGGACAATTAGGAAAAAAAACAAAAACATGAGTGAAGAGAAGTCATAAAGAGAATAAAAAAAAAAGAACAATACAAAAATTGGTACAACAATAGAAAACTTCAATTGCCTAAAAAAATCGACTTGGAGATAACCGTTTCCTTAGAGTTCACCGACATCGTCATCGTGTTCTTTTTTTTGTTGCCTTTTCAGTGTTTTTTCCCTGAAAAAACACGGTCCATAATTACGCATATACATATAAAACTTGTATATACCTCCAGGTCATCCAGATTAAACTCAGCTTTCGCCGCAGACTTTGCTGATAGTTTAACATCTGCCTTTGACATTTGATCCTTGAAGAATCGCAGCTTTCGTGCCAATTCTGCACATCTTTTAATCTTCACAATAGAAGCAACTTAAATCACAATCCGACTAAAAAAAGTCTCAAGAAGTAATGAAAGCGCATATATATATATATGTTTTAAATGAATAATATGACAATTGACTAACTGAGAAATATAAATAATCTTCTAGTGACTCTCTCGTTGATGTTGAAGTAACAAATTGCCATGGTATACCACTTTTTCATAAATTTTTCCCATCGTTTAGTATGAAATATGAATTTGAGGTACAACATATGCAAGCAGACCTTTAAATGTGACAAAAATTGAAAATGCACAGAAATGAAAGATATGATGCATTCAGTCATATAGTAAAATTACCTATTAAACTAAATATACGCGTTTATATTTTTATACAAACTTTAGAACGATCGATGGTATTTATGTTAGTTCATCGGATTACATTTTATGTGCACCTTTTGTATCACTTATTATCAAAACTCGTGTCAAAATATGCTCATTCCAAAGCTTAGATTTTGAAAATATAACCCCAAACACCAAATCAGCTATAGTTTGAGACTCAAGAAGGTAACAAACTAACAATAACATGATACCAACTTGGCATATCATCAAGGTCATAATATTAAGCTATTAAATCAGTACATGATATCAGATTAAACAGAACTGAATTTGGAACCTTGTATAAACAAAAATCTAAACAAAAGGCATTTGATTTTTGTACCTTACTAAGAATCAACCAAAACGGCTTTGCAGGCGCCACCCCAATGTTCTAGCTGGTGTAGAATTCAAGAGCCATTCAAAGGAACTACATCACCAAAAAATGGTTGAGTCATGAAGCTAATGATGCGATCAAAGTGTCTGAACAGTCCGGAGATGTGTTATGAGCCGCTGGGACAAAATGAGACCAAAATGAGCAATTCAAAGTAGTGTGTGCTTGGATGCCACATTAGAGAGAATTATAGTACTTGCTTGCAACCGTTTTAAAGGGAATAAATCAATTCACAAAACATGGAAAAAAAAAGATGAAGGTATAAGATAACAAAACCATGCATTTTAACAAACATCTAACCATTAATTAAGCTTACACAACCCGAAATTAAAGGAAGTCATTCGATAATCATAAAAATCTAATTCAATTTCTTAAAACTCCATAAAAGGCTAAAAGCTAAAAGAACAAAACTCGGTATTACAGTTAATGAAGGTCTAATATATTTAACTTGTTTAGCAATAATGGTATTTGTAAGTATCCACAAAATAAAACTTACTTGTGAGAGTTGTGTTGCATCCCTATGATTAAGGGAGGTAGAAACAAACTTGACCTCACTTCCACATCCTATATTGCATTGATTGCCCTGTTGAAATAAAAAAAAAATTATACCCAAATGTAATAAATCCTCAAACAGTTGGATTATTGTAGTGAAACACAACCAATTCAGACATTACCAGTTTATTTGCAACACTTGACAAATGGCCGAACACTTTAAAAATCGAACAAAAATGAAAGATACCCACATGTAAGTTGTTCATGTAACTTGTAACAATAGATTAACACAATAACATTAGCAATTGTTACTGACTGGTAACTGCATCGATTGTAACAAAATATACCACATCACTAATTGTTACAGATTCGTAAACGATGAAGAAGAATCAGCATCGAAATCGCGTAAAGGAGAAGCAGTTTCATTTCACTTACCAGCTCTGCAGCTAGAAAAGAACCTTTCTTGTTTCCTTGACTGACTATTTGTTTCCTTGTTTGCTTGACCCTTTCAAGTCTCCATGCATCACAAATTAGCCTAACAATAAGAGAAAGCTACAACGTATAGATAACTAATTGTGTACAAAAAAAGAATGATGAATCTGATCTATACAGAAATACAAAGAGCAAAAGTTCACACCAGAAAGATGAAAATGACATTCAATTAGAAAGAAAGAGAAGTAAAACGTACCATTAACAACCGATTAGAAAAGGGACAAAAACCATCAATTGCTAGCCAAACTGAAAAATAAATGATTACAGGAACATCAACGACCTTGACTGAATTCACGAAAGAAGTTTTTCGGCATGTTGACTTTTCAATCGTGATAATCAAATTCGTAGGTAGGATGAATCAACAAACCTGAAAAACCATTTCCTTGACTGGCGATTTGTTTCCTGACTGTAGTCTCAATTGGATCTTTGGTGAACAAATTTCGGCTACACCCTAAAACCGGAAGAGAAGATGGGATTCAAACGTATTTTGCTAAGAAACGATCAAAAGAATAATCTCTAATCCGCCGGTAAAACACAAACACATAAGGTAGTTAGGTTACACCGAATCGGAAACAAAAGAAAAATCACACGAACCTGATAACCAACGACCTCTCTGCTTCCATCAGATCATCGTTCGATTCGGGCTTCAATTGAAACCCTATAAATAAATTGCGAGCGAGAAACAATGGCGTCATCGCCACCTACCATAAGAGAGACGGCGGTCTGGAAGCTGGAGAAAGAGAGCGAGAAACGCGTAGGAAAGAAAAAGAGAGGATTTTTGTAGACAACGCCCACCGTTTCAATTGTTTTAATCTATGTTCAGCACACGGTTTTTAAGGGGATCAGGAGAACGTGTAACCATCTAACGCTGCCGCCCATCTCAGCCTATCAAAGCTGCCGCCCATCTCAGCCTATCAAAGTGGTAGAGGTGTTATGAACAGTTGTTTTTTAGAGTACACGTCAGCGAATTCAATTGATATATATATATAATTTTATTATTGTAAACTTATATTGAAAGCCTAAAGATCCTAAACCGCGAAACCAAACCGAAACCAAACCGGAAATAGTGGTTCGGTTTGGTTTGGTTTTAGTTTTTAACGGTTCGGTTTAGGTTTTCGATTATTAAAAACCGTAGATAACGGTTTGGTTTACGGTTTGACCCAAAAACCGTATAAACCGGACCGTGAACACCCCTACATCCAATAGCACGTGTCTTTTGATTATTTTTAAAGGATGCGTATTTTAGATTTAGCCATTTTTTGTTGACTTTTTATCAACTTCCCCTATTTTTTTAAATCTTCATATTTTACATACGATATTATTTTTTTAAAAAATTTACACCATAAGTACGAGCGTTTATTATCTTTAAAATGCGTATAATGAATCACTCTTTCGATTCTAGTGCGTCATTGTGTCAAAGACTCGTTATTGTGTCAAATACTTGTCATTGTGTCAAAACTCGACACAATGACGAGTATTTAACAAAATAACATGGAATGAGTTAAAACATAAAATACAATGATAAATACATATCACAAAATGACCTGAAACATAAGACACAATAATCTGAACATAAGACACAATGACGAGTATTATACACAAAGATAAATACATATTACATAATGACTTGAAACATAAGACACAATGATCTGAAGGTAAGACACAGTATGTCTATATTTTTAAAAAACACAATAATCAACAGAAAGACACAAATGGTAAGTAAAATAGCATAATGACGAGGATTAGACACAATTGCGAGTATTTGACACAATGACGAGTATATAACACAATGACGAGTATATGATACAATGACAAGTATATGACACAATGACGCACTAGAAAATCGAAAGAAATAATTTTTTTTATATTTTTTATATAGAAACAATGTATGTGTTTCAAAGATAAAAAAAATGTTCGTTTTTATGGTGTAATTTTTTTTAAATAATGTCGTATGTAAAAGTTATGAATGTTTAAAAAATAAAAGAACTATATAAAAAGTCAACAAAAATAACTAAGACTTTCTCTATCAATTAATTTAGAGTCATAGATCTTTATTTAATTAATGATCTAATGACTGAGATGACTTCTTATCCTTTATCTTAATAAAACTTCTTACTATAACTTTGTTCTTCTGGACAAAAAAAAAATACCAACTCATAAGAGTATATACCCTTTTCTTTTCTTTTGAACCAGGTAAGTTATACCTTAGGCCGGACGGAATGGGCGGCGTGGGCGCCGCGGCGCCGAAAATATAGGCGGCAAACACCGCCGCCGGTCGATCGGCAACGGCAAAAAAAGCTTGGGAAATCGACTTCTTGCCGAACGGCAATCCCCCTTCCCCATAAATTTATAGCCGTTGAACGGCTATTAGATTAAAAAAAAAATCTTTTATTTTTTTCAATATATATATATACATACATTATCACTAATTCTACTCACTCTCACATTTCTCTCATCTATCATTCTCTCACATTTCTCTCATTTATCCTCCCACATATTATTCAAAATGGATCGGTTTCCATTCAACATACCCAACCTCCCAACCAGTTCTGAAGAATCATCGGACTCTAACGATGAAGATACTAATTTCCTCGAATTAGTTGTAGCGGCCCACGAGCAACAAATACATCGGCCGCCACAACAAAGACAATATGTTTACGGTTTACCGACAACGTATCGAAGCTAGAGACCGACTTATGAGACACTACTTCGATGAGGATTCGGTCTACAATGAACGATAGGTTTCGGATGTCGAAACGATTATTTTTAAAGATAGTTGTCGACGTCCAAGAGCACAACAATTACTTCGCAGAGGGGATGGACGCCCGAGGAAAAGAAAGCTTCACGGCTATACACAAATGCACATCCGCCATTCGCCAACTCGCATCAGGTAACGTTCCTGATGAATACGATGAATACCTAGCTATGGCCGAGAGAACGTCACGTGAAACACTTGATCATTTTGTTACATCTGTTTGTCTATTATATAAAGATGAGTTTTTACGTGCCCCAACTAGCCACGATATTGCACTTTTATATCAGGCACACGGATCGTATCATGGTTTGCCCGGCATGTTAGGCAGTATTGACTGCACGCACTGGGACTGGAGAAATTGCCCAAAACAATATCGAGGGCAGTTTCATCGGGGTGACCACAAGTACCCAACCATCATGCTTGAAGCCATAGCATCACAGGATCGTTGGTGTTGGCACGCGTTCTTTGGTGTTGCAGGTTCAAACAATGATATCAATGTTTTGAACCAATCGCCATTGTTTACTAATGAGATGCACGGGATTGCTCCAAGGTGTCCATTTGTTGTTAACGGTCGTCAATACAAGAGGGGATACTACCTTGCAGACGGTATCTACCCAACTTGGTCCACCTTTGTGAAGGCATATAATCATCCGGTTGATCTAATTGACAAAAGATTCAACAAGCTTCAAAAGGCGGCAAGACAGGACGTCGAACGCTTTTTTGGTACCTTGAAAGGTAAGTGGAGGATACTCCTACGGGGTGCCCGAGCAATGACAAGAGAGAAAGTTGCAAGAATCATATATGCGGTAATTATTTTAAACAACATGATTCTAAAGGATGAAGGGAAAGCGATATCACCAGTGCATATCAGAGACCCTCCCGTTAATGTGAACGTTGATCCGAATATCATTTCGGAGTTACGAAATGCGGAGACACACTTCCAACTTCGACATGATATCAAGATGCACATTGAAGAGAACGTCGATGTTGTTTTAACGGAGGCGGAAGTTGAGGAGTAGTTTTTTTTTTTATTGTATTGTCTTTTTATTTTAATTAATGTAATGTCTTTTTTTTATTTTAATGTAATGTCTTTTTTTAATAAATGTAGTGTTTTTATAAAATAAATATAGTGTTTTAAAATTAATTACAATATAAAAATAACTCAAAACATTAAAATATATTAACCTACAATTCTTCATAATCCTAACCACTCCCTCTCAAAATCCTTCAAAATCCTTCAAAATTCTTCAAAATTCTTTCTTTTTCTCTTTCCTGCGTGGCACTCTCCTATTAGCTACAAGTCTACAACCCATTCTTCAAAATCCTAAAAATTCTACCACTCCCCCCTCCCTGATGCCCCCTAAAGGTAGAAGGGTTTTGATTCCGAGAACATTAATCATGTCAATAATAGAATAATAGGTTTCATAAAATATTATCTTGTTAGCGCTAATTTGGGGGCTAATTGCATCCAATTCCCCCTAATTTAGGGATATACAACTTTTCTTGAGGCGGAATCCACTTTCTTTCTGGTCGACTAACTTTACAGCATACCCATTGATTGTAAAATAAGTTTGTCTGAGACACGGATCATATCATGTGGACACCAATCGCCATTGTTTTCGACAAGCTGGGAAGATAAGAAAATTAACACAGATCAAGAAAGAGAGATGATTGTGTGCTTACGAGGAGTAGGAATAAATCGGAGCTTGAGGAAGCTAGACGCGAAGCAGGTTTCTTTGATAATGGTCTTTTTTCTTCGACTATCTCGTGACCTCCTGCTTGAAACCGACTAACTGAAAGTTAATACAAAAACCAACCGTGAAACCAAACCGTCTAGCTTTGTTATACGGTTTTAAACCGAATCATAAACATCCCTTACTATGATTGGGTTTAAATTGAAAAGTTGAAAAAAATGTGGAAATAACAGAAAAAGGCTCAATGGCCCATTTGATAAATGATGCCATACGGCCCATCTAGTGGATCAGACTTTCAGGTCTCGTGCGCTATTCAGAAAAGAACTCTACGTTCAAATTTGAACAAATAGCTAGTCTGGATACAAGTCTGAATATGTGTAGGGTCTAGACAATAAGAACCAAATTATCCGAACCAACAATTAACCAATGGTTCAGTTAAGTCATAACCGATTGGTAGAACCGAATTGCTTAGATTCAGCCATTCAGGTACGATCAGGGGCGAATCTTTTAATGTACCAGCAGTGCCTCGGTCACTGCTGGTTTTTTGTCCAGAGGTACCGAATATACGTGTTTTATGAAGAATATTTTTATATATACGTGTTTTACGAAGAAAAATTTTATATATATCGCCTCGATCACCACTAAAAAAGAAATTATATATTGATTCGGTCACCACTAATTTTCGGTCACCCACGAAAAAAATTTCAAGATCCGCCCGGGTACGATGTTCATTGAATTGAATATAACTAGTTGTTTACACCCTTGCTTCGCTTGGGGACCAATAGATTTTAAACAAAAATTCAAATGAAAAGAAATAAATGTCTTACTTCATTTCCTAAACATTTAAAGTTATATACATGCATGCTCATAACCACAATCACTTATCCTCCACTAATACAAACATTGACAGGTAATCAGCACCAAAAACAAGCAGGTACATTTAGTCAAATTCAAAGCTGCTATATATGCAACAATCCTAACCAGCACCATCATCCTACTCACTATCTCTCAACTTCCTGAGTTCAGTTTCAACCGCTTGTTTTGCTGCTTCAGCCACTTCTGCCTCTTTCAAAGCCAGACTAAGTGCAGCTTCAATATCCTTAGTTTCTTGCATACTCTTCTCCAGTTTAATACGTGTTTGTTTCTCCTTGTTCTTAATTATTTCCACCTGATTCTTAGCAGTTGCCACTTTTGCATCTGCTTTTTTCCCTGCCTCCTCACCTTTTTTGCTCAAAGCTTCATATTCTTTACCTGTCAGCTTGATCTTATTATCACCCACAGAATCTTTCTTTGAACTCTTCTGTCTTATTTGATCACTTGCAAGCGCTTCTGCTGCTTTCGCTTTCTCGAGCTCTTTAACAGCAACCTCCAGCTGCTGTTCGGCTTCTTTGTTCGAACCGTCTGAACATTTCGCTTGTTTTTTCAGTGCTTCCACTTGTTTCTTCAGTTCCTCTTCTTCTTTTCTAGCTTTCTCAACTTCTGTAATTGTTTCTCGTATCTTTAACTCGAGTTCGTTAATACTGGTAGTTGCTTTGTTTAATTCTGTTGTAGCCTTTTCGACTTCGAGCTTAACTTTGTCTAATTCAGCTTCTTGTTGTTCGTGTTTCAGATCATCTCCCTGCAAGAAACTAATATCGCATTTTACTTTCTCAAGATCGAGTTCTAATGCTTCCACCTTAGCTTGTAATGAGGACTGTTCTTGTTTAATTTCATCAAGTCTCCGTCTGGATTCATTTGCTTCTAGATTAGCCTTTTCTAATGTCTTCATATCTGCAACCCGAACCTCGCGTAACTGTTCTTCTAAAACGTTAATTGCTTCTGTGGTTTCCTCTAGCTTATCTCCTAAACTTCTAAGTTCTGAAAGCTGGTGTTCTT
Source organism: Deinandra increscens subsp. villosa (assembly GCA_039602395.1). Lineage (NCBI taxonomy): Eukaryota > Viridiplantae > Streptophyta > Magnoliopsida > Asterales > Asteraceae > Deinandra > Deinandra increscens. The sequence continues at coordinate 15,892,872 of JBCNJP010000027.1, forward strand.
TTCTCAATGACTGAATTTTCTTGTCTAGATCTTCTTTTGCTTTTTTTGACGATTCGATTTGCGCTTCTTTTAATGCTATAAGATGGATGTGCTGCTCGTCAGCTTTTTCGAAAGCGCGATTGACGTGATGAAGGGTATCGCGAATGTTCTCAACTTCTTTGGAGAGTTCTACCATTTTCTGATGGTTAACTTTTGCAGCATGTTGTGCATCTGCAGCCTGTTGAAAAGCCGCTAACTTGGCTTCTAAAGCGGCATCGAAATCTTGTTTGAGGCTAGTGAGTTCTTGCTTGATTGATATAAGTTCGTTAGCAGACGTTTTGTACCGGTTTCTTTCGTTATCAACGTCTTCTTTCCATCCATCATTAGTTACTTGGGTTTGGCTGGATTTTAACTGTTGGAGTTCTTGAGCTCGAGTCTTTGCAGCCTCTATTGTCTCCATTGCTTCTTGCTTCTCTTCACTTAGCATCTCTAGCTTGTTAGTTAGCTCGTGCAACGACTTATTCGCCTTTTCGAGGTCACGGAGTGCATGAGCTTTTGTGTTTTCTGCGGTTTTTAAAAGCTCTTTATACTTGTCAAGCTCCTTCAATTTCCAATGTAGTTGTGTCTCCTTCTCCAATACCCTCTGTCAATAATCAATGTTCAATCAATGTTTATATTCATATCAAGACTCCGTAACAACATTAAAATTTTAAGATTCTATGACTAATCTGTATGTATGTATGGATGGTGGTGACACATGACACGAAATCTGATTTCACACTATCTTTTTGGTCAAATCAAACTCATACCGTCTTTGAAAAAAATAAGATGGAAAAGACAATTTAAAGTAGGATGGTTGTGGCGAAAGCCCTACAAGCAAATGGCGGTTCCATGAAACCCTAAACGACCATTTAAAATTAAGGGGCTATGACGCAAGCCCTAAATGCAAACAGCCATTCCATGCAATTCCAAATAATAGTTTCATGCAGACTCAAAGAGAGGGCTATATATGATGAAGTCCCTAAACGCAAATGCCCGTTCAGAAGTAGGGCTATGACGCTAGCCCTAGCTTTTAAACGGACAGAGAGCTATATATGATGCAACCCTCGATGCACCAGGTCGACTAAAATGCATGGATATGACACAAGCCCTAACCTTTAGTGATCTCAAACGATAGTTTAGTTTACAGATGATCTCAAACGATAGTTTAGTTTACAGATGGTGTGAAATTAGATTGCAGAACATATAAGTATAGCCAGACATTTGTCTATACAAACCTCTTCATTGGTTTTTTTGGACATGGTTTTTCCTGATTTTGGTGATGCTTCTCCAAATAAATTAACAGCAGCTTTAACCGATTGGAAAGGTGCTCGTGTATCGATCTCGCCAACCGTTGCATTTGGTGAACCTTTTGGAGAACCTGTCGCTCGCCTTGTAGTGGTTGATATACTTGGAGAAACTGATGTTCTAATTGGAGTGGGAGAAGCTGCCACATTTTGGCGAGTTCTTATTTGAAAACCAAACATTACTTCCGGCTATCCACCTTTAAGTGAACAAAACATGAATCATAATCTATCACCACATCTTATAAAAAAACCCTAAAAAAGAAACAATTAATACTAGATACATTCAAACAAAATTCAAATCAGTTTTTAAAATAAAAACTTTATTTTGGGTGTTTATATCTCCACAGCAGGTCGCGACCTCCAATCCGTAGGTCGCGACCTCAACGCCCCGTGCCACCTCAGCACCTCCCCTCTGCGGTTATGGAATACTAATACCCTAAGGTAGGTGCTATTTCTAACTGCCTAACGTGAAATTATCAAATAGGCCGTATAAAAGATAGGGTTTTTTCATCCAAAAACCCTAAATTAAACGACGGATCATATTTATATTTCACAAGGTAAAGAAAGAAATTTTTTGGCGCGTTCAATGGAAATTATGTAAGTACCTCGAAGGATGGTTTGTGTCTTCGTGAGTACTCTAATTACTTTCTGGTTTTGATTCGTAAATTTGTGTTTCACCTTTCCTCTTGTTCTATGCAACCAAATGCACCATGCGAAAAAAGAATGCAAGACAAGAAAACAAAATAAATCAAGATTCTCTCTCTATATATTTATCTCTATCTTTCTATCTCTCTCTCTCTCTGTATATATGTATATCTCCTTTTTTCCCTTAAGAGTAAATTAAGATGATTGAAATTAATGGGAGAGATGTGACTAATTACAGAAGAATGGTGAATTTAAGAAGGTTTTGTTCATGGGAGAATCAAAAGATAACATGAATTGAAGAAGCTCAAAATTGTTCTTTTTTGGCATATGATTAGGAAGATCAGGGTGTTCTTACTAAATTTGGAAACATCATTCTTCTATTAATGTTGTTGCGAAGGGAAAGGAAGATGATGTGGTTTTTTAGATAACATGTGTTGTAAAAACATTTTTGGTTGGCATATGAAAAAACGAACACCTTTAAATAAATGTGATCTTGCTATGAAAATATTTTTCTTTTTAAGGATTAAACAATCATAGTACCTCAATCTTGCATAACTTGCAATTTCACTCATTTCTATATCAGGCTTTCATATCAACTGATTATAATAGTCAGTTAGGATCATCCATAAGACCATAACCCATAAACCTCAATGGCACCCAGAAACGACTCATGATCATAACTTTAGCATAAACCTAAACATATATGCATAAAAGACTTGTACCTTAAGTTTCTTGCACTCTGTCACCACAATGACTTGCGTTTATCTCTGGTGGTGACTGGTGACCTTTTTACCTAAATATCCATACCAACTAAGCTATATGACATCCATTAGGTTAATCTATAACCATTTCACTAAATCTTACCAAATTTGGAAACTTATGGAACATGCAACATGATCAAGAGCTTACCTTTGCTTCCTCGTGCGTATGGACACTTCCAAGGCTCTGTGATCTTCCTTGATCATAATGAGATCCTGCATATGGCAATCCATGGTGGTTTGATCACAATACGTTGCCAAAACTTTCCAAATATAGAAATTTTACATATGCGTGGACAATTTAAGCTTACCTCAAGTTTCAAATTAGCAATTATTGTGTCTAGAGCTCATGTCATCATCATCATATTCAGTAAATCCCACCATTAACAAAGCTAAGGTAGGGTCTGAGGAGGGTAAGATGTAGACAACCTTACCTCTACCTCGTAGGAATAGAGAGGATGCTTCCAGTGAGACCCTCGGCTCTGTAGTTTTGCATCAAGCATTGGACATAAGGCACATAACACTCAACAAATTGGGATAAAGAGCGATTAGTGCAATTTCACTTTTGCCCCCCCCCCCCCCCCCGCCCCCAGGGGCCCACACATATATATACATTATATGCACACACCGTAAGCGGGGCGTGAGCCATCCATAACTCATTTGCAACATACATATCATAAAAGGTATGATTAGATGCTTACCACACTTGATTTTTCAAGAACATATCTTAAAAGAGGATTCTTTTGAGAAATTTGAGTGAGGATTCTTTTGAGAAATTTAAGTGAAAACGACAAGAAGTGCAGATTTCTTGGTTATATATAGCGACCATCAATGTGGACCATCTGAAACCACTCTAGACGAAACAGACGGTCTGCCTTTTCGCAACAAAATTAAAAAAAAAAAAAAAACATGTGGATGTGACTCAGCAATTTGTGCATCCGACCCAGTGACCCATCAGGTATGCGAAGTAAATAAAAAGTAATAATAAACGAGCCTAGGCTAAGCCTAACTTGAGCTTAAATAATTTTTCACGAGCCGAGCTCGAGCTTCAGAAGTAAACCTCGAATCGAACCGAGCTCAAGCTATGTTAAATTTAGACGAGCCGAGCTAGAGCCTAGACGAGCTTGGGCTCCTCTTGTTAGCACCCCTAACATAAACCGCCAAAACGAAAGCATACACACCCAATAGACACGGAGCTCATTATCTCAGCACAGCAACAATAGAAAAATAACATAGTAACTTAACCGTGGTTTCTTGTACATTAACACACAATCTTATGGTTCCTGTCTAAAATATGTTTGATGATATACCACCACAATGTATACATAACAAAGTCAAGTCATCTACAAAGCAATACATGTTACCTTACTCCACTACAATCAACTATGTGCTAGTGCACTAGCAGTAAACTTTAACTACATGTTACAATCAACAGAAAGAATACTACATTACTACTGCATAAACACATGCGACACGTAATCACTGACTAGCCATTTATTGGTGTAACAATTGGTTGTAAATAGTGTCTGTCATCTTCTGCATATCTTCAGATTAGACCTAACTGAACAAGATACAACTTGAGATCCTTATTTGCCTTTAACGGATTTCCCAACTCGAGACTTCCAAACACCCTGCATCGAAAGAGATTAATGTTTTCAATAACAATGGAGGACTTTTGGGATATTTGGAATAGGGGTGTTCAAATTTAGGACATATCCAAGTTACATATTTGGTTTTCATTTTCAACTGAACCAAATTAGGTATTCAGTTTTCTGTTTGGTTTTAATTTAGGCTCATGAAACCGTGTTCATATATTTTGGGCTAGGATTTTCCTCTCTGTACAGTCTATTAAACATTTAACCACTACAAAGAGGAGAAAGCCAAACCGAGGAACCTGAAACCCGAACCGAACACCCCTAGATCCTATAATCTTTGTTAAAATTCAGGTTTTTCGGTTTGAAACCGAAAGTATGCTGAATTTTGATTCTCTTTGCGGTTTGGTTTTGACCATTTTGAATTCAGTTCAGTCCAACCGAAAAATAAATAAAACCGAGTAACCCAAACCCGAACTATGAACACCCCTAGTTTGGAATAATATGAGAGATGAAAACAGAGAGAGAGATGACTACAAGAGGCTCATCATCAGGGAACTCTGAGTTGTCAGATTCCTCAGAAGTCGATCCGTTTCCTTGTCGATCATCAGGCATTTGTTCATCTGCTGATTCACTTTCTCCGTTCCCTCCTGAATCAGCTTCATCATTCTCATCTTCCTCCTTATGAGATTTCTCCGTTTCATCAGATCCAGATCCGTCATCATTTTCGGTTTCTTTCTTGACAGAAGCAGTTGCGGTTTCCTGAGAAGAAGAGGTATCACTTGAACTACTCTCTGCATCTTTTATTTGTTTCTCCACGGGACTCAATTTTTCCACCTTGTCTGAATCCCCCTCGCCTTCTGAGCTCTCTTCATGTCTGCTACTCAACGCCTTCTCTGCACAAGTAAATAAAGAACCACCATTGGTTAGCAGGGTATTGGTGGGTCGAGTTTTCCTTACCAGGTTCTTATGGTTACCAAAAACACACAACGACATCAACTTTAAAACTTTTTTTCCAAATTACCGATCTTAGAAACTAAAGATAAATATACTCATTTGAAGAATGCGGTTAGACAGACCTTCTCCTGTGGTAGTCTCGGCTTCAGCCATGGATGTATCGGGATCCTTGCTTCTCTCGATTTCCAAATATTCAGCTCTTTGCGATACGCCCTTTTTCCCTTGCTTCAAATCTTTTCTTGGTGTTCTCTTGCCTCTTGTCATAGATGATGGTGATCTACCATCCCAACAAGACTTCAGTACACAACCGTTGGTACAATTAATGAAAAAATATTCTACTCACATGTCGGTTGATTCCTTGGTTTTCTTGGAGCCACCAGATGACTTAATTTTCTTCTTAGATGATCTGCAAAACAGAAGCTGACAGGTTACAGACCTACCAGAAAAAGAATGCATGCTATCAACTCAAAAACTATAACATTGTACTTACCCTACTTTGGAGGATGGACTATTTGACAAACCTTTGAGCTGCAGGGTCAGAAAACAGTGGGATTAATATTATTGGGCTTCGTTTTAAAAGGTGTGCCAGAGACCCGAGGCAAAGCGTGTCATGGGTTTGAGGTGGCACCTCGTGTATTCTGGGTCAGAATTAGGGTTTATAGGAGGCTGATGTAAAACAACCACAGGGATGAAGAAATTATGAAAGGTTCATTTGGTAAAAAAGATGATATGTAAATTAGATAAGAGAGATGCAGCTTTGATTGTCAATAAAGCTTATTTGGTTGTACATAGAGCAACCCCTCAAATACATGATGAACACGCCTTGGCTTTCGGGACTTAAAGGCCTCGGAGCACCTCGCTTTTTTTAAACCAAGATTTCAACTAAGCATAGATAAGAGACCAGACCTGTTTAGGCCTGTGCTCGTTTTCAATAAACTCCCACCGCTCCTTGTCTAGATTTAGCACTTCAACATCACCATCTTCATATAATACCTTCAACATGATATGAATAATTAGTAGAAACAAAAAGAAAGATTAATAAATCACCATTTTGAACATGTAAACAAAGCTCACCTTATGCTTTTTTGTTTGATGATCATAAGACTTCACAATACCTCCATAAAACCTGTCAATTATACATCAACAAAATTTCTTGTGATCCTAAAATATTTAAGTCATAACTTCATACTGAACTGTGCATAATCCGTAACATGCCACTAGAGACTGAAGAAAAAAAACTTACGCCTTGTCCATAGGCCACCAAACTCTTATATGTCTGCCAACCAAGTCTTTGTTGTGACTTCCAGTGTCATCCGCAGTGCACTAAAAAGAGACGAGATATGGTGTCAAAATATGGCTTCTACACATATACTTTTTCCTTTCTACATGCTCAAAATAAAAGATTAAAGTCGGTCCAACCTTTGCTAATCCTGAAATTCGTCTTCTTTTCCGCTTCTTGACAGGCCCCGACTTCTGATTAACATTAGCCTCCACAGGCTTTTTTGGCTTATATAAGAAAAGTGAACAACAGGCATGATTCACAATAAATAACTGAAACAAATTTAAAAAATAAAAAACAGTTCATGTTGATGCTACAAAACAAACAATACCTCCAATTCAAGCTCATCAATATTACTGGAGTCTTTTTTATGTAAAGGATCTTTGTCGGTACTTGCTCCCGGGGTAACCTTATCATTGTGTGGATCATCTTCCATTTTGTTGATGTTAAAAGTGGGCCCACTTTTGAAGCCACTACTTTGGAAAGTTGACCTCTTTTGACTTTTGGCAGAGGATGATCTCCGACGTTTGGGTACAGAGACATTGGTTAGATCATTAGGCACGCTTTTCCTCTTCAGCTTTGCTTCAGTTGTAATTCTACGGTGTCCGTTGCTTGAATCAAATTTATTCGACAGATCCACATTATCCGAATTTATTTCTTTCAACATACCCAATATATCAATATTATTTTCAGTTTCCACAACAGCAGGTGTAGAGCCGTTATTCACTATCTTTTTTGCCTTTGATCCTTTAGCTTTTAGACGTTTCAACATTTTTCCTAGAGGCACATCGTTTCCGTCTGTTTCACTGTCCTTCAGAATATCGTACTCGTCAGTTTTTGATGAAACCTAGGAACAATTATAGCAAAAAACCACAAAGGTCACCATATAGCTATTTTGCTAAATCATTCCTCTAAAAATTTGGTAACTTATGTTGAAAGAAAAAATATATATAAGAACATACATCGCCATTAGCTTCCAAGATAAGGGAATCAAAGTATGCAAGAGCATTCTCTTCAGCCAACCATGTATGACCTTCAGCAACCTATGATAATCAAGATGAAATCCAGTTCAAGAAAAAGATATTATAATTATGAAATCAAAGTAAGCAAGAGCATTTGATTTGGAGCCATTACCTCTGCGTCAATCTCTTGTTTCTTTTTGTCTTCTTCAATCTCTTTGATCTTCCCATCCTCTTTGATCTCTTGCTTATATTCATCTTCTGTCTTATCATCTTCTTTTACTTTTTCTTTCTTTTCATCTTCATTATTCTCGTTTTCTTTGTTCTTATGTGGTGTGTACAAGACTTGAGGAAGGGAAACGGGTATAACAGACTCATGAACATCTTCTTTATTTCTTGCTAACCGTTTGGTGATTGACAGGCATAGATCACAAATTGCATACAAGTTCTGAACATGAAATGCAGGTTAGGAATCTAAGTGACAGACGGCTCAGACTTATCCAATGTTATTGATACGGATCCGGATGATCCGTATTCAGACCTGATTCGCTGCCAGGGAATCTAAACCCCATCGGGTTTCTTGATTCCTAATCTATCTTTTATTTGAATATATTTTATTATTTATTAGTTTCCTAGTCTGATTAGGTTTCCTCTTTATTTATTTCTCTATTTAAACACGATTGTAATTCATATTCTGAGAGTTGATTTTGAATAAAGAAAATTCTTGTTGAACAGGTTTTGTTCATTGATAGTTCCGGTTGGCCGGATATCACAACCGTCGACGATTCTTGGTTGGCCAAGATCGTTGCCGCTAGGTTTAGCCTAGGTTATCTTCACCCGCTTATACGAATCCGTATCAAGTGGTATCAGAGCTCAGGTTACTCAGGATGTCGGATCGTGAGGGATATCGTATCAGTTATCCTAGGCTATCACTCTATACAACATTTCCCACAAGGTTCACATCATGGGAAAAGGCGCACACACAAAGATTGAGAGAAGGAAGCATAAATACTGTACCTTTGTCATATTTGTATCTACAGCATCTTTGAACCTCTTGATACTTCGAACAACGGAATTTATCCAAATAATATCTTCCCTTCTTAGACTATCTCCAGGCTTTCCATCTTCATCTCCACATGCCAACTTAGAAAAAAATACATACAGTTTCCTGCATAAACAGAAAAGAAAACCTTTTTCTAAATCATCAATTTCAGAACTTGGGTTCTTTTTTAATTTATCACTTTAGAACCAAATATACCTGTATATTGGTTCATATGCTTTGATATCCTTGCATTCATCTACATTTGGACATGAAGGATGATGGGCAAGAGCATGGACCAAGTAGGGAAGAATGTACTCTGGGTCACACATCTGAATGATGTCTTTCAAACTCTGATTTTCCTGCCAAATTAAATTTTAGTATGATTTGAGACGGTCAATTAAAAAAGAATCAGACAAACTTTTGTGACACGATTTAGAGATTTAAAATAGATCCATTTAGACTCTTGAAAATATTCTCAAATACCTCTTCCAGATTAGTGTTTTGGGGTCCAAAATCTACTAAGAAGGCACAAACATATTTGGGATCCAAACGCTTTTCTTTTATGTACTGGTGCACTTTGTCGAGAAATAGTTTCTTAACCTCAGGGAACCCAACCTGCTTTCACCAATTCAGAAAGTTGTTTATAGACGAGATAGAGTTGGCAACCAGATCATCATATAATTGATCTAGAAAAAACATGCTAATCCATATAATTTGTTTTGAAGATGAAAGTGACAACTTTACCTCTGATGTTCTCACGGTAAGGTAAAATATATCAATTGGAATTTTCTTATCCCAGTGCTTTGATAGGCGTATAATAGCCTTAGCTGAAGCTACTTTTAAATGGGCCTTATCAACAGAACTAGTAAAAAGATAATAACATCAATAAAATGTAGAAAACAACAGCGGGAATGTGCACAACCATTAATCCCAAATTCGAGTAACCAAAGGTACCTTGATTTAACGTCTTTTGAGATTTCCCCAAATGAAAGTAAATTCTGGAGATCTTTTAACAGTTCATCAATACCAACACGAATATGTGCATCTTTTACAGGAAGGTAGCTCTTCACCAGAGTTTTAATACCAAATATCTACACAACAAGCTTGTAAGTTTCATTTAAAACAAAGTTATACATTTAACACTTAGTATAGTAAGAAACCTTTAATAAACATAGTTCACTTCTGTCATTCCGTGATTCTTTGAATTTATCACTTGTTTCCTGAAGCATGAAGCAAATTGTTACAATATGTTGATCATATCAATCAAATAACAAGTACATGATAGAAAATGGATTTAGGTATCTCATACCTGACTGCAACTTAAGATAGATTTTCTTATAAAGTCAACAACTTTACTCTCTTGTGTTTCAAAAACAGGCATGGCCATCTGAGCTATACATCCTAAGGATTGTAATACAGAAGGCAGATTTGTCCTTTTCTCTAGCATTTCCACTAATCGCTGCATTGGTCATTACAGGAAGATAACAAGAATAATCAACAAATGTTTGTAATGAAGTGTTGGTGGCAATTTTAACCCACTCACTTATGTATGGACCGATTTGGGCTTTGTTTCTCTCTAATGGGTGAAATGGGCCAGATCTTAAGATTTATTAAAAGGGGGGAAAGGATCAAAAGTCCTACAAAATGCATCACGAATCATTTAATCCAAAAAAAAAAAATTAATTACAATGCTATGGTAATAACTTAGTCTTTTTTATCATATCTGGCACATGAATTGGTAATATAATAAAAATAACAAATAAAAATGGACAGAAAGTGTTTCAAGTTGACCCAACTTGACCCGGCCCAAATAAGCCAAAAATACCCCATTAACCATTTTGCCAGCTCTAGAATGAAATGTTGCATGATATACGAAGTTAGAACCTTATATAGAACAGAAAGTGATTTGAGCCCTTGATCCTTTGTAATGGCTGCCAAGGCATGTACAGCATACTTCGCATGCTTCCTGCTACCTTCTAAGCATATTCTTTCAAGTGCTAGGTCTAGTGAGCTGCATAGAAATATTATGAAGCACCTTGAAAACATAAACCAAACAAGATTCAACCTTTGCAAAAATCTATAATATCCAAATTGCAAACCTAGATGATTCTCCCGATTGTTCACGAATAGTTTCACCAGCTTTTCCGAGAACATGCAAAGCCCCTTCCTTGATTACCTCATCTTCATCCTCAAGAAGATGAACCAAATTTTCTTCCATCCCACTTAACAGCAAAGGACTGAAGCTTCCAAGGATCTGCATAATTTATCTAAATTATTTGGAGACGATTTACAAGCAGTAAAAGGGATGAATATACATGTACCAAATGAAGCCTTACCACAAGTATATTCAGGCAAGACTGAGTTAATAATTTGTTCTTGTCGCTTTTCTGTAGGTCGATCTCTAGAACAAGATCTTTGACAAACTCCTTATCAAAGATTATGTTTGAGCATTTTATAGAGAGTGTTCTTAAAAATTCATAAAGTGGATGCTTCTCGTCAACAATCTTAAGCAACTCATCCTGCCAAAAGAAATTTAGTTATAAGCTACTTATCAATTGACAAGTTAATTACATATTTTAATTACATATTTTAAACAGTTACTTACCCGAAGGTTTCTACTTTGAAGAGAACTAGTGGTGGCATCCAGTAGAGTTGTCAATATCTTCCAAATGTTATCTGCATCTTTTGACTGGTCAAGAAGCTGAAAATCTGCGTTTGCTTTTGTGGGATTAGCAAAGCATTGAGATATAGATTGAATACAAAGTGCGGCTTTCTTCTGTATCTCCGTAGCATCTGACTCCTGTAAATGAAAAAGAGCGTATTTTAGCAGTACACACTTTGTAATTTCTTGCCATTTTACTAATTTATGAATAGCAAACCTTATATGTCTGCCTAAGTGAAAGATAATTGTGCAACTCTAACTGTAACCTGCAATCCAAATGGAAATCATCTGAAACATGTATTTAAAATAAAAATAAAAAAGAGCAAGTAGGGCTACAAATAACAAGCATAATTATGGTATTCACAAACCTTTGTTTCTGCTCCAGTATTTTCTCTAAAGCCTTCACCTCAACTTCATCAAACTTTGAAAAAAGTTTGACCCACTTTTTGACCTTATCATTGACGGAAAATTCAACTGGGAATAGGGATATGCATAGAACTTGCTCAACTGTATCAAGTCTGGAAATGGAAAAATTATTAATTAGTTCAGAAGGTGGAACAATGGCTTAGTGGAGGCAGTTAAAAAAGAATTGTGAAGGTGATCCACAAGCAGTTACTTCCAATAAATTAACAGCCAATAAATTTATTTGACATGTTCATTTAAGTTTAGTTCCTTATTACAAAGTTTATGCCATCTACTTTTCCCAGGAACACAGACCAATAACGTACCCAAGATCTTTCTCATAGAAACATTTCAAAATTCTTCCAGGGATCCAATCATAGTCATCATTCAAAATCGAACCACCAATTTGCTTCAAACACCAGATTCGGTACATATCAGATAACCTCTCCAATGTATACTTTTTCACAAGAAACTGCATCACAAGAAGATCAGTTAGGATAATTCATGCGTATATGTTTGAAGGCAGATATAAGATAGAAACACAAGCCTACAGGAACGAAAACATTGTACAAAATTAAGAGCCTGTAAAAGCAAAAAAAAAAATTGCCCACACAATTGTGTTTATAAGCATTTAATATTTTTTCATTTTTTAGGAACATTTTATTTGTCTGCACTCATATTTTTATGTAAATAGATGCTTTTGATAAGATAGAAAAAAGAAAGATGATTTTACAGATTTGTCCTCAAGGCGGCCTGCAACAAGCTTTATGGTATCAGATGGAATGGAAGACAACTCCTGAGATGCTACATCTGAAACTACTGCAACCACTTGTTTTCGTATACTTTCATCATCATCCAACATCCGGTCACATAGAGCACCTAAAATGTAACACCAAATTAACATTACATAACATGCAAGAAACTGAATGAAACAGAACAACCAAACTTACCAACTAACTTAGGAGCTTCTTCTCTAAACGGGTCAGACAAAAGACACAGTTTGACATTTTCAAGGACAGACATCCGGACCTCAATGTTATTGTCGGACAATCTCTTCAGAAACTCCAAAAAGATTGGATGAAATGGTTTGGGGATGGTAGATCCCTGGTGTGCAAAAAGGTCTCCCACCAGTCTCACTGCCTTTAAGCGAAGGTCTACTTTATCTGTCTATAAATGCCATAACTTCAACTAAGTAAATTTATTTTAAATTATTGCAATGCCAAATGTAAATTAAAAGTGTTCAGATTTTCGTTCTGAAACTGATTATTGCAACTTTAAATCGAAACTTGCATAAAGAGAATATGCTTCTTGTTATATGCTTCTTGTTATTTATGGGCCAAATAGCTGCTTTTGGATATCAGTTTCATACCAACAACAAAACTGATTATCTTAGGGTATGACGTATGATAATATTACCTATTTGCCTTCATTCAACCTAATATGAAACACTTTTAAATCGTATTTCACAAAATATCTCCATTTATCACAAAATTTTCTTTTTGCCCGTTTTATCGACTAACCACGATCTTCCCAACATCTGATCATTACAACTTCAATTAACAGCGTCAGTATTTTCTACAGCCCGTTTTACCACTGATCATCTTATTTTGATTTTTTGATAAACAATTATTTTCAAAACAAACATCCAAACACCTCTTAGAAGAGATAAGATATGCTAATGATTACCGATAGTTCTTTTGTTAGGTGCGGTACAATTTTCTTTAAAGCCTGAGGAGCACATCGATATATATCATAGATAACTTCATGGTAGTCAATATGATGATTTGAAGATCCAGACGATGATGATACAATAAACTGCTTAATCCCCGGTTCAAGTTTTCCAGCACATTGCCCTATAACATTCATACCAAGCTTCCTTGCTGCCATACTTATATCCTAAAAAATGAAGTTGACAGATTTTCTAATCAGCATAACTAATAGTAATAATGTCAGAAATAACATATATTACTGATTAAAAAGAGATATCATTTCTAACATACTTTCCTCTCACGGCCTAAAACAGACAAGACAATGAGTAAAAGGTCCTCCCCAATTTCCTCACTTTCTTCCAAAAGAACAGCCATTATCGTCTCCATTGCCACAGTGACAACTTCAGGAAGCTCGTCACTTTATGTAAACAGAACAAAACAAAACAAATCAGGCTGTTATTTCACTTATCATTCATCTTTAAATTAAAGTTAAAAAAACTGAACCTGGCAGCATTGAAAAACGTTTTAAACGTTTCATTCACTAAATCATCACATTCAAGATCCAACATCACAACAAACGATCTGTACTTTGCTACGGTGTCCAATATATTTACTATCCTCCCAAAAGAGGGGTCTTTAGTATCATGTAACCCTTTGAAAGTGCTTACAAACAAATGAAAGATGTCCTGAAGCAAAGGGGAAAAAACACTTAGTTTAGTATCCAAAATATAAAAAGACCATCATCATGCAAATGTTAACATGTTATTATCAAACATCTAGCCATGTAAAGAAAAAGAATACCTTTAAAACATCATCATCATAGGGTGCTTCAGGGGCAGTAATTCTGGTTATCTCACAAGTGCATGCTGCAACAAGAATCTTAACTTGTTCGTCTTGATGCTTTAGATATTCTGGCTTGACTATATCATTCATAAGAGTCTGCATAGACTCCAACAATTCCTTTGATGGTGATTGATTTATTTCAGAGAGATATGCTGCAGCTTCCTGCAATTATACCGTTTCAACTTATGTTTACGAAATCGATCTAGAATCACGTGAATTCAATCATAAAAAAAGGTCTTATAAGAAAAAGAAAGTTGTACAACAATTGTACCAGCAAAACACTAAATTTAGTATAGGTTAGCTATCAAAACAGGAACATACAACCAGGTGATTATTTAGAACAGTGAATGATAAAATTTTCCACCACTGCTTACCAAACTCCTTGTTCCAAATTGAGCCCTAACTTTAACCTAATTGTGTGTATCAAACCCGTGTGTTTCTGATAGAAGTCAGAAACCAGTTTTTTCTCAAGCCACCGGTGCACCAGGGACGTTCAAGCAAGATTGTGAATCCAGTAGCTTAGCAAGGGTGAGATTCAAACTCATCGACTCTGGATTCTGTTAGTCTAACCACTTGGACAGGCCCAGTTAAATTACAAACTTCATCACAATTAAGGTTCACAGATAATGAACCCTAAAAGAACAAACACCATACAATTAAGGTTCACAATAATGAACCCTAAAAGAACAAAAACCATAGAAACAATAATCTTAAGAGCAAAATCTGAAAACAATAACTTTGAAGTTCAATTGGCAAGCATAAATTATAAACATAGTTACTTTCCAACCCTAATACCTAATCTAGCCCGTTGAACCCTAACTTAATGCTAAATTCATACAAAATTTCCATCGAGCACATGAATTTCCCCCAAACTGCATTGTTTATTACCAACCAGTGAGCAATTAAGCAGCAAAACACAAATACTTTATCATTCAAAACCCTCAGAATTCAAATTCCTCATATAATAAACCACTGCAAGTTAACAAAAACATTATAATACCGACCGAATTTCACAATTACAAGATGAAACGACTCCAAACCGCAGAGAAAACTAATTATATGGTTCAGAAGACGAAATTTTCAAGCGCAATGAGGAAGCGAGTACCGTTAGGAGCTGAATAAGAGCATCTTTACTAGCAGGTGGATTTTCAAACTTGGATCCAACTTCCTTGAGCTGGTTTTGCAGGTTTTCAGCCATGGTTTCTTGTTGAGTTTCGTTTGAATTTTGTATTCAAATCGCCATCGAAAAATCTGAGATGGAGAAAAAGGGGGAAGCAGGAAACGATGGTCTGAAGCCTGTGTGTTAACTCTGCGTATAAAATTGTGATTTTTTTTTTTTTAAGGCGAGTTTATTATTTTTCAGACCGATCTCAAAATGTCTTTAGTTAGACATTGGGTTTACCATCACATGCAAGTCTTCTTTAGTTTCCATTTTTATAATTTTTTATATTTTTTTAAGATTATTTTTAAAAAAAAATGTTATTTTTAACTCCTTTAAAGTATTTAAACTATAAAGAAAAACAAATTATGCGGCTTGATGTCATTTTGTTATCCTCTTGAGACCTGTTTGGTTCGTGGAAACCAATGAAATCTGGATGGAATTAAAGTCGACTCATTTCAAATTTATGTTTAGTTGGTTATTTGATAAAATAAAATTTAAAAGTTTTGAAAGGAATCATAAATTGCTTTAATTAGTTAACATGTTTTAGCACTATGTCACTATCTTATCGTCATCGTGACGTAAGGCTAAGAAAACTAAGAGGGGCGGGCTTTTATAATAATATCTCAAACGGTTGTCGTGATATCATTTTTACCCGTTGTTCCGGAATTTAAATGAAGTATTATTGTTAAGACCGAAAGCTAAATATAGAAAGCCGTTGTTCTAAAGTATTTATTGAAGATTTTGTTTTTGAAGTTAAGAGAGCCGCCAGATGTATCTGACCAAAATAATGAAATGGTAAACTGAACATGACGTTGAATGATGTTCCGAACAAATGTGTCAAAGAAGTAAATATGTGTTAATTAATAATCGTGTCTTAAGCATTTAAGGAGTGTATATTGGCAACAGAAGTATTACCTTCGTTGAAAAAAAAATGGTTGATTGGTCTATAAAGCATTATTGGAAATGACACTATAAAAACCAAGATAGCACTAAATATTTGAAAAGTTGGAAGAATGGGGGTAAATAGCACTATAATAACCAAAACCGCTCACGTGCGGACGATATATAAAAAAAGTATAACAATAATAATAATGATTCAGAAAACACCATTTTTATAAGTTTTAAATTTATAAACCACAATAACTAACAATCATTCTATACCACACGTTAGGGCACGTGTACTCATCGTAAGCGTAGTATATCTAAGGTAAGATACTGAGGTCGTCCAAGCATGCAAAAACTCTTAATACTGGACATTCCTCAACGTCTAGCCAGATCCAAAAGTTGATAAAGTTTTGTATTAAAAATAAATAAAGATAAAAGAGTTCTGGTAAATTCAATCGAAGATACTGTCACTTGGGTTGGCTCGTGTTTAGTGAAGTTGGTAACCATATTACTTATAAACCTTCCAAAAGATTGTTTACGAAGGTAGAAAGAGCTCCTGGTCAGGTTACCCAATCATATTTTCCTTTTGTTGTTTACTAGCAGGGATAACTCCCGAGATAACCATCTCTTTAAGAAAACAAATATAGTGTGTAACTAATGTCATTTACTCGTAGGACCTTATGTTCAAAGTGTCGTTACACTATGATACGTTGTCATGAACCAGCAAGGAAACAACTCACGCATCAAATTATATTATTGAGTAAAAACATTAACTCACAATTACCTCTGCAACTAATTGCCTAACCATGATTTATCAATCTTTAACACTTCACCACCTACAATTAGTCATTCAATACCATTAAACTCAATCTAGAGTACCAGCCATCGGCTTAGTTACATAAACCTAACTTCACCATTCACAAAATTCGTGTTCATAAGCCACACAGGTGTGTAGACCATATTCCTTAGTCACACGGAGCGTATTTATTGACCATGTACTCAGTCACCGAGCACACAAATTGTGTTCTTAAGGCACATGTGTTTATGCAAACAAATTGTATTGATGTATTGTACTGAAAAGGGTATGTGAGTTAACCTTTTTAGATCACACCATGATAGAAGCCGTTCAAAATCCAAACCAGGGTCTCCCTTATGGCTTGCTTCTATATATCAAACTTGTTTGTCAAATTCCTTTGAAAAAAGTTCATTATATATATCATATCTTTTTAATCCACCATGATTGGAAACCTGGCCTCGACTCCTCAACCTCAAGAGTTTTTATGCCAATCCCTTTAGATCTATAATATCAAACAAGGCCCTATTATCCAACCACTAGAGTACTCCTTGATGCAAAAATACTAGAAACAAGAATCATTGATGAATGCATGCATGCAACATCTTCTAAACTACTCATCCAAAGACACTAGTGTGGAAGAAGGTGATAACATCATAACATTCTATGAGAATATGAGATGGATCTCTTGAAGGAAGACTTTCTGTAAATCAGAAACCACTGTCTTAAAGATTTCGACACAAAATAAGAACTTGAAGCTAACAAATGAGAACTTATGGCATCAAACGGCAACATAAGTATATACACAATATCTTCTCCAATTATGAACCTCGTGAGGAGATGGTGAAGTGTGATTGAAATTTTATATGTATACTGTTGGATAGGAACTACATTTCATTTGATTTGCACTAGGATAAACATGGATATTATGTACCTTTCTCCTAGATTTCATGGATATTAGTTTTTTGTATATTGCTTTTGTTACCGTTATTATAATAGGAGCTTTTATTAAAGCGAACATCTTTTTAGCTTGTTAAAAAAGGGGAGAATAATGAGCATAAGTGGGCATGTGACAAGGAAGTCGAAGAAAATATCAAGAAAAATGAAAGAATTGTTATACATATGGGTAGGGTTCAAGGAATACAAACCGTCTTATGATCTTGTTAATACAGTATAGACATCCTATTGCTTACATATTTGATATTTCTTTCATGATCATGTTCTTTGATTTTTGACACCATCAAAACTTAGAAATTAAGATTGTTGGTGGATACATGCACATAATAAAAGATTTATTTTTGATATTTTTAACAATTAAATCATCGTATTTGCACGTTGCATAATTTATAGTTTTTATACCCACAATCTTTTAGTAGAAAAATCATCATGTTACCACCAGACTATCAATTTGGGGATAAAAGACTTCCAGACTATCAATTTGGGGATAAAAGACTTATTTTGATGATTGTTAGAAAACATATAGGTTAAATGATGGTTACATAATATATGTTTGTAAAACATGCCTCTAGTTTGCTAAGATCAAGGTACAATGCGACATATGAAAGACCAAACACCAAAAGTGTCCAAATGATACACAAGCAGCATAGATGGTCTACAATCATAGATGGTCTACAATCAACCATGAGCCACCCGCAAACCTTCTACCCAAAAACCACGAAAACTTTTTCCAACCCAAACCCCACAGTCAATGCACAATCCCGTTGTGTATCAACCCTGCCTATTAATCTGGATGATTTTTAGAATTTCAACTTCAACACCAAACCAAGAAAAGTAATCTACAACTATAAAATCATCAAAGACTACATGGATTGGTTATAAACATATAAATTACAAATTAAAATATCTTTCTTATAAGCAAGAACAGCCATTCGAAGATTTTTATAAACAAAACCACTATCTTTTATAAAAATGATCATAAAGTAAAACTTATACGCTAATATATGCTAAGATTTTTCTCAAGATTGATGTTTTCAAAGTTGTTTTGGTCAAACAATTGTAGATTCAACAAATGTGATAACTCCCAACCAAAATGAAAAGAGGATAAAATCAAGCTTAATGTATAAACAAAGATGCTGAATCCTTCAACATTTTGAACCAACATCTTACCCTCCAATTAACATTTTGAACCAACTCTTTCACATTTAAAAATCTGAACACCCTTTAAATCTCGAGTGATTATATAAATCCAATCACATTCTCAAGATCCAGGCTAGCAAGAGAAATAGATAGTGTTCATTATAATTGTAATATCTTATCGATTCATTAACCACTGTAAGCGGCCTCTCTACTCCCTTTTGGGAATTGGGATAGAGGAAAGGCTTGCCTACATCCACCCTCCCCAGACCCTACCAGCTGATTGGTGGGATTTTACTGTGCTCGGTTGTTGTTGTTATCCATTCATTAACCACTAACATTAGAAGAGAGGAATAAGATGATGATCACCACCCGGTTAGTGAGACAGTGAATTATGAATTATT
>JBCNJP010000027.1:15912882-15960358 GCA_039602395.1 Deinandra increscens subsp. villosa
ATTTGCTACTTCTTTTGGCACCTCATGAAAGCTCGTAATGAGAGTTTTTAGATCTCGTAACCGGCTATACAAAGCAAGTTTATGGAAAGGTGCTCAAGTGTGCATGTTGGCGAGCATAGAAGACTTACATCATTTGGCATTCAAGGCTCGAACACTTGAATTATGAAGCCCTACAAACACTTTCATGTGGAATGGTACGTGGCATGCCTTTAATTAAAAGTTGTACTAATATTTGTAATTCGTGTCTTTTCGGAAAACATGTTAGAAAGAAGTTTCCGGAACAAGCTATGTTTAGGGCATCTCCGCCCTTGCAATTAGTACACAGAGATTTATGTGGCCCTATCACACTAAGTACCCCCTCGGGAAACCAATACATATTTTTGCTAGTGGATGACTATTCAAGGTTTATGTGGTGCTATTTTCTCAAAATGAAAGACGAAGTATTCTTGATATTCAAGAAATTTAAAGGAATGGTCGAACCGGATACGGGGTACAAGATAAGTACCTTTAGAATTGATTATAAACAAATTTATTATCTTGGACCCCGTATCCGGTTCGAACATTCTTTTAAAGGAATGGTCGCATATGAAGCTCTAAATGGCGTCAAACCCAGTGTGGCACGTTTACGAATATTCGGGTGCATCGGGCACGTGAAAACACCCAACTGTGGGGTTGAAGAAACTCAACAAACGAAGCTCACAAATGATGTACTTCGGTCCGGAACCGGGCACTAAAGCGAACCGGAAGTACGACCCGGTTCACAAGCGTATAACGATAAGCCGAGACGTTATCTTTTATGAGAAAAAAACGTGGATATGGGAGGCTAATTCAAGAGCTTCTGAAGTGGCAGAATTCACAATTGAAATTCAAATTAAATATTAAAAAGAAGCTTCCGAAGTACTGCTCGATAACAGTGAAATTGATGACCAGTATGTTGGGCCGCCTAGTGACCCAAACGAATCTGGGCCATTGGAACCAGAAAATTTGCATGAAGCCCAAATAAATGTTGAGGCAGCCCAACAAGCCGTTAATGTCCAGTTATGTCTTCCGGAGCCTTAAGGTGGGTCAAGCAAAGTCAACGAAGAGATTATTTTAAAAGAAAACTAATACTTGGACCAAAATTGATTATAAAATGAAATGTGAGACACCAAATTGGAAATTTGAAAAGTTTGGACTAAAATCGATTAAAATAACAAACGTCAAGGACTAAAATAGAAGTTTACTCTTTTATAAAAGAGATTATATTTTACAATTTTCACCATTTTTAGGCAAACATATCCAAACCCTTATAGCCCCATCCTACCCTTACAACCCTTAAGTACTCATGATGATTTTATGGATTCTGGTGAGATCAGTGGAGGTTTGATCCCTTTAGAAGCCAATGACCCTTGCTTGATTTCACTTTGGTATGAGTGTTCACTCAAAATTATACATATACTAACCCAAGAGCTGAGTGATCATTTGTGAGGTTGTGTAGAATTAAACTTTCAGTAGGGTTGTCATAAATCTTTATATTTCAACAAAAAGAAGGATACAACTTTAATGAAAAGCAAGTTGGAAAATAAATGGAGCAACAATATTTATAGTGCCCGAAATCTTGATTGCACAGATTGATAAACCTTGGGATATGTCGGGCCTCGGTATTAGAGTT
Organism: Deinandra increscens subsp. villosa; assembly: GCA_039602395.1. Lineage (NCBI taxonomy): Eukaryota > Viridiplantae > Streptophyta > Magnoliopsida > Asterales > Asteraceae > Deinandra > Deinandra increscens. Next base: position 15,914,534 of record JBCNJP010000027.1, read on the forward strand.
TTGCTTGAATACAAGTAAATGTTCAAGTGTGGGGATGTTTGATGTACGTCAAATTTTACATATTTTTATATCGAATATTCCCCATATTTTGGGTTAAAACTGATTAACTAGTAACAAAATAGTACGATTTTGTTTCCTTTTTAGTTTTCAGCTTGATCCAGGTTATTATCACAAAAGAAGAAGAAAATGAAGAAATCTGAAGAAAAAAATGAAGATTTGTGATTTTTTGCCTTGCGCACGGCCCGTGCTTCACCAAGCACCACACATGCCCCCTGCAGAACGAACAAAATACCCTCATACGCCTCTCTCCCGAGTCAAGACAAAGTGATAACCCTAAAAATCAACCACACCTCGGAGCACAATAGCTACAAGACAATGGTGCGGTCAAGAAATGCCCAAAACTTTGTGGAAACATATCGCGAGCTAGAAAATAAGTTACGGGACCCATAAATAGAAATTTTGAGTATCTCAGCAAGAGAAACCTGATTTTATGGTCGAAACGGTCTGTTCCCACCCAAACACGATCCGTGCTCACGAAAAAGTTGATTTGTGTGCGCTAGACGCTTCCCTGACAAGCATAGCCCCGTGCCTTTGACTAACACGGCCCGTGTAAGTCAGAACGATCATTTGATGTTGATCTACTAGCAAGCACGGGCCGTGCTCCTGTGAGGCAAGGCCCGTGCTCTTGTGCAGAATTTGCCTATAAATTCTTCTCCCCTCCCTTAGTTTAGTCTCTCTCTTTTTCTATTTTGAGCTTCTTCTTTTTGCCGTTTTTAGTATTTTCTTTCAAGTTTGGAAGAACTATAACTTTAGTAGATTTTGATTTGTTTTTGTCTATAAATTTTTCATTATCTTTTAATCAAATATTTAAGGTCATGATTGACTAAATTTTTACACTCACTTCGGGGAAAACAAATCTTTGACGGATTGGTAAAATGAGTTTGTAAACTCACCCTAAGGTGTGTACTAATGACTTTATGAAACTTCTTTATAAGAAAAGTTTATTGTCACATTTTTCAACAAATGTATTTTGTGTATTACCATTTGAGGAGTCGAAAGTTCATCAATCAGACCTGTGACTATCAAGTGGGGAACGATGCATTATCCTTTTGGTGACTCGCACCCCATGTAAAGCAATACATTCGAGTGTGTTATGTCTATGTAAACGAACTCAGTTTTTACGCATGTGAGATCTGAAAGTAATGGTGTGATAAAGGGTAGGTAATATTTTGCCACTGCTTAGATGCGGTAATGATGCGTTAGTGGACTTGGCTTTGGTTACTACCCCCATGTATGCGCGAGAGTGATGCATGGACGGAGAACTTTTCATAATAAAATAATCCGGTGTGTGGCTTGTTCCCCTGCTGGTTCATGAAAACACATTCGTCTGTAACGGTACTTTGACCATAAGGCCCTATGACTAAATGACATTCATGCACACTATATTTGTTATTAACAACACGGTCCTCCTATGATTCATACCAGATGGGTGGTTAATGAGAGGAAAGTGAGGTGGGATTTGAGGCTGAAAGGCGGTTCCCTCGCCTACTAGTAACAATCTTAAGGGAAGTTTATAAATAAAAATGTTGCTAACTTTGTCATTAACAAGTCTATCTGAGTGATATTATCTTTGACTGAATTACTTAAACCCCGCCTTTTATTTTATTTTCTTCTTTTCTTATTTTTAGTTTAGTTTACCTAACCTGTTTCTCCAACATTTAAAATTTGGTTAGACGTTAATAGAGGTTAAGTATGAAGAGCCCTCATTTTCATTCAGTGTGTCTTTGGACGACTTCGGTATCTTACTATCGCTATACTACACCACGATGGGTGCACTTGCCTGTGCATGTGGTATATGGTGATAGTTCTTTATCATGTCTTATAAATTTTAAGTTAAATGCAATAGTAGTGTTGAAACTGACCAATTATTGTCATATTTCTATATACACCCAAACGCACAACAGTGGCTGGTAATTGTCACACTTTATTCCAAAAGTGCGACAAAAAGTATCGTATATATGTAATTTTTATCACAAGAATAAAAAAGTATGCAAATACAATGACTTTCGTCACATTGGGCCATACTTTTGGTAGTGTGGCTAGTAATTGTTACATTTTATTCTAAAAATGTGGCAAAAAGTCATTTCGTAACACTTTTTGAGTGTGACTAATAAATGTCAATTTTTTTGACTAATAAATGTCAATTTAATAAATGTCAATTTTTTTAATGAAAGTGTGACTAAAGATTTCAAAACTACACCAACACAAAATGTGTGGCTAAAATGTTTTAAGAAATATGTATTTTGTCACGAGTAAAAATTAATATATGACTAAAACTATTGTTACTTTTGCCATACTTCTGGAAAAAAAAAATGTGAGTGCTTGATTTGGGGAAAAAGGTGCTCAGAGGTTCATTTTAACGTAGTGATATATATAAACAATCTAACATGTCTACTTCAACTAATTAAGTAGATTCATTTAAATAGATGAATTATACAGATAAATTCAAACTAAACATTAGCATTTAACAAAACTAGGTTGATTACAACTTTGAAGCCTCCAAAGTCCTTACTTTAAACGGACCCTCCAAAGTCGTCACCTACACACTCTATGTCAATTTTAACCAAGTTTTTCTTCGTTTACGATTGCTATCCTTTCCTATTGATTTTATATCATTAATTTTATATCTATATAGAGAGGTCACTATTATTTAATTTAATAGTCACAACATACCTATTATGTACATATATTATTATTTTTCAAAATCCACTAGCTATTATAAAACACTTATATAATTATTAATAACAACAGTAACAATAATAATAATAATAATAATAATAATAATAATAATAATAATAATAATAATAATAATAATAATCTTAATAATAATCTTATCATCATAGTAATAATAATAATAGTAATAATAATAGTTCTTGTCGTCATAGTAATATAATTTGTTTATCGTAAAAAACCTAGCATGTCGAAGCATAAGAAGAGATCACACACTAACACGTGTAAATCAAAATCGACACATGCCGTTAAAAATTAAATAAGAAGCCAAGTGTGGGGGGAGTGAAGGATTTGCTCATACTAGTGTAATTCAATGAAGTTGTGCCACCTCATTAACATACAAATTAGCTTCTGAATAGTCTAATAAAAGATTAAGAAGAAGGTGTCGGTTATCAAGAAATTAACGGTTAAAATACCAACCAAGCCACAACGGCCTAGCCACAAATTGAAGCCGCAAAGAAAGTTTTGGGAGTGGCGGCGGTGTAACCGGATAGTATGCGACGCTAATATACACGTGTCGACATCTGATTTGTCGTTAGGTTATTTTTTTTTTAGGAAAATTGAAAAATATATATATATATAATGAAATTGAACAATGGAGGACCATCGAAACGTAATCGCCGACACTTTGTGATTCTCTATACGAACTTCTCTCAATTCGTATCGTCATCTTCGTCCCCTTTTTTTTTCTCTTCAAATCCTTTCAGCTGCAACCTGCAACTGCTTTTTTGTTCCTTCAAATTCCGAGTAAACTTGAATCTATTTGTAGAATGAGTATTCGGATCTAATAGGGTTTACCATCGAATTTGTGTTCTTGTCTCCTTCGCTTTCGAAAGATGAAGATGAAGATGAAGATGTGGCTGAGGAAGCCGGTGCTGGTATTACTTTTCCTGACGGTTCTCGCGCCCATTGTTCTATACACCGACAAACTCGCTACCTTCTGTAACTATCTGCTCTTAGATCTTCTTCACAAATTAACATCTGTGAAACCTGATTAATGAATTTGTTTCAATTCTAATTGCAGCTTCATATGAATTCATTCAGGAGCCTTCAACGATTGTAATATTTCCTTCGATTCTCAGTTTTTACAGTTGAATTTGTTGATTTTGGTTCTGTTAGTTCATTTCATTCATTTGAGTTGTATGTTTTTGGTTTCAGTCGTTCAATCGAGATGTCGGAGCCCTAAATTTGCTTCCGCAGGAGTTGTCTGCAACGGTAAAAGAACCGTTGGGTGATGTTTATGTGCAGAATTTGACTAGATCTGTTGAACTTGTTGATGCTGAAAGCTCCAGGAAAATTAGACAGCTTAATGAAGGTTCTTTTAGCCCTAATTTCATTTTTTTTGTAACTGATTTACATGGCAATTTTGACCCTAAGTTTTGATCAGAATCTGAGGAAGTTAACACCATTGTTTCGGATCAAGATGCCAATCCAATCAGGCAAGTTACCCAAGATCACAACAAACTGGAATCAGCTGAAAACAAGAATATTTTGAAGAACGTGAAGGTGGCTAGGCATTCATCTTCAATCACTCAAGCTGTAAGTTAGTAATTTTTTCTTGAGTTTTAGATGTGCTGTCACTTTCATGCCTCTTGTGATCTGTCAATCATTGTATTAGTTGGCATGAGTTGTATTCTAAATAAGACATAATGTGATATAGTTTTTCAATTAGATTTGCACATGATTTAATCACCTTCATCATTGACTTATGATCTTATATTTATCAAGCAGTTATTTTTGGTTGATTTGAATGTAACTCCATGTCTGAATCTTAATATAAAGATTCGGTTTCATTAATGTCGATATGATTCATGAACTCAAAATTTTATCATTTATGCAATGATAGGACTCCTATATTTTGTAACTACAAGATCAAATCTATACAGATGAAGGGCAAATTTTGCTTCATGTGTGGACTTAATTTGTGTTAATGTTTGAATCTAATAGGAAACCAAACAAGAGGTTCAGAAAGCTGGTAAAAGGGAACCCATGAAAGTTAAAAGTGATAAACTGAGTGAACCTGTTTTAGCAGATGATCGTGTTCGGTATCTCAAGGATCAGTTAATTAGGGGAAGAGTTTACCTTTCCCTTTCAGCAACCCGAACAAATGTTCAATTTAGTAGGGAACTTAGGTTACGTATGAAGGAAGTCCAAAGAGCACTTGGTGATGCAACCAAGGATGCAGATTTACCAAAGAAGTAAGCCTAGTTTTTTAATTTTTGCCTTTTTATTTTTATATTTTTGTGTTATTGTATTTAATTATTTTGCCATAAATTCAGCGCCTATGAGAAACTAAAGGCAATGGATCAAACATTGGCAAAAGGAAAGCAATTACAGGATGATTGCACAGCCGTTATAAAAAAACTCCGTGCGATTATTCACTCAACAGAAGAACAGCTACGTGTCCACCAGAAACAAGCCTTGTTTTTGACTCACTTAACTGCCAAAACCGTTCCTAAAGGCCTCCATTGTCTTCCTTTACGACTTTCAACCGAATACTATTCTCTAAATTCTTCTGCGCAACAATTCCCAAATCAAGAAAATATTGATGACCCGGATCTGTTCCACTACGCATTGTTTTCGGATAATGTTTTAGCGACAGCAGTTGTTGTCAATTCAACTGTTACCAATGCCAAGGTAATTGATTATGTTCATTGGGTTATTTTTTATAAACACATTTAATCTTCTGTTGATATTTAAAAAGTTGTAATTGTTGACATGTAAACATGACAGCATCCTTCAAAACATGTGTTCCATATTGTTACCGACAAGCTGAATTATGCTGCAATGAGGATGTGGTTTCTTGTGAACCCACCCGGGAAAGCTACAATACAAGTTCAGAACATTGATGAATTTACATGGCTGAATGCAAGTTACAGCCCGGTTCTTAAACAGCTAGCTTCTCAGAACATGATCGATTATTATTTCAAAACACATAAGGGGGCTGAGTCTGATTCAAATCTCAAGTTCCGCAACCCGAAGTATCTTTCAATGATGAATCATCTCCGGTTTTACCTTGCAGAGATATTTCCAAAGTTGAGAAAAGTGGTGTTCTTGGATGATGATATAGTGGTTCAGAGGGATTTAAGTGGTCTTTGGTCTATTGATCTGAAAGGCAAAGTTAACGGTGCTGTTGAGACATGTGGGGAAAACTTCCACCGGTTTGACCGCTACCTCAACTTCTCAAATCCTATCATAGCTAAAAACTTTGACCCGCGTGCTTGTGGATGGGCATATGGAATGAATGTATTTGATCTGGAAGAATGGAAGAAACAAAATATTACAGGGGTCTACCACACATGGCAAAATTTGGTAAGTGCTTTGTCAATCAACTTGTCATATACTTCAGTCTAGACGGTTTCTTGACAGTTTATTATGTGTTTGGATGCAGAATCATGAGAGACAACTCTGGAAACTGGGGACGCTGCCACCTGGTTTGATAACATTCTGGCAACGGGTATACCCGTTAGACAAGGGATGGCATGTACTTGGGCTCGGGTATAACCCTAGTGTGAGCCAGAAGGAGATTGAAAGAGCAGCAGTGATTCACTACAACGGGAATTTGAAACCATGGCTCGAGATAGGGATACCCAAGTTTAGAGGCTACTGGAGCAGGTATGTGGACTATGATCAGGCGTATATGCGGGATTGCAATATGAGTCCATGAGTGTAAACCGGATCAATAAGTAGTATATATTCTTTGATTGTTCATAGTGTCGATGGTTAGTTTCCTCTTACCTCACCCCGCCCGGGGTTATAAGAGAATCCAGCCACACATTATGTTGATTTTGTTGTAAAGAAGCAGTAGATTCATGCTATGAAAGATGGTGTTTGATGTGTGCATTTACTTCTATTTATGTATACAGTTTACATATCCTCGTATTAACATAGTGTTGCCTCCATTGATCATTGGCTGAAATCGCTCGCTCAAATAAAAAATTTCGGATCATGAGAGCTTAATCCTTTGTACAATCGGATCCAAACCCGTGGACCTTAAAAAATAACATAGAAAAACAAGTATCATGAACGGAAATATCCCCGACTAAAGAGTAAACGACACGATATCTCAGATTATAGTGCCACTTGGAATCACGGCATCTTTGATCACCGTCACGATACCACTCTTAATGAAGTAACCATCGGTCTCCCGTGCCAATTCTTGAACATTATTGCTGTTTATAATCTGCATGTTCAACAATACAGATCTTATCAGTTCTACTTTATGATGAGGATGATGATTATAAGTTTTGTAGAACTGATTATTTACCTTCACATCATCTCCGATTCGAGCATTTTTGTCTATAATCGCTCGTTTGATGTGTGTATTCTTACCGATACCTATTGCTACACCGCCCTTGGCCGCCAACTGTCTTCTGTCTGCATCAGTCTGTCCCATATAAACACAGTCCACAATTCATTTCCAGCAAAAAAGGACAAAAAGCCTCTATATTTCTATGAAAAAAAGTTAGCTATCTACCTCATAGTAGTCAGCTCCCATGAGCAAAGTGTCTTCAATAACCGCACCCTCGGAGATGCATGATCGAAGACCAATAACCGAGTGATGAATTTTACAGTTCTGTAGTCCAAACAATTATTCGACCCGATCAAAAAAGGACTAAATCATAAACTGTAAAGGACTCACTTAGACTGTTTCATAGAAGATATGAGTACCTTGATCACACAACCCTCACCAATGACACTGTTTGTGACATCGGCATTCAGCATTTTTGAAGGCGGTAAGTATCGCGGTTGTGTATATATTGGAGCAGACCGATCATAGAAGCTGCAGACCAATTGAATGACACATTTTCGGTTGGTTATGCTGCAAGTTATAAGTTTATGGTAATTTGTATAACGGGTCAGAAGCTGACCTGAAATCTGGTACCGGCTTCTTGGTGATCCCCAGATTCGCATGATAGAAAGCCTCAATGGTACCGATGTCTTCCCAGTAGCCATCAAACAGGTAAGCTTGTACCTAAAACAAATGAAAAACACTTCTTAACACGTTTATTGGCTTGTAAGATTTTGGTTCTGGCACTTGTGCAGTATATAACTTGGATTTTGACATAAATTCCCAATAAGTTATGATAAAAAAAACACATTTTTTCAATATTTGTTTTAAAAGTACGCCTGCTAAATGGGTCATTCCAGAAATTGGGGGTCGACCCGAACTGAGTCGAAACCTTTTATACTGAACCCAAACTTGCGAACTTCGTATGAGGTTTGTGTCGTGTTTTTGTGTCCGAAATTCACGCCCACGATCTAAAAAACCGTAAAAAGGGAGAAATCCATGAGCAGAACTTACACGCAGGCCGATTTCAGTTGCACCCGGAATTACTTCGCTTCCAAAGTCATTCGCCTTTGGAAACTTCTCTCTGAGCAAATCCAACATAACATTCTTACTGAAAACATATATGCCCATACTTGCGATAAACGGCATTTCTTTTGCTCGCTTATCATCGAGGCCAAGAATGGTAGTATCAACCTGATATTTGAATCAATAGCGTTAACTCGAAGAAGATATGGTCAGATCAGACTATCTTTTCTTTGGTAACCATGAGAACCCGTTAGGAAAAACTATCTTCATACCTTCATTGCTTGTAACGCGTCTCCCTTGGGCTTTTCTGAAAACTCGATTATCCTACCTTCCTCGTCTATTTTCATCAAACCAAACGCAGTGGCACGTTTCTCGTCCATGGGCAGCGCAGCAACGGTTATATCAGCATCAGTTTCCCTGTGCGCTTGGATAAACTTTTCGTAGTCCATACGATACAAATGATCACCGGCAAGAACCAGAAATTCCAACACATTTTGTTCTTCAAGCATCCATAGATACTGCCTTACAGCATCAGCTGTACCCTAGTCATTGTTCACAACTACACATAAATCATAAACATACAAAAGCTAAAGGTAAAATCAAGAAAATCAAGAAAATGACATATTGACCTTTTTTTCTTTTAAAATGACCATTGACTCTTCTTCAAAGCTGGCTAAGGCTATGTATACTGCTTAAGCCACTGCATGCCGGCACATTAATTTGCCAGCTTTAGAGCAGGGGCGGACATAGCATCATTCCAGGGGGCATATATCACCCCTTAAACCCGCACGCCAAGTGAAAAGTTTTTAGATTTTTTGGTTTTTATACATATGTGCTACCCCTATAAAAAATTTGTAAGTGTGATACCCATTAAGAAATTTTCTAGTTCCTCCCCTGCTGTAGAGCTATGGATTGTTGCGATTGGATGGTTTCAGTTATATTTACTTTAAAGTGAACTAAAAGTCAATATTTTGCAAAACCCTCGGTTAACATGTCTATTTTGATGATTTTCCCAAAGCTATATCTATTAGTTACCTGGAACCAGTCCGGATTCTCGGGACTTTGTTGGGCCGCAAGAACTTCAACAAAACCTTCATTCTTGTACCCGCCCATGTTGCTAGCATACGCACGCGACAAATGACGGTTGAGAGACGCAGAATTGAATTGGGTTAGAACATAAATCTTGTTTACATTGCTGTTCAAACAGTTGCTGACAGGTATATCTATCAGTCTGTAATTAGCCCCCAATGGAACAGCAGGTTTAGCTCTTTTCTTTGTAAGTGGATACAATCTGGTACCTGCTCCACCACCAAGAATGATTCCAAGAACACTCTACACATTCAAATCATTCGCGTATAAAAAAAGTTTTCACAGTTCTCATAAAAACGTTAACTTTGAATATTATGAGAACCGTGAGAACTTTTTTAATACTTTTTTTACACGTGTGTAAAACGAGTTCTCACGGTTCTCAAAAAGATCATATCTTTTAATAAAGATCAGATCTTTTAATAAAGATCGATCTTTTTCTGTATGTATATGTATAATATAGATAGATAGAGAAGGTAAGGTGTATATATACTTTGCTGGCATCAGGATCAAGACATGTTTGAGAATAGCTAGAATCAGAAACAGCTTTGGGGCAAACCACATTTGGTAGTTTCCGGTGACGGGTGGAGGCGGTCGGCTTCTTGAGAAGAATATTCCGGCCGAAGATCTGAGAAGCAGTGGAAGAGGCGGATAGGTTGCCACTCATGACTCCTCCTCCTGCTGACTGAATCATCATCACTGACTGAATCATGATGGGGGTGATGGAATGGAATGGAATATAATTCTTGATTTGAATTTTGATGTGATGACGAAAATGGGGTGTGGAAATGTGGGGAGGAGATTGACAAGGAAATCTGTTGTGTGGATGTGCATAACATGAACATCTTCATGCACACAACCAGCCAAACAACAAGGTATAAGAATTGGCTAATTGCAATTTGGTCCCTAGATTTGTCATTTATAAATAAATATGTACATACTTCTGAATCTGGTCTACATTTTTATTATTTAACAAAGTCTGATGTTTACTCGTATGGGATTGTTTTCATAGAGCTAATTACTGGGAGGAAACAAGGTGACTTCGGAATTAGGGTAAGTTAAAAAAAATGACTAAAAAGAACTTGCTACTATGTCATATTGAAATGATACTATGTGATGACATGAACAGATATGCGAACGTCTACTTGATGCCCTTAGAGGACGAATTTACAAGGGAGTTGCTGACTCGAAGTTACCGGGTGTGTACGACAATGACCTTATGAAAAAAATGGCATCTTGTTGTCACGGTTCAGTTATATTCGCCTCCTCATGGGAGTCGGGTTCTGTGAATTCAGCATTCGGGTCAGATTTTTCTACGAGTTTTGCATGAGCATATCGGTTTGATTGACAGTGTTCTATAGAAAAGCCGTTAAGTTCAGGCTCGTGCCATTGTTGTGTCTGTTCCCTGTTTTTGATTTGTTCCAGTTTGTCATTGCTATAGCTGAAGATGGGATGGTTGTGATCGGATGGTTTGACGTTTCGGATTTCGGTTGGTTGGTTTATCAAAGGAACTTGATATGGTACTGACGAGGGATAAAGTGGAGAAAATGGAACTAGCGGGTGTGCTGGTTGACGACATAAGTGAAAAAGTTTTTTAGTGGCAAATCATGTGGATTAGTGCTCGTTCGGAAGATTTTTCGATTAGGGTTTGCGTTAACTGATCGTGTGTACGGTCATAGAATCCTTGGTACCACTTGCTTTCCATGAAAGCCCCACTGCTGCTATTATTGTTTTCCAGTTAGCTTTTTTTTTTGAACAGCTGTTTTCCAGTTAGCTGGTTTGGAACCGTGGATGTTATTCCTTATTCGGTGGTGACCACTAGTATGACATTTAAGGGGATTCAGGATCTTGTGCATGGTGAAGACGTTTCGCCGGAGGAGTATGATTGAGGATTCATCTCATAGGTGTTGTATGTCATGGGTTGGGATAACAAGGACAGTGGGAGCTGTGCATAGTTGATTTTGTGTGGTTGGAAAGGTGTGGACATTCTTAAGATTCGATGTCCAAAGATTGTGAATTACGCTTCTGGGAATGTGTCGGGGTTGATGCATTGGGACTCAGTGAAGCCACTGAAGACTCTGATCATTGAAGACTTTGAGAAGGTATGGGTTAGTGTATCGCCGAAAGAAGCAAACTAACTTCCATGTAATGGAAAAGTCCGGTTCACTAAGTCTTGTGGGCCGAAGAGGGTGGCTTTTGCAAAGGAGCGACCTAGAGCTGCTAAGAAAACTAAGAGTGAATATATTTGGAGTTTAAATCGGTTCAGGGATTTGGTAACAGTAGGAGCACGGAGCGTAATTTGGGTACAATTCCAAAATGTTATTGGGTTTTGAAGACCATGATTCCAAGTGTAAAAATCTCTTCATTTAAATCTCTTTATGTTATGAAGAGTGTTTGTTCTCTGGAAGTCTCTGGAGCCGATAGTGCGAATCAGTGGGAGCCGGTTGAGATAAAGGATGAATCATTGGCAGGTTTTGCCATAGTGGGTCTATAAAAACCGATGATGGGTTAGAGCTCGATGGTGCTTCAACTGGCCTCTCAGGTACTTGATGAGAGGTGTGGCTGCAATTAGGTGGACTGGTATTTGGAGTCTTAACTTGTTCTTGAGAACCGGAGGCTTGAATGACTTATGTTATTTGAAATCTTAGTTTATTCATTAGAACCAGAGGCTTGGAGGATTTCTGTTATTGAAGATTATTAGTATTATTGGATGACTAGATTGTATTTGTTTGGATGGCGGGCTGTTGTTTATCGCAAGGCCTTCAAGTAGAACTGTAGAAGTAGAAGATTGTTGGATGTGAAGGAATTTGGGCATGTTATTTCATTTAGGGCATGTCTAGGTCCTTAAGCCATAAACCGTAATCTTTATCTTTTTCTATCCATGTTATGTAATTGTAATCTAGTGCAATATAAGCTAATAAAGAGAAACCTTAGTTGCAGCCCGTGGACATAGGTCATAGCGACCGGACCACATTAAATCTTATATCGTTCATATATTTTCTGTATCATTTGTGTGTTAGTTGTCGCTTCCGCTGGCCACGAATTAACAAGACCTAGGGGTTTGTCATCATGCATTTAATTACCACCACACCACCTAACTCTTATGATTATTTAATTATTTTCACGTATATATACACGTATTTAAGTATATATATATATAATTTTTTTAAAATAAGATCGTATATTTTTTAGAGCGTAAAAACATATGGGGCAATTGGACTAGCCCATATTCCGTCCCCCTCCAATCAAGAGTCCAAGCTCAACCACCAAAACGATAAAATGATATATTGCATATTCTATTTCCACCCATGCATATATAAGTAACTTGGAGGACCATTGGTTGATGTAGACATTTTTCATGTTGATTCCTTATTGGCAGATAATCATCAAGGACCTTCACCCATAAAGAAGCCGTCGGTCTCTATTTTTTTAAAGGTAAACTATATTGATTCAATCTATCCCAAATATCACAAATAAACTCCCTATCTTAAAGATTTAAACTTTAAACCTCCAACTAAGAGACTAACCGTCACTAATATGTGAGTAAAACCGTTAACCGTCTTGTAAGAATTGCAGGTAATCTATAGTTGAAACCTCGTTGGTAATCCTTCAATAATATCCGTCGTCAATATGTAGGAAATCAAATTACAAACTCTCAAATTTCTATTTGAATATCACAAACAGGCAACAGATTTTTGACAGTAACCTATCTACTATCTCGACATAATCCGTGGATAAAAGTGATTAGTTTTGTAGTTGGATTGACTCACTAAAAAAGAAAAAGAAACCAGTTGGCTTGACTTGGTCAACAGTCACTTACTTCTAGTTCCTTGCTTTGATAAGTACAACATGTAATAATTGAATGATTACCCTTTTGTAGGATGGAAGATACAACTTTTATATGTTTTGGTCTAGTTTTGAAATAAGAATCTTGGTTGGGTGGTTGTCAACTTTACCTTCTTTTCAGGTGGAAATGGGCACTACCCATTAAAGCTACAACTCACATCATATATATGTTCTTTACTTTTGACCCACAACATCTATAATCAACTCAACTACTCATTCGTCATTCGTGTACATAACTCTAACAATCATATCAAGTTAGTAGGTAGAATAAGATTCATACATTTATTTCTATTAAATATATCAACTCTAATTAGGATATATATATATAAAGTTATCATGTAACTCAAACAGACACATGTAACTTGTTTATCTAAACGAATCGATGGGTCGTAATCAAGTTGTAATTAGAGTCCTTAGGGATTAGATTGGTAGTTCTATGAACTTTATGATATGTAGCTAAGGTTCCATTAAGTTTGTTACTATTTTCCGTTAAAAGTTTGTACCTTAGTTAGTTATAGTTAGTATAGTTGAGATGTTGTTTGTGACAAATGTCAATAGTTGAGTTTGGTGTATATGATCAAAGATTTGTAACATAAAATTAAGTTAGTCTATGAATAACATGTTGATCAATTCAATCAAGTGATATACTAACACATATAAAGTAAAGACATACCGGTAGGGATGGAGATTATAGATGACGATGATGATGCCATAGCCATGATGTTCCTCTCTTCCCTTTAGATGCCTTAGATTGATGGTTTTGAGATTATAGAGAATAGTGTATAAGTGGTGTTCTTGTTTTCTCTAATGATCTATTTATAAGGCATCAAAGGGCAAGAGACCCTTCATAATATGTCATTATTCCCATCAAATAATGACTACATTAATAGGGACTTTATGTCTCTTAATAGGGACTTTATATCATATATTAATAGGGACTTTATGTCTCTTAATAGAGACTTTATATCATATATTAATAGGGACTTTATGTCTCTTTATGTCACTTTATGTCACTTTGGTCATTGTAAGAAATGATCCTAAAGGACACATGTAGGAATATTTCCAACATTCTCCCACTTGTCCTAGTGATCATTTATAATGAGCATTTCTAAAGTTTGGCCAAGTTAATAACACTCATCAGATTTCGAATTTTAAACTGTAGTAGAAAAATACAGTCATTGAGTTATTCTAAACTCAAGACCCCCATTAATCATACTACAATTCCAAAACCGAACATAAGGAATTTAAGGACCAAAATGACTAGGTTAATGCCCCTCAGTGCACAATAGTTACTTGTGAAACTTTGTCAAATGTGTGTATAATATTAGGCGCGCATACACATTTTATAGACAAATTAATATTCGAGGAAATTTTATTAATTATTAAAGCACATGCTCATTACATAAGGTCTCTACTAAAACCCATTCTCAGTACGAGGTCTTGGAAACATTTTGGTGGAAGACCTTTAGTCATCGGATCCGCAAGCATATCTTTTGTGCTAATACTCTCAATACAAAGATTGTTTTCCTCTACTCGTTCTCGTACAAATAAGAACTTTGTATCGAGATATAATCCGGCTCCACTCGAACTATTACTGTTCGAAAAACTAACGGCAGCCGAATTATCACAGTAAATCTTCAATGGTCTTGATATGGAGTTTACAACTTTGAGCCCGGCAATAAGATTCCTTAACAACATGCCTTGGCAAGTTGCATTATACACTGCAACGTATTCTGCCATCATGGTTGAGGTTGTTGTCAATTGTTGTTTATGGCTCTTCCATGAAATAGGTCCGCCTGCTAACATGAAAATATACCCCGAAGTTGATTTCTTATCATCTTTGCATTTAGCAAAGTCAGAATCAGAATAGCCTATCACTTCTAAATCATCACTTCTTCTGTATGTCAACTTGTAGTCTTTTGTGCCTTGAAGGTATCGCAACACTTTCTTTGCTGCTTTCCAATGATCTAGGCCTGGATTAAATTGATAACGGCCTAGCATTCCAGCAATATATGCAATATCCGGACGAGTACAGACTTGAGCATACATCAAGCTTCCAACTACCGAAGCATAAGGTATCAGTCTCATTTGTTCCTTTTCAACCTCTGTTTTTGGACATTGGAAAGAACCAAAAACATCTCCTTTAACTACTGGAGCAACTGAAGGAGAGCAATTTTGCATGTTATAACGCATTAGAACACGTTCAATATAAGCTTTCTGAGACAACCCTAAAGTCCCATTAGCTCGATCTCGGTGTATTTCGATGCCTATTACATAAGAAGCATCTCCAAGATCTTTCATGTCAAAATTACGCGAAAGTAATCGCTTTGACTCATGCAACATATCTAAGTTATTACTTGCCAGTAAAATATCATCTACATAAAGAACAAGTATAACATATTTACTCCCACTCATTTTGAGGTAAGTGCATTGATCCACTTGATTTTTATTGAAACCTTGTTTCTTCATTACTTCATCAAACTTTAAATACCACTGACGCGATGCTTGTTTTAACCCGTATATGGATTTCTTTAACCTACAGACTAAGTGTTCTTTCCCTTTAGGTTTAAAACCTTCAGGTTGATTCATAAACACTTCTTCATGTAAGTCACCATTAAGGAAAGCGGTTTTAACATCCATCTGATGTAACTCTAAATCAAAATGAGCTACTAGGGCCATAACAATCCTTAAGGAATCCTTTCGTGATACAGGTGAGAAAGTTTCTTGATAATCAATCCCCTCCTTTTGGGTGTAGCCTTTAGCAACCAATCGTGCTTTATAGCGTTCAACGTTTCCATTCGGGTCTAATTTGGTTTTAAAGACCCATTTACATCCTACGGGCTTTGCACCCTTGGGTAATTCAACCAATTCCCACACACTATTCTTATGCATGGAATCAAGCTCATCAGTCATAGCTTTATTCCATTCGGACGATTGATCACTATTGATGGCTTCATTATAAGAGGTAGGATCGTTAATCTTTCCTATATCCAAATCAGCCTCGTTAAGGTAGGTTGCATAATCATCAAAATTAGTAGGCCTTCTAGGCCGTGATGACCTCCTTAGCTGATTGTCAGGTTCATCAGTAGTCGTCTCAGGGACTTGCTCTTGTGCATTTGATGTGCCTTCGTTTACAGGGGTGTTTGGAGCAACATGGTTTTCTAATGGTACAGTGTTTTGTAATGGTTCAGTGTCATGTACAAGAGGTGTAATAGGCGGTAAGTGTATAGAGAGCCCATTTCCCCCCTCCTCTTGTACTTCTTGTAAGTCAAAATTTTGATTTTCACTGCTCCCACTGACCCTAGAATCCTCAAGAAATTCCGCATGAGAGGTTTCCACGATACGAGTTACATGTGAAGGACAATAAAATCTATATCCCTTAGAATGTTCAGGATATCCGATAAAGGAACAGCTGACAGTTTTCATGTCAAGCTTTTTCTCATGAGGGTTATAAAGCTTAGCTTCGGCAGGACAACCCCATACTTTCATATACTTCAAGCTTGGCTTCCTCCCTGTCCAGACTTCAAAAGGAGTCTTAGGGACAGATTTTGAAGGAACCCTATTCAGTATATGAACAGCTGTCTTTAAGGCCTCCGTCCATAAGAATTGAGGTAGTTGTGAATTGGCTAACATACTCCTGACCATATTCATGAGTGTCCTGTTCCTCCTCTCAGCAACGCCGTTCTGCCGAGGAGTACCAGGCATGGTATATTGGTTCACAATCCCTTGTTCTTTACAAAATTTAAAGAACGGACCGGGAGCCTGTCCTATATCAGTATGTCGCCCATAATATTCACCTCCTCTATCTGATCTCACTACCTTTATTTTGCATTTAAGTTGATTTTCAACTTCAGCTTTAAAATTTTTAAACATATCATGTGATTCAGATTTTTCTTTGATTAAATACAAGTACATATAACGTGAGTGATCATCTATGAAAGTAATAAATGAATTATGTCCAGTTATTCCTTCGGGAAAAGGTCCACAAATGTCAGTATGTATGAGTTCTAGTAAACTAGAACTCCTTGTGGCACCCCGCTTATTTCCCTTGGTCATTTTACCTTTAAGACATTTAACACATGTTTCAAAATCAGAGAAATCGAGAGTTGGTAATATCTCATCCTTTACGAGTCTTAACATTCTATCTCGCGAGATGTGGCCTAAACGTTGATGCCACAACATGGATGAGGTTTCTGTGCCTCGTTTTCTTTTAGTTACATTATCATTAATATTATATGATAATAGTGATTTTGAGAATTGGTCATCTAGTTCTAATTTATAGAGATTTCCTTCCAGATAGCCACAACCACAAACATGAGAGTTTAAAGTAATAGTGACTTTGCCTTGGCCATGCAAAATTTCATAACCATCATTGTCTAACTTTGGTACTGATACTAAATTCCGAGTTATCCTCGGTACATATAATGTATCATAAAGTTTAATACAATGACCAGTTTTCATTATTAGTTGCATAGTGCCTACGGCTTCAACATTCAATTCATCACCATCTCCCACTTTAATTGTTCGTTGGTTTCTTTCCAGCTTCCGGATTGTAAGGAATCCCTGAGTAGAATTTGTAACATGTACCATAGAACCAGAGTCAACCCACCAAGTGTTAATTGGAACATTTATGTTAAAGGACTCAAATATCATAAAAAGATGATTACCTTTCTTAGTTAGCCACTCCTTGAACTTAAGGCAATCTCGCTGCCAGTGCCCCTTTCCATGGCAAAATTTGCAGTGAGGTTTACCTGAGGAGGTTTTGGGGCCAGAAACGTTGCTTGTACTAACCTTTTGAACTTTAGAGCTTTCCCCTTTAATGGATTTCCCCTTCCTTTTCTTTGGGTCAGTGGTGGTGACGTGAACAACTGCTGGTTTTTCTAGTTTTAGACGTTCCTCCTCCTGCACGCACATTGCTATCAATTCACTCATTGTCCACTTATCTTTTTGAGTGTTATAATTGATCTTAAAAGCATCAAAACGTGCAGGAAGGGAGGTCATAATAAAATGCACCAGAAAACCATCGCTGATTTCCATGTCTAATCCCTTTAGCTTATGGGCCATGTCGCTCATCATCATGATGTGTCCGCGCACACCACTAACCCCATCATACTTCGTAGTAACCATTTTCAGAATTAGAGTGCTCGCATGTGCCTTAGAAGTTCCCTTAAACTGCTCCTCCACAGAATCCAAATAAGCCTTAGCATTTTCAGAATCTGGAATGGCACCCCTTATTGCAACAGAAATGGAATTCTTGATCACCATAAGAGACATTCTATTAGATCTCTCCCATTTTTCATACTCTTGTTTTTGATCTGCTGTGCTTTGTGCAGTAAGAGCAGCAGGAGCTTCATGCCTCAATGCATAATCAAGATCCAACATACCAAGAGTAAGTTTCACAGTGTCCCTCCATGAGGCAAAGTTTGTTCCATTCAAAGTTTCAATTCCAAATGTTGGAGTGATGGTGGATGCTAGATTGAGACAAGTATAAGAAGAAAATGATTTTAAGTGAGCTACAATATGAGGTATATAAGCAAGCAAACATAATTACAACCATTCAAGATATAGTCTATTATAACACCAAATAATAGACTAAAGTAAGGTTCTACTTGAATGTTGGCTTCGCTTTGGCTATGACCAACATTAAAGTGTTATGAACAAATTAAATATGAAGTTCTATTTGAACATTGGCTTCGCTTTGGCTATGACCACTATTCAAATTTTATGAACAAATTTAGTATAAAGTTCTACTCCAATATTGGCTTCGCTTTGGCTATGACCAATATTCAAGCATTATGAACAAATTGAATATGAGGTTCTATTTGAATATTGGCTTCGCTTTGGCTATGACCAATATTCAAATATTATGAACGATTTGAATACAAGGTTCTACCTGAATATTGGCTTCGCTTTGGCTATGACCAATATTCGAGTATTTTGAACGCTCTAAATATAAGGTTCTATTTGAACATTGGCTTCGCTTTGGCTATGACCAATATTCAAATATTATGAACAAAATATAAAGTTCTACCTGAATAATGGCTTCGTTTTGGTTATGACCAATATTCAAGTATTATGAACTTACATAATAATTGCAATATGACACACAAATCAAATTAGTATACAAGTAAACTATTTGCATACACTGATTGAAATTTGATTTGTAAAAAAAAATACTTGTCACACATATGAGTTATGTCACTGAAACGTAACTAATTATAAAAATTACCATAATGAATATGAAAACTAATAAATATAGTAATTGTTAAATTAATAGAAGCATTAATTGTCAAAATTAATAAATTGTAATCATGACAACGTTTGTATGATAATTGTGAAAAGTAATAGAAAGTTATCATAAATTAAAAGTTAAATAATTTATACGTAAATTTTAAAATCAATTTTCAGTTTTAACTTTCAGCATGAATATCAATCATCACTATATTCAAAACTTATATTTGAATTAACATTCTTTAAATACTAATATATTAACTTGATTCAAATATTGTCACTGTCATAGATCAACCAATTTAATTAAAAGAAATGCGATTTTATTAACTTGATTGTAATCACAAACCATTGTGATGTTTATTTATGAAATCATAATCGATAATATTACTTTCAGTCAGAACCATCTTGGAACAATTAATTTAATTCATCTCAATCAACTTTAGTTGACACAACTTTAGTTGACGAATATACGATTTTATCAATCAAAACATAATCATGATAAAATATATCCATCAAATTGCAAATAAATGCAGTTGAAGAACAACAGTAAAAATAAATTATTTGAGTAAGAGATATCCATGAATTCATAATAAAATAAGAATAATCCAACTGACTAGAAATAATAGTCATCATAGAATATTTTTCATCGATTTCAAATTACAATTTTACATGAAATATTGATAAAATTATTGTGAAGACTTAATCGCATAATTCACAAAATAGTTTTAATTTTGAACATTTAAATCGGTGAAAATAATTATCATAATAATCATTTGATTGAATTGATATAATCAACATCGCTCTGATACCACATGTTGATCAATTCAATCAAGTGATATACTAACACATATAAAGTAAAGACATACCGGTAGGGATGGAGATTATAGATGACGATGATGATGCCATAGCCATGATGTTCCTCTCTTCCCTTTAGATGCCTTAGATTGATGGTTTTGAGATTATAGAGAATAGTGTATAAGTGGTGTTCTTGTTTTCTCTAATGATCTATTTATAAGGCATCAAAGGGCAAGAGACCCTTCATAATATGTCATTATTCCCATCAAATAATGACTACATTAATAGGGACTTTATGTCTCTTAATAGGGACTTTATATCATATATTAATAGGGACTTTATGTCTCTTAATAGAGACTTTATATCATATATTAATAGGGACTTTATGTCTCTTTATGTCACTTTATGTCACTTTGGTCATTGTAAGAAATGATCCTAAAGGACACATGTAGGAATATTTCCAACATAACAAGATTTTTTCCCTTCTCAGTTCTCTCTCTAATCGATTAACTCAATCCCTAGATCAGTTCTTCTTCATTTGATCTTTGATCGTTAATCAGAGTTCATTCATCGCAAGATCGTGAACCCACTTACCAATTCGTATCACTTTAATCAAGCTCTTTTAAACAAGTGGTGTTGGAGGTTTGTTAACGGTCCTAATTCATTATGGGTTAAAGTGTTAAAGAACATATATGGGGATAAAATAGATAATAATGGGATGTCTACAAAGATTAAAGGAAAAGGAGTGTAGATGGATTAAATAGACAAATTATCTATTTTTTATAAACATTTTAATTTAATTCTGAAAAGATTGGCGGGTTATATGGTAAACGGATTATATAGATGGATCCCAACGCAACATGTTGAATTATTTTCGTATCACAATATGCTCTTCTTTTCAACTGCTAATAATAACAACCGAATATGCTTCTTGTTTTCTCTTTTAGAAATTTGAATCTACAGAAATAATAATATATAAATATATATAAATATATATAAATAGAAATATATAATAGTTAGATGAATATATAGTGGGCAGTCGAATAATTTTGAGTAACCAATTCAAAATAAAAATTCAGGTCCTTTTTCAAATAGTTGACAGAGTAAACTACGAAGGTATATATAAAAAGAAAAACAAAATATACACATGCAGTTAACTTATTCTAGGAAGTTTGTAAAATTTAGGAAGTTTATGGTCATTAGATTTGTTATTAAGATATAACTAATGATTAAGATTAATTGGTGGAAAATAATTAATGGAGATGTATTTTACTCTTGGTCATTTTTTCTACTTTTCATTAAGTTCTTCAATTTTTCTAAACATTAACTTTTATATACCACATTATTTTTTTAAAGTTACACCATAAAAACGAGTCTTTTTTATCTTTAAAAAGAGTAAAGTATTTCTATATATAAAATATAATTTTCTTTTTATGTTTATCATCGTGTTTTTTTGTTCGTCATTCTGTTAGTCATCGTGTTTTCTAAAATTATTAATTCTGAACAACATAATTGTAAATAGCATCATTGTGTACGTGTAATATGTAAAACAAAATAATAAGATAATAATAAATTTATCTAATACATAAAACACAATGATGAATACATACTACCTAATGACTTGAAACATAAGGCCTAATGATCTGAACATAAGACAGAATGATTAAATACACCTCTTTGAAAATAATAAAAGATGTGACAGACCCGGAATCCTTCTTAGATTTCTTAGATTTAAGATACTTCTTATTTTAAAAATAATAAAAGACTCCTGAATCATGTTTATTTAATCTGCGTATAATAATTTTTATTTTTATTTTCAAATTTGAAGCCCTAAGTAATTATCAAAGAGCTCTAGGCATAAGCTTAACAATCTGATGATACACATATACATTCAATTAAAATTTAAGGTGGGCTAGACAGCTTCTAAAGCTGTTGCCGGGAAAATGAACAAGCACGAGAAATCGTGCCTTGAAAATCAACATGTGTTTGTTCTTTTTGCTTTTGACACATTTGTGTTCCTCGCCCCTGAGGCCGTTAAAACTCTTAGTACAATCTAACGGGTCATGCAAGATAATTTTATGACCCCTGGTTCTATGAATATTGTTTTCACACGGTATAGTTTTGCTATTTAGAAATATTTGATGACACAGCTTGTTGCCAGTCTCCCTTGCATGTCAGGATGATTTGTATATTGGATCCTTTTTATAAGAATCATATTTAGAAATTCTATAGTATTATTATATAGAA
This sequence comes from Deinandra increscens subsp. villosa, assembly GCA_039602395.1. Classification (NCBI taxonomy): domain Eukaryota; kingdom Viridiplantae; phylum Streptophyta; class Magnoliopsida; order Asterales; family Asteraceae; genus Deinandra; species Deinandra increscens. The sequence continues at coordinate 15,936,846 of JBCNJP010000027.1, forward strand.
TCAATTCTATAAAATAATTTATGTCGAATATACATAAACAGGTGATAAGAATATGAATCATGTGCGGTTTGATATGATTAAGCAAGTTAAGTTAGGTATGTGTTTAGAATTGATACCAAAACAAAAATCTTGTTCAAATCAAATAGGTCTAGCCTTTGGTTTTGTTACCCACTACCCCCCCCCCCCCCCCTAACCCCACCCGACCCCACCCCACCCCTAACTAGTGAAAGTAAAGAACCAACTTCTTCTTTGATCTCTTTATTTATTTTGTTTTTTATACTTTTGATTGTAAATTAGGCACTTGTTTTGTTTCTTTTGGGAGGTAAAAGAAGTTAAGGGCGCGTTTAGTTGTGGAAAACAGGGGGTGTTTTCCATTTCTGTTTTCCAAGAAAACAAGGAAAACAGAAAACGCGTTCAAATTGTATTTTTTAGAAAACGTTTTCTAGGAAAACAGAAAATAGTGTTTTCTAAATTTTAACTAAAAATGGAAAACACCTTTTTTACTGTTTTCTGTTTTCTGTTTTCTATTTTCGTTTTCTAAATATATACAAAAGAAAAGGGGCGTTCATTTTCTAGGGTTTATACACACAGCCGCTCGACCTCTCCTCCGTTACCTCCGTCGCCGTCTGCTCCACCGCATCGTCGACGGAAATCTAATGAAATGTAGAGATAGAAAACAAATAGAAAACAGTTGATTTGAACATGTTTTCTAGTTTTCTAATTTTGAAAATGAAATTTCCATCTTTCAAATTTGAACGCGTTTTCAAAAATTTTCATGTGTTTTCTAGAGATGGAAAACTCATTTCATTTTCTAGAAACCAGAAATGAAAAACTAGAAAACATTTTCCACAACTAAACGGCCCCTAATTGTTTGAAAGAAGTAAATAAAGTTCTAAGAGATTTATTTATTTATGAAGAAGACATGTTTTTCTTGTTGGGGTCCTCTTCTCAAGTGTTTTTGTGGTTTGTCTTGGAATTTTAATAAACAAATGGCATAATAACTCCAAATGTTACCTAAACCATTTGTAATGTGAGAATATAATACTTAAAATATACTAATATACTTCATAAAAATAATAGAACATGATGACATAACATGTGAATAAACCAAACTAACCTCGTTCGACCAAATTTAGACAACAACTATTTTATTATCTTAACCATATCATGTTATCATTCGATGAAGACACATCTAGACGTTTAGACCAATGATGGTCCGAATGATACACATTCCACAAAAGAGGAGTTGTGGAACAAGATTAGGATGTACCGGATGAGTAGAGCCCCGACTTTACAAAGCTATAGCTCGAGCTTGGTTGATTTAATTTACAAGAGTTTGAGTTCAAATTCGGTTCGTAAGTAGTTTTTCAAGTTTAAGTGTCGGTTCATTCGTCATTTAATTATTATATTATTTATTTATATGCACTTTTACAATTATTATCAATTAAATAACATTAAGTTCATGTGAATAGTACCAATCACGTTGCAAGATAAGGTATTGTCACATGGCACACTCTTAATTATTAAAGGAAATTGGTTTTTTCTTAGTTATGTAATTAAATACTAGTTAAATAAGTATTATTGTATATATATTTATTTGATTGGATAATCCATAATTTAATTTAGTTGATAATTATCAATTTATTGGATAATTATCAATTAGTTTCAATTAGTTTGAATTCGATAGATTAACCTAATTAACTAGTCATTAGTTTAAATAGTATCTGAGTTTATCTGAGACTGAGGTTAAAAGCCTATAATTATGGTATTAGGGTTTAATTTAAGTTTAAAGCAATGCTTAAAAACCGGTTTTTTAGTTGAACCGGAAAACTTTTCGGGGCCGGTTCGACCGGTCGGACCGGTTAGACCGGCCGGTTGAACCGGTTAGGGGATTTATATATATATTTTTATAAAAATGTTAATAAATTTGTATACCACAACGAAAATAGTTAAAATACAATGATAATCCACTAAAAATAATACCAAATAGGTATTTAATAAGAATATTTTTTAAACTTTAAAAAAATAATAAAAAATAACAATAAATTTTTTTTTTTTTTAAACTGTCAGAAAACCGGTTGAACCGGAAAAAACCGAAAAAAACCGGAAAACCGCCCGGTTCAAAACGGTCCGGTTCTGTCCAAAAAACCGGGGATTAAAAAACCGGTATGATGACCGGTTGGCGGTTAAACCGGTTGAACCGGTTTTTAAAACATTGTTTTAAAGTGCATCAAAAGTTGTAAACCAGAAAAACCCTAAAGGCTCACTCTCCTCTCCCTCCTGCGATGTCGACATCACCGTCGATCTCCACCCTGCGACCATTCGAAACCCTAGCAGTCATCGTGTCACTTCGCCGAATGTCGTCGTCGCCGCTTAGTCGACCATCGCCTGTCACCGACCACTGCCGCCGTTGCGGATTCTGACCGACGATCTTGTGTTCGTCGCGAGTCAGGTATCCCCGGTGCTGCGTACTCGAGATCTCTCATTTTGATCACATAGGCACATTTGTCGATGTGTCATCTCATGTCACTGGTATTCGATTGGTGTAGAATTATTTATTCCTAATTAGTTGTTTAATACTGGCTGATGAAACCCTAGATCTGCGTTATTTATTTCCATTAAATTTGTTGGTTGGGGCCTGAATGGTGACTGTTATAAGTCCAAACGCGATCGTGTATCACAACGTAATTAGATTACTTATTTAGGTTGATTTTAGTGACGAAAAATGGATCGGGTCGATTTCTATGGTTTGATCATATTGTGTTTATTGAATCTAACGACCAGGATTATTGCAAATTGGTATTGCACTGTGGTTAGCATGTATGCTGTGGATTTGTAGTCTACATGGTTAAGGTAAATCTTGAAACGTCCTATGATTGTGTTTGTTTTCTGGTTTTGATTTGTATCTAAACTCTTGGTGAGAATCTCGAACTTTTGATTCGATTTTAGGTCGATCCGTGCAAATCTTCCACTGTGTATTATCTGATGTAAATTATTTTAAACTATGTACAAAATCTCAAACATATCTCTTCATGATTATAAATAATACATAGATACAACTTTATTTTCAAACCAATCTTCTTTATAATTTTGGAGTGTGCTCATATTTACCTTTATGTATTTATATAATCAACTTGTCACTTGGGTCGTGAATCAGTTGTTACAAACAGTTTTTTCTATGTACACTAAAATTTAAACTTTAACAATTACATAACTGACATAATACAAATTTAGGAGTAGTGTGGATATTTGAGTATGTGATATTTGGGTATGTGTTAACAGCTATAAGATTATATAATAAAAAATAAATAAACTACAGTTTATATACATATGGTTTGATAAAAAAAAGGAAAAAGAACAAGTTACATCTCAAACTTTAAAAATCGTTATTCAAGTGTAATCAACTTTTAAAAAGTTGTATTAAGCATTTAAGCATGTTCCTAAAGCAAACAAGTTCAAGTACTAAAACACACTTGCCATTGATCTCCCAATCTAGAACCTTAATCCTTGGTGGGCTCGAAATTCGAGGCTGACCAGTTTAAAACAACTGGAATCATACCACACACATCACACACCACTCACTGCTTTTTTTTTTCAATTTTATGTTTCTTTCTTTCTTTCTATATAAAAACCAGAAATAGGGGGGACGATGAGGCCTACATACTGTCAATTCCAATAGCAATCGATTTGATAGTTGCAGCTAAATTAAATTTATCGATGGGTGGAGTTGCCGGAGGAGGTGGATCCAAGAAACTGCAGAGGGTTGCTCGGAAACTGCTTCATACTTGCGGCTCCTTCGGTTTCCGGCGATCCCAAATCGACCCCCCGTCTGTTTTCTCCGCCGATGTAAGTGGTGATAACTCCGATGTGGGTTGTTGAAAACTGTTTGTTTGTTTGTTTGTTTGTTTGTTAATATTTATGTTGTTGTTGTTACAGGCGGTGATATCAGTTTCGGTTGATAATTCTCCGGCTACCAGCAAAATTGTTAATCCAGATGACGTCATTGAAACGACTCGTGACGCAGATCCGGCCAATTCATCTTCCAAGGTATGCTTCACTGTGTGTCAATTGTCATTCTTTCAATGTGAGATGATTGGAATTGAAATTGCTGAATTTGGGTATTATTCCAGTTTGAAGCTCATTTAGGTCAAATTATCAACTGAATCCAAATTAGTTATCACCTCATTTAATGGGAGTTCATATTATGATTTTATGGTGTTTTACTTTTACAAGATTTCTGCAAAAAGAAAAAAAAATAGTTTCTTGACCATTTTATGGTATAATCTTCCATGATATGATTGAAGGTACGGTGATCATGGGCCATTAGGCCAAGGACCAACTGACTCGGACCGAAACCGGACAAGGTGAAAAAATGAGTACCGGACCGATTTTGTGTGTTTGGGGCCGGTCCGTTCGGTTCATCGGGTTCTTAGGTCGGCCTGTGATAAGCCACCCTTAGGGTGGTCATGAGTCAAGACCAGACCGAACTGACCACGGACCGAAACCAAATAAGGTCTTGAATAAGGGCCGAGGACCTGACCGATTTTGTGTGTTTCGAGTGATCGGGTCGACCAATGAGATGCTCAACTTGAAGAGACATACATAAACCATTTTAACATGTAATTCACAGGGAGATGATGAAATGCCATTTATGTTCATGAGATCAATCTGAAAAGTTTTAAAATTTTCAGTTATTTGAAAGAATGATTGAAGGATGACATTTGCTGGTTTGGTTTTCAGTTTTCTTACAGTTGTTCTTTCTTTCTTCAAATGCAGACCATGTGTGCAATCTGCCTAGAAGCCCTGAACTACAGCACCTGCACCGCTCCGGGCCAGGCCGTATTTACAGCCCAATGCTCCCACGCTTTCCATTTCGACTGCATCGCGTCCAACGTTCGCCATGGTGGGGTCACCTGTCCTATCTGTCGCGCACAATGGACCCACTTGCCCCGGAACTTAAAGGTCCCACCTTGCAGCTTTCTCTATGGCAACCAAACCGATGACCCCATCCTCCAAATCCTCGATGACTCGATCGCCACTTTCAGAGTTCACAGACGCTCAATCCTCCGTTCAGCACGCTATGATGACGACGACCCGATTGAACCTGGCCACAGTGTTGATGTTGACCAGGTTGACCGCCCACGTCTACACCTCTCAGTTTCATCTGAACCGCTTGGATCTTCTTCATCTTCGGAACCTGGTTACAGACTCTGTGTAAGACTAGCACACCAACCCGCTATTGATTTAGTATTAGTCGCGTGTCCCAACGGCCCGCATCTTAGGCTAATAAAGCAATCCATGGCGTTAGTGGTTTTCTCGCTTCGACCCATTGACCGGTTAGCCGTTGTCACATACTCATCTGCTGCAGCACGGGTGTTCCCTCTGAGGCGAATGACTTCATATGGGAAACGAGCGGCACTTCAGGTGATTGATCGGTTGTTCTACATGGGGCAAGCGGATCCAGTTGAGGGGCTAAAGAAAGGCGTGAAGGTATTAACGGATCGCGCCTATGAAAACCCGAAATCATGTATCTTACATCTGTCAGACAACCCAACAAGACCATACCATGGGTTTGAGTTTGACGAAGTGCCGATCCAGATTCATCGGTTTCACGTCGGGTATGGTTTTGGGACATCAAACGGGTTCGTGATGCATGAATTTGAGGTGTTTTTAGGTCGGGTTTTGGGAGATAAAGTTAGGGACATTCAACTGAGGATTAGAGAAGATGGTAGGATTGTGAGACTTGGTGAACTTAGAGGTGGAGAAGAAAGAAGAATCCCATTGAATATCAAAACTGAAGGTGGGAATGTGAAGGCTTGTGTGGCGTATAGTTATGTCGAAGATGGCGTGAGGGCGCGTATGAGAACAGGGGAAGTGATGGTGGCATCAGGGGAAAAAAGGGAGGCGGGCGGAGGCGGAGGTGGCGATGGTGAAGAAGAAGAAGATGGTAGGAGTAGTAATGCTGCAAGCTGGGACTATCATGACCCTTATATGGCTAGAAGATGGGCTAAGCATTTGCATGCATACAGACTGTGAAGACTAGCCAGAAAATGGTTCATTAGTCTGCTATTGAATGTTGTTGATGTTATTTTGTGAATTGTCATGTGTAAAAACAAAAGGATTGTTGTGTTTATACATCCATAAATGTTAAAGAAGGGTTTATTACTCACCAAAATGTACGTTTCAACAACCAAATTGTTGCTTTTTATTTCTTATTTATATTTATGTTATTTACAATCAACTTTTTATGATATTAAAGTAAAAATGAATAGGTTACATGCTAAGCACATGTGTGGAGGTGGGTTCATCTAGCTATTCTAATAACCGAAAATGTCTCATGGAGATGTGACATCACCATAACCTTCCTTCCTAATAATCACCACAAAGGTTTAAATTTCTCCAATGTTGAGGAAATTAAAAAAAAAATATGAATCTTATATACCCGCTTTTGAACTGACCCTATTGACTTTATAACCCGATGATACTTATCAAACTAAATACGCCGCCCTTCAATTCTCTCTCCATTCTTCTTCTACAACAACACGAAGAGGATTGCTGATGAATACGAGCATGAGAAGTCGAAGACGGAGATTCAAGCCATGGAGTAGGCAGAGATCGATGAGGCGGTGATGATTCATCAACAATTTCGCTACGATCGTATAATTTATCAAGCAATCCATCGATTTATTTCCTAAATGTGACTCCAAATTCGATGGTGGTGGCAGACAATGGTGATGGGAGATGGTGGCCATAGATGATGGTGGCTACAGGTGATGATGGTGTGTGTTGATGGTGACATGAGATTAAATGGATTAAGAGTGAAAGGCCATCGAGAGAGATGAGAAAGATACGAAATATTAGATGAGGATGAGAGAGATGTTTTAATAAAGTTACATAAATAATTCCCTATCCTTATTAATTTACAAAGTTAGTCCTTTCTAATGAAATTAACCAAAATACCCTTCAGTTTAACAAAGAAAATAAATGGAGTTAGTTCAGTGGAGTGAAATGCTAAAAATTACAAACGACATGGATGAAAATGACGGTTTTTTTAAGAATATGAAGAAAAATGACGAAGAGTGACAAATCACATGGATATAAACGACATTTAACTCTAACATATATCAACACCAAGTTTTAAACCTGAATTTCTTTAAAAACGCAAAACTCCTTATCAGTAAGCATTCACAGCCCGTAGGGCTGAGAATGTGACGGTTTGGGTCGGTTTTGACCCTTAACCGTGACCATAACGGATGTCGGTTAATTCAAAAATCTCTTCCATGACCATAACCGATTGTCGGTTAACCATTACTCAGTTAACCACCAGTTATGGTTCGGTTCTGGTCATTCTCGATTAACCAAGAAAAATGTTAATTAACTAAATCATTACTTATTCAGTCCGTTCGTCAAAAGTAGCAAAATAATAACTATTAAATAAGTAGGCAATAAGCTTATTAGATCACCAATGTTTAATGTGTTTTAGATTAAAAAGAATTACGGGTCTTCTTTATAAGGGAGCCCTCATGTATGTTTAAAGGAAACCCCATGTAGGTTTTCTTGAGAAGTAGTGCGGGTAAAATGAGAAATAGTTGTAAAAAATAGAAAATTGAGTTTAAAAAAGAGAAGAAAAGAAAAGAAAAGAAAAAACTGAAAAAGAAAAGTAGAAAACATAATAGCCAAGGGCAAGAGATGGAACGATGAAAAGGACAAAAACGTCAAAAGCAAAGCATATCATATGAGTTACCTGGTGACTCTTTCTTCCGTTCAATTCAGCCCAGGAGAAGAAGAAGGAGATATCTTCATCGGAAGCAGCAGGCGCCATCACATCACCGTCCATCCACTCCGCCGTTGCTCCGCCTAATCTCCTCCACATACAAACATCCAATCCCTCTGCCTCCGCTTCTTCCACATCTGGACCTGGTGCGTCTCCTATACTTCTCCTTTTCCCCCTTTTACTCCTTATCAATTGCTTAAACAATTCTCCGTTTCATTTGCAGTAATCGGAAGTAATCGAATCGATTTCCAGCTGTATGGAGGTATATTGCTCAATTTCAACCCTAAGTAAGTTTCTGCCTGAGTATTTACATCTTATATCTGATTCAGTTTCTGTACTTCTGTAAACGTTCAATTTCTGCTACGATAGAATACTTGCCTCTGTTTGTAGCCATTGAGCTTCATCTACAGATGCTTTTTGGTGATCTTTTAGTTGTCCGGCTTAGTAAGTACTAGATTGTTCGGGAACCTTATTATCTGATTCAGTGACTTGAATAGCTTGTAGATCTTCTTAATCTCACTCGTTTTACGATCGTTAGCGGTCGTTAGCGATCCTAGAGCCAATTTTTGTTTAGCTTAAAAGATGCCGCTGGATGAATTGGAGTCAACTCCGGCCATTTTAATCATGCTTTATTAATGCCAATATGCCATTGTTTTCACTGCATTTTTGTTTCCGATAACTGCTTTTTGTTTTGTGTATAGTTTGTTATAATCTTATAAAATCCTAGATCAGACATTGTTCAGTTACTCAGTTTTCCTAACTGCTTTGGTGTTGGTGTTCTCTGCACTTTATATTTGTGTGATGAGTCTCTAGCTCTATGTATATTACTTTCTGTTGCCACCACATGATACTACATTTGGCCACTTAAATTTGCACATGCTACATCTGATCATTTGTGCTCTGTTACCACTAAGTTCTTCACAGTTCATACATCATCATGGATTCATTGATTTCATTCCCTCTTTTAATCTTATACCTGCAAAGGTGTCCTAGGTTTTTTGATAAATATATCCTAAAGATAGTCAGCTAGCGACCTTTAGCTATGATCCTAGGCACCTACATCTTTTAAGCTACTACTATGCTACCCGACACCAGTCACTTTCAACAGTTGAAATCTTTTTCATTAGTTAAGCAGGGAGAGGATTCACGTCTCAGCTGATGCTGAACTGCATGATCTTTGGGATACGTCTCACAATAATGTGAAACCTTAATGTTCACTACCAGTTACACAACCCACAAGGTTAGGAGTTAGGATATCAAAATTCTTACAGCTAAAAATATATACTACTCCTTTCCCTCCTTGTGACATATTCCCAGCCTGGGTGGGGACAATGTAAGTAGTTAGGGGCAATGCCTAGCAAACATTTTTAAGATGGCATGAATATACCATGCAAGGGTTGCTTGGAAGTATCAGTACAAAATGAACAACACAAACAACAAACATACCCAACAAGATCCCACTTAAAGCAGTAGGGTCTTAGTACAAAATGAACAACATAGGATATAATTCAGGCTTCAACATCAAGGCATGTGTTAGGATATCAGGTGATGTCACATCTCGAAACTCGAGCGTGCGACTTTTGTTAGGTTTACAAATTACAAAACAGAAGTTTACAATTCATAACTTGTCGAACCTAACCTTGCTACTACTAAGAGCATTCACAATAGATTCTCCATCGCTAAAATTTAGAGTCGTCTTATTTTCATCTCCATCTCCATCTCTAAATTATAGAGATTGATAAATAGAGATTCTATAAAATATGGAGAAGCATATATGTAAACTCTAAAAATGTTTGTGAGTGTTTAAGAAAGAGAAAATATAATAAAATAAGTGTTTGTGAGTGAGATAGAGATGCCGAGATGGAGAATGGGATGTGGTAGGTAAAACAAAATGTCAATAAAAACTTCAAAAAATAACTGATATTTAATTAAATTATAGAGATGGACATTCCATTGTGAATGCTCTAAACCATTACATTATTAAATTAGAGTTTAAACTAAAACCGTATGCCCTGTTATCTTTCCTTCATAAAATAGGTAGGAGATGCAGAGTTCACTCCCTAGTTCCTACTATAGGTCACCCTGAAATACATGTTAAAATTGTGAGCTTTTACTTACGAGTTACGATACTATAGTTTAAATCCTTCCAGAAAACCAATAGTCTTATCATAACCATAAGACAGCCTCATAACACGTTTGTAATAATCATCTGAAAATTAACTATGTTTCAAATGTTCACATAATTACATAATTACATAATTACATATTTACATCATATAATTCATACGCATTCCGTAACACACCATACAAACATTTATAAAACCTTTAATCTTTTATCATATTTATAATCATTTGTCACTTTCCTTAACCCCTTCACCCATTCGATAACCATTAAGTTTAACCATTCACACATAACTTCATAAAACGTTTATAAACCCTTGGCATGTTTCATAAAACGTTCACTTTCCTTAACCACAATGGATCGCTAAGGTAGTATTCTACCTCACATCTCGTCAACACAAGGCCCTTTACCACAAAATGGATGGTCTATTCTTGCCGATGTGTGACCCTTGTTTTAGTGTCAACCAATCCCAACAACATCCACAAAAAGACTATACAACAACATCCACAAAAAGACTATATAGTTAAACCATAAATTATTTAAACCTTTATGGAAAACCTTTTAATCCGTTCCTTTTTTAAAACTCTTTATACATCCTTTTAAGGCATATTTATAAATCCATAAGATCATATGTGATTATTCATAACCTTAAATTACACATTAATCCGTTCACTACCCCTCAAAAGATACATATGCATCGTTCATATATACGTAGCATAGCTTATCATTCCTTGTGAACTCATTATCATATTTATAAACCCCCAAAACACTTGTATGGTTACTCATAACTTAAAATTACACAACTTACTGATTCAACTCATTTCATTATAAAACATCTATCTATTTTTCATATGAAATTCTTTTCTTGTATTTTATCTTGAACTACTTTCATAAATCAGTTATTAGATTTCTAAACCTCCCAAAACTTGTATGTTAACTCATAACTATAGATCACATAACTTACATATTTAATCAGTCACAACTCATCATGCTATTCCCTTAACCCCAGCCCATGCACTTAATATTTAAAATAACATAATAAACAAACTAAACATTCATTTGCTTGATTATGGTTAATCACATTACCAAGCACGTATACTAGCCCAAAACTTATTAAAAAGGGCATATAGCACTCACTTTTAGCCGATTGTCATGAACCCGTAGTCCGTCTACCCATACATGTTAACTCGATGCCACTTTAAACTACTGTCCTGTGATCACCACTGAACCAAACAACCGCTGCTTCTGTTCCAACTACATCACTTCCGCTGCCTGGACAACCGCCTACACCGCAGTTGCCATTGCTTCTCGGTATTGCAGCTCGTTGTTGCCATGACCAACACCACAACCGTCACTGCTGAGCACCAAAGTATCACTGACACTAACCGTACCCAACGCCTCACAATCACTCTCTCTTTCTCTCTGGTTCACTTCTCTTTCTTACTCGGTTATCTTGGTAGCCAGTCACAATGTGAGGGGGAAGAGGATGTGATTGGTTTATTTCACATGATGGGGAGAGTTATGATCCTATCTCCCACCTGTCAAATTTCAAACCTTTGCATTTATCCTTTTGTTGTACCTTAACCAATTTAATCAAATTTATCCATAATTATTAATTATTTCATTCAAAGATAATACACACACACGCACACACACACACACACACACACACATATATATATATATACACACTAGCCGATTATATATATACACATATTTATTTATTTAAATATAAACATCTATAAAAAATGGGTGTTAAAGGTTACATGTTTAATCCTTGTAAAGTTTGTACCAACACTATTGCTTTATCATCTGGAACATGGCAAGCAAATGGAAAACGTGCACATGCATACACTCAAATTTATGAGTACAAATTCTCACAACACTAAAAAGAATTTAGCAACACGATCATTAATCATACTTTTCTTTTTCATTTGCACCTTTTTCTTGTTAAACACGATCATTAATCATTAATCATGTATATTTCTTTTCTTTAGTCAACTTGTATTGATTCCAAATTTGCTTCTAATTATTTTAAGAACAAACAAGCATACACACCCAACAAAAATCTCACTGAAACAGTAGGGTCTAGGAGGGTGACATTAGGAAACCTTACCTCTTACCGGGGGTTTTTTAAGGGCAATTGTACCCAATCATCAGAAGTGTTAGTTTCTCTCTAGATTGCCAGTTGGTTTGTCATGTGTATATGATACGAACCCATGTCAGACCCACATCAGATTCAGTTCGGAGCCCGAGGAGACCCATTACCCAGTTATATCCACTACCACTACCAGATTAATAGGGCAAGTTAGTAGTAGAGTAAGGTTGAGGAGTGGTAACTGTCGCAGTTGTTCTAGGTTTATTTAAGTAGGATTTCTTTTGGTTTTTTCGGGAAGGTATATATGAATGTTCCTGTAATTTGGAGAACAAAAACTCTCGAATTAGGTTAACCTATCCTAGTTATTTGATTCGACAGTTATCATTTGGTTCCATTGCCGGGAAATCAAAGCAACGATGGTGCAATGTATCGGGGATACCATCAATTTTTCTTAAGCCAAAGGCAATCCTTCAATCCCAGAACCAATGGCCACCGCCACTGAACTTGGCTGTTATCGCTACTTGATTGGACTCTTTGGAATCGTTGAAGAACGACGTCGCTGAACTCAAAAGTTATACTCTCTCCGAGTGGGAAGAGATAGGCGGCAGACATGGAAAATCAGACGAAGGAGAAACCTCTTTGCGGTACAATCAGCAATATCCGGCAAGATAAGTGTTTCCAGAAGCACCGAGTTTGGCCCAAGAATTTAAAGCCGAGGTGAACTATAACCAATTGGGAACAAGTGTAATTGTCACCTCCAATGTCAGCCCAACACCATCCGCCTTGAACCTGGCTGTCACGGTTGTGATCCCACAAAAATCGTCACCAGCTCCCGGTACACATTTCCTTACTTCAGAAATACCACAAAACCTATATGTCCACACCCATCCCAGACGAATGGTTAGTCAAGTCCATGGAAACTTCAATTGTTTCAGCAGCGGTGTGCCAAACTCACAACTCAGGTTCAGTTCATACACACTTGTTCAACAGTCAACACGTGGAAATGTAAGCATGGCACGGAGGCGAAGTTGGAGACTGCAAAGGAATCGACTTTGCACTTTCTTGACTTCACATAACAAATATGGGAAGTGGTGCTTATTCAAGCACCGAATGCCACCGGAAGACTTGAGTGGCGACCACTTTGGAAAGAGATTGCAGATGTGACATATAAGCTGCAAGGGTTACCATCAGTGCCTCCATATTCTGCCAGCTATGCAGCAGCTCATAACATCTACGAAAACATCCTCCAGAACCCACAGCAGCTTACAGCAACTTTCGATACACCCAATGTACCAATGTCGATCAGAAAGGGGTGGGAAAATGACCTACAATCACAGTCGGGAGTAACACATCGTTGGGTTTATGACACCGATCTGCAATTGCTCACTCGTATTCGACTTGAGGACAAGTCGTTTCTCTAGGTGGGAAGTATTGATACGAACCCACGTCAGACCCACATCATATTTGGTTTGGAACCCATGGGAGACCCATGACGTAGTCAATCCACTACAAGATTAAGATCAATAGGGCATTTAGTAGGAGAGTGGGGTTGAGGAGTGGAAATTTTTGGTCTAAGTTTATTTAAGTAGGATTTCTTTTGGTTTTTAGGGAAGGAATTAGTATTTGTGAATGTTCTTGTATGGAGAGCAACCCATCATTCGACTGTTTTCAGTTCTTAAATCCCAGGTCCTATAAGTTTATGTCTCAAATAACTTGCCCATTTAACTCATGTAGCATGAGTGTCTGAGTGTCTTTCTATGAATTATGTCTTATTAAGTTTGGGAGCTATCGAGTATCGACATAACATCTCGTCGCTCGTTATGTTGATCAAGAATTTATTGTATTTTAAATATTCTTAGATGTTTGGTAGCCTTTGAACAGTTGCTTTTTGTGTTATCTCACTAGTTGTGCACTTGTGTATAAGCCCATGGATTGTTTTCTACTGCAGTTGTGCATATATCTCTAGCCTAGATCAAATCATGCTTTATGATTTATGCTGTTCAATGAAATGATCAAAATTTTCTTTTGACTCTTTAATTTGTTCACAAGGTGGAGATTATTTCTCTCTAAGCAAATGCACTTGTACTTGTAGTATAATTGGTGTTTTTTGTTGCATTTATGGATGCATGCTGATTTAGTTCTAAACTTGATAATTTACTCTGAGATTCACCTTGATTTAGGTGAATGACTTGTATATCAAGAAAAGGTGTTGCTAGTTGAAGTTTAGCTTGCAAGAACATATCAGGCATCAAATAGTGGTGCAGGTATCATGGATGTGGTGAATGGTGCCAACAATTCTTCTAGCCTAGCTTCTAAACAAAGACTTCGTTGGACCCACGAGCTTCATGAACGATTTGTCGATGCCGTGGCGCAATTAGGTGGCCCCGATAGTGAGTTTACCTTCATGTTCACTGCTTAACGTTAACTTTGTTTGCTGCATTTGCTTCTTCTTGCACTTTCTTTCTTCAAGCAGCTATTGAATTTGAATAGTTTCCAGCTCTTTTTAACTTCCTGTTGCAATGTGTTTCCTATAACAAGTCTTTCTCTCTACACGACTTATTTTTAAATACAAGTGGAATTGTTACAAATATTTATGCTACCAGCCTACCACAGAATTGATTTGAGACAGGAGAGTATGGCCATATGGCTATCTCAAGTCCTTCTAGGAGAACTTCTCTCTTTGAAATGTATTTTTTTCCTTTCCTATTTTAGTTTAACCTGAACCAAATACTTTAAGGTGGAAGTTCATTCGCTTTTTTGTTTTGTTTTGCCACGGTATTGTCTCAAAGGAGACATCCAAGAATAATTCCATTGAAGTTGGTCTTATGTATTGTTACAAAGCATTCATGGTTCATTTTGGTCCACAAGATGATTGTGGATTTTTTTTTGTGGAGTTTGTGTAATAGTAAACGATCGTCTTTAGCATCTTTTGGAGTCAAAGACTGCAGTTCTGGTAGGGAGGGACTAAATCTTTTGTTTCTGGCATTAAGCTTAATCTAAGTTCAACTCGGGCTAGTTTGGCCCACATTACACCAGTACACAAGTACATAACGTTAATTAGCAGCTTTCTAAATTTTTTTTATTTCATGACTCATCTGGAAGTTAGCTGTTAGAAGCAGATATACATGGAAAGAAACATCACCCTTAACCCTTTAAGTGATACGACCATTATGTTAATGACTGACTTGTGAGAGCTGTACAGGGGCTACTCCAAAAGGTGTGCTCAGAGTCATGGGTGTTCAAGGGCTAACCATTTATCATGTGAAGAGCCATTTGCAGGTAGGTAACATGTGGCTTTTATTAAATTTTGAGTAATCTTGGACATGCTGTTGACTTGTGTTAATTGAACAGAAATATCGCTTGGCAAAGTACCTCCCAGATTCCTCTTCTGAAGGTATTCTTTAATATTACTTAAAATTAACATGATTTTAATCTTCATTAGTAATCAAAATAGAACATCCCAAAATCAATCAGTATCATAAATATCTTGCATTCATACAATTCAAAGGAAAATAGACATTGCACTGATTTGTTTGCTAAATTGCTAATGCAAGGAAAAGCGTTCGACCAGAAAGAATCAGGTGGCGCACTTTCCAGTTTGGATGGGTCATCGTAAGTTTGTATTATCATCCTTTTTTTTTCTGTTGTTAGATGTGATAATCCATATGAGCATTTGTAGTTTAGAATTGGGCATCCTATAGAAATTCCATCATATTTTCACTGTTTCGCAAAAGACATTCACTCTTTCAAAATACATAAACAAATTATATCTATTGGTGATAGATAGTGGTTGCGTGCAGAGTGACTGATGTTGACGGCCACATAGGCTGGTTTTTTAGCAGGTGTGGCTAGTTTGTAGCTTCATTTTTAGATACCTTTATTTGGAGTTCTGCTGTTCCCATTTGCAATTTGGGATCTCGTGTGTGTTTGTTTGTGTTAAGTATTGGTGGTCATAGGTAGCCCACCTCCTTCACAGCAGCACTGATTCAATACCCCATCTCCCTTTCCAACACCAATTCAAAGTGGTGATGAAATCCTCAATATGTTTATGGGTGTATTCCAGTTTCACTTGGAGCTTCGATTTGCTATTCGGGTTATAGGTGTATGTCTACTTCGGTTTGCGATTGGTAATGTGTGTTTACCAGGTTTGTTTGTGTGTTTTGCTGATATGTGATCGGGAGGTGGCCAGATGGGGATTACTACCCTGCAGAGGGGAAGGAGGGTGATGTAATTTTAAGTTCAAATATAATAATAACTAATAACACAAAAGGTTGTAAAGTAAGTAAAAAAATCTACATCGTTATTTTGTTAAAAATTCTATCCACAACCATTTTTGCTCCCTTGAAGCCACCTCAACAAATCTCTACTCACCTCAACTGTCAAACATTTTTAAAAAATATACATTTTATAGCAAGACAAAATATATATCTATTCAATAACAGTCACATCTGTTGTGGCTTTCATGTATTAATTCCTCAATGTGCTTGAAATGTATCTCTACTACTTTCTGTGCAGTGGGATGCAGATTACAGAAGCACTGAAGCTGCAGATGGAAGTGCAGAAGCGACTGCATGAGCAATTAGAGGTGTTAAAACTGTTTGTATTCCATATTATATATGCCCGGTAGGGGTGTTCACGGCCCGTGTCTGCTGGTTTTGACAAAGATTCTAGACCAAACAGCTAACTACAATTTCAAAAAATGGCATGGCAAGCCAAACGGGTCAAAACAATTTGGTTTGGGTGCTTTTGAACCTGTTACTAAACTATTCTTTTATTTTCAAAATGGTTAGTAATTAGTTTCTATTACAATTTTCAAAATGATAGAACCATGGTTTATGAATATTATACAGATGTATGATTGCATATTTCCAAAATGAAAAAAAAGAACCTATATACTTATTTTTTTAAACCGTATACAAACACCACTAATATATAGTATTGGTCCTTTTGCTAGTCTCGGGATATCTAATAATAATTTTATATATCTTGCAAAACAAACATACGCTGTGACATTCCGGGAGGGTGGGATGGGGACAAACCTGTCCTTTAACCCAGGCGTAGAGAGGCTGCTTGCATTGAGACCCTCTGCTTGATTTTATATGACGTAGAAAGAAGGAAAAAAGGGCGATTTATCTATAAAGTAACGCTTGCAATAAAAATATAATAATAGGTGCAAAGACAGCTACAGTTACGGATAGAAGCCCAGGGGAAGTACTTGAAGAAGATCATTGAAGAGCAACAGAGGCTGAATGGAGGTGCATCTGACATACCTGCTGCTGCATCTGAAGACAATTGTCCCGAAGCCACAGATCAACCACCTATCATGGAAAAGCCCACAAACGGATGCGGCCTGATCAACAACATTTCTGTCGACGGAAGACGTGAACCCTTAAAACCAGACTCGGGCTCACCAATCGAAGGAGAACGGTCTATGAAAAAGCAACGGTTGAGCATGCAAGAACTACTAGAGTCGAGCATAAGGCCACCATTCCAGTAGCAGAAAGAGGTAATAATAGGTGACAGCAATCGGTATCCCGGGCAGTTTGATGGTTCATCTGGGATGTGGTTACTTGTGGATGAGGAAAGATTAACTTGTAAAAGTCATCAATCATGGTTTGTTTTGTTGTACCCTGTGCAGTCTATAGAAATATATATTTGATTAGTAGATCCAAAGGGTGTGGTAATTAGTATTCTGGAGTCGATACAAAGTTAGATGATGATGATATTAATGTATTTGTTGTTTATCTGTATCTTGCACCGCACGTTAGTTGCCCTATCCAGTATCAATGTAAAACAGAGAGGTCATCTTCTCATTTCCTGAACTCTTTTGCGAATAATGTTGATGGTGGCAATGGCGTCCAACACTCCTAATTTAAAACATGTTTTTGTTATCTAATTGGTATAGTTATGTGAGTTTAGTAAAGGAGTTGATGTTGTTTGTACTGTTATATATAACAAGACTTTAATTTTAACGTTGTTGCATTAAACACTACACATTGATGTGTAATTTATATCATTTAACATGTTCTGTCGAGTCTTATGTTTAGGGTTTACTCCTTACCCGGTGACCATAGCTGGACTCTGGTGGCTACAATGCCCTAGCCATCTATGATATTATTTGAAGAGAATACATTTGAATCCATGTCTAATTAGGCTCCACAAGGGTTATACACGAGTCGTGGTTGACATACCACACCGTGGGTACCAAATAAACAGTTATGTAATGCGTCGAATGATGGGTAAATTTTTTCTTTTACCCAATTAGAGTGAAACATGAAAGGAGGCAAGGAGGAGCATGACATTTTTGATAATATCCACAGGCTAAGGTATTTTCTCTTTCTAAGCTCTCTAACTCTCCTCTACACTTTATCTTCTCCAATCAAACACATACTGATTCACACGTCGGATAGTTATAAAGACCCCTTCCACACTGGCCTTAATGCGCTGCAACTCGTAGAGATCCGATCATCCAGGTCGTCAGAGGTGATAACTAGTGGGTATTTGAACTCAGACCTTGGCTGGTATTGAATAATATCCGTGAGTATGTTCATTGGATCCAACCCGATTGGTTTTATATCTAACATTATTAAATATAAATTTGTAAAATATACGCGTTTTTAACACTAACACTAAATAGTATAATGTTATAGGTGATAAATTTATATCTAGGGACTCATTAATTGTAGATTCTTGTATCTTGCAACTAACCAAAAAGTCTGGTTAGATTTGGATTAATTTTTTTTGTGCGGTTTCTTCTCTAAATAATTGTATGACAAATACATTAGATTTGAGGTATTTAAAAATTAAAATCTAACGTTATTGTCACGAATGTATTTCTATCTGTATCATTGGGACATTATTTGACGTTGCTTTTGTAAGCATTCGTTTTATCTATCGTTGGGAATTATTTAACGTTAAGATATTTAAAATCTAACATCATTGTCATGAATAATTATTTATGATTTAAGGATGACAAAGAGGGGTTGTAAGACATGAAGATGGGTACAAAAGAAATGAAAATAATACGATTTGCTGGACTAGGGGCGGAATTATAATTTTCTTTTTAAGAAGTAGCATATATATATATATATATTTTTTGGTGGTGGTTCGGAGGTAGCACTCCTAAGAGTAGTGGGGTTTAAGGAGCGGCAACCTTTGCCAAGTTTCAAGGGGCAGAGACCTCGGCCTTAATGAAAATTCACGTAAAAAATTAATTTGGTTGAAAATTGATCTATAATTTTCTTCAAACTTATTATTGTTTTATAATATGAGCCACATCTTAAAAATGGTAAAGTTAGGTAATGGTCTAATTGTTTTTTAAGGGGTAACATACGTATATAAAAACCCAAAAATCTAAAAATTTTATGTATAAGTTTAAGGAGTAGCACGAGGTTATGACTCCATACCAGTTCACCCTTATGCTGACATAGATGAGAGAAAAATATGTCGCTGACGAGAGAAAGTCTAATAACGAAAAAACATACAGAACTTTGTTGTCCTCTCAGACACGATTTTATTTTTGTATATAACTCGTAGGATGTCGGTAATACATCCTAGAAAACCATTAAAAAAACATTTTGTTATTTATGGTACTATATTGAAAACAAATTGTGATCACTTTTGCATACACACACACAAAACAATCAGTAGCTTTCTTTGTGGACAACAAATGTGTCGTCATTTATTGTTTTAAAACAGGTAGTTGCATTAGATGTCCCCTTAAACTGCAATCTTCCACCTGCAATTCAAGTTTCATTAAAATTGGAATCAGATTACTTGCTTGCCAAGTTTATTCTTCTTCAAGATGCTTGCTACACAAGCAACAATGGACATACAAAAGAAAGATGTTAACTCACCTGTAATGAATGTGTCTTTGCCAATAAGTTTCCACATTCCTCAACAAGTGCTTTTTCGACATCGATAATGTTTGCTAATTCCGACATTAAACTATCCATTTCTTCAGCCTGCAGTGAACAGAACTCTCTAATCAGCTTCCAAATATCACATAAACAAAGGTCTCATGGACCAGGGCCCAACAAGATCAAAAAACATGTTGCTTGAATACCCTAAACACTAAACCTTATACCGAAAACAGCTTAAAAACCATGGTCGGGACGGATGATAAAACAAACATGAATCTAACATAAAAGTAATTAGGTTTGGGGTTGAGTTGGAATGCTAACTAAGACAAGGCCTAAATAGCATCATCTCTCATACCTATAATGTGATTTAGATATAACAACCTCATCTGCAGGTCATGGTGACTAGGGGTGACAGCCGGGTTGGGTTGGCAGGTTGGATTGATGAACTGACACATGACCATATATTTATTCATGTGCAAACTTATCAAAATCTTAACCCGATGCTTCAAACCGTGTAACCCGAATACGATAATCCGTGCAACCCATTTTTATAAACGGGTCAAATGGGTTGGTGGAATGATATTGGGTAGTAATCAAGTTGTAGACGAGATAACCATGTTGTACATAATTGGCTTAAGAAATGGGTTTAACGGGTCGTAATCGGGTTGTCCTAAATGGCATCATCTTTCACACCTCAAATGCGATTTAGACACAAGTCTCATTTGCAGGTCATGGTGGCATGAGTAATATAATATTAGACAACTGCTATCAGAACTCTACAGTGAGGCAACAACAAATCTAAACGACCCAAATCAACGGGATTAATGATGACTACCTAACTGCCAAAGAACAGTGTATAAGTACCATGAACCAAAGCCGGATTAGAAAATAGAAAAAAAGAAAAAAGAACACTAGAATACCAAGAATAAATCACCATAACTACATGCAGTTCAAGGACATTCAACATCATCTTTGTGCTTAAGATGGTATTAAACTCATGTCTCATACTTTTATTATTTACCTTAGGCAAAAATGTTTGCATATGGTGAACTATCATATCGGTAGTTTTGACCGCTGAATCCACCGCCTCTGCTGCATCTTTTATGTTAACCTGCAACAAAATTCCCTCTTGATCAAAATCGCAACACTTATCGACAGCAGTCACAAGATAATAAATAAATGTCCTTACCTGAACGCTCCCGCTGATAGGAAGCCGGAGCAAGGAGTTGGTTAAAGCAGTTATTGCTCCTGATAAGGACTTTGTATAATCTTCCTCCAAGGCAGACCAGCCATCAAGGTAAGGTATCTACATTAACCCACATAAAATTAAGTGATCTTATTATAGAAGAATGAAATTGAATACAAAGAGTAATCTGAAAGTCTTATTAACCTAATATTTCAGGGCTGGTGTGGAATGCATGAATGATGTTTGATTCTTTTGAATTAGTTTATATCTAGTATAGTGAGCAATCTTTTCAAAGCCTATTTGAGGTTTGTAGTCAGAGGATAGAAGTTAAGTATGAACTTTACTCTCATTCAATGACAAATATGTTCAAGGAAATTCCAATTTGAACTGTCTCTATCAAATTCTTCTAACATAATGATAATGTCCTCAATTACTACATATTATCATATAATCTCACATCGGGGGAATGTATACTTGTGACCAAAAGTCAGAACTAAACTCCTTTTCTTACAAAAATAAGAACAACTTATCATATAACAATGCCATACCTGAGCCTCAAGAATGGTGGAAAGAGCTTCTTGTCGTCGTAATATTGCAAGTTCAACTTGCTTCCTCTTCACAGTATCGCGAAGATGAGATATATCAGCTCCAAGAGAAAAAAATTGATTCTACAAAAAGAAAAAACAGTAATTTGAACAATAATTAGACCACTTTTCATGCATATCTGCTTCATCACAAAATACTTCATGTACTCATAATTGTAAATTTGTAACTACATGTTCAAAATGTAGTCTATGAAAAGTCTATCAGAAGCAATTCATATAAACAGTCAAACAAAAAAACAATAAGCATTGACAAACCTCCATTTCTGTTGTCTGAACACGCATGGAAGCTTGAGCTTTAGCGTTTGCAAATCTCCACATCAAGTGACGATTATGAAGCATTTTTAAAGAATGGATTTCTTGTTGAGAAGACTGAAGTTTCTTCCCCTTCTTCGAATCAACTCCGAGTTTACTACTTGCAGGTTGCGGTGGCAGGGCACGGTTGTAGAGAGCTCTATCGATACTTTTGAAAGAATCATGATAACCAGAAATCGGCAAATTAAGAGACCTGGTGCAAAGTGAAGGCGTAGATGATGATGATGAAGATGATGAAGTTTGACAATTGGCATCGCTGATAGTACTGCTGCAACTGCTACTCCGAACAAGCAATCTGCTGGATAACAGGTTTTCATCTGTCATGGAAGACCTGGTATCCGGAAGAGGCCATATTCTCTTGTGGTGGGAGGAAATTGGGGAATTAGGGCACGAACCTCCTTGAATCGGCTCCGATTCAGGTTGAGAAATTGACGTCGCTGAATCATTACTGGAACTAGTATTGTTAATATTGGATGACGAAAAGGATAAACCCGTCGATTGGAGTAATTTCACGGCGTCGGATACCGATGAACTCGTTTGACGCTGCGGGAGCCTGAATCTCGACGGAACGATCCTATCACTCGGCGTATCAGGTCTCGAAGGCTTACTCGTTCTTACAGACGATAATTTCGAGATCTGGATCTGATCTCCGTATCCGTTCTCCTTGAAAAGCTTCACAGCACGTTGCCTCCTCTGCGTCGAACACGATTCAGGCTTCACGTAGTGAAACGGCGTTTCCGTGCGCCGTACAGTCTCCGGAATGTTCTCCTGCGAAGAGGAAGAAAACGGTTCCGGTACTTGACTGCGGAGCAACAGCCGTCTCTGCGACGGCGGCGGCTTTGATGATCGGTCAGGTGCCGGAGTTGAGATGGAGTGTTTGGGCGATTTCATGGCTAGGGTGTGCAGATCGCCTGCAGACGAAATTGAAGAGGCGGAGGGAGACATGAACCTGGAGCTGACTTCTCGGACTCTAGGGCGGCGATGAGGCAGCGGAGGAGCTCCGCCGTGGTCGGCCGATGAAGCGACGGCAACTGAATTGGTCATCGTCCGGCGAATGGTGGTGATGATTCAAGTGAAGACAAATTCTTGGAATCTGATAGGGAAGATGAAGATGGGGAAAGTAGCCGTTACTTGCTTCCCTTTTCAAATTGGGAGAGCAACGTTCATTAGCATAATATATAAACAGTTACGTGTAAATTATATATAATTTAATTAATTCACAATAACCTTTCATATTTATAATATTTTTCTAGGTTTTTATCATGTATTTTGTTATTAAGATAAAAAGAGTATGTTTAACCGATTATCATCCAGAGTGTTCAATTGGATTAAACACATAAAAAGCGTAAAACATAATTTAGGTTGACTTTATTTACAGAACTAATTAGTTTTTTTTTAGATTATGTAACTCACACACCGTTAAACTTTCTTTTTTAAAAAGTAAGTTATATTGTGTGGAAAACGTTTTTGTAACGTTTATATACGCAAAAATAATGCAATAGGTATTTAAAAACTACTAATGAATTTCATTTTTAAGTCTATGATGTTATTTAT